>CM022299.1:577067590-577591408 GCA_011799875.1 Thinopyrum elongatum
CGTCCCCCCCATGTCATGTCCGACGTACCCCCTCATTTTAACTAATTTCTATGAACAAAAAAATGTTCTATGACAATCATATATATATACATCCATCCATATGAACATATATGAACAAAAAAATACATATAGCCACATAGGTGAAAAAAAATACACAATGAAACAAAAATGCATGACATATCGGGTTTGCTATATGAACAAAAAGTGCTATGAACTCTGAACAAAGAATTTTGACTTTTCTATATGAAAAAAATGCTATGAGCCGGGGCGGCGTAGCGGCTCACAGCGGGGGCGGCTGGCGAGGGGCGACGGCGGGGGCGGCGAGGGCGCCGCGGGGGCGGCCGTGGCGGGGCGGCAGGGCCGGGGCAGGGGCTCGGGGGCGGGGCAGGGGCCGGCGACGCGTCGATCGGGGAACGGCGACGTCGGGACAGCGTCGGGGCAGGTCGGCGACGACACAACGGTGAGAAGGGCAGCAGCAGCAGGGGCGTGGCGGCATCGTCGAGAGAAGAATGGCGGGTGGGTTGAAATTGCTATGTCCTGACTTATATAGCAAACCCTTTGGCCCGGTTCGTGCCACAAACCAGGACCAAAGCCCACCTTTGGTCCCGGTTCGTGCCACCAACCGGGACCAAGGTCATTTCCACAGCACCAAAGGGCATGAGGAGAGACCTTTGGTCGGTTGGTGGCACGAACCGGGACCAAAGGGTGGCATTGGTCCCGGTTGGTGCCACGAGCCGGGACCAAAGGGGGGCATTGGTCCTGGTTCGTGCCACCAACCGGGATCAGTGGGCTTCACAGCGGTGTGGGTGGAGTTTAGTCCCACCTCGCTAGTTGACAGAGTGCCCACCAGTTTAAAAGGCGCGTGCGCCTGAGCCTTCGAGCAGCTCCTCTCTAAAGCAGGCTTACGGGCCTAACCTCTCTGTATATGCCTGTGGGCCTACTGGGCCTTCTGCGGGCCTGAATCCTGGCCCACCTGGCTGGTTGGGTTTCTAGTCGTATTCAGGCCGTGGTGGCCCAGTAGGCGGCATTTTTTCCCAGTTTTTTTGTTTTGTTTTTTGCATTATTTATTTTCTTTTGGTTTTTGCGTTATTTTTTTAATTCTTTTTGCTGTTAGGTCACAAAAATTATAAACTTTCTGTTGTGCCATTAGTTTTCAAATTTGAATAGTTTAAATTTGAATTCTTTGAAATTTGTGTGAATCACTAGTTTTGTGAATAACTTTACTATAAAAATAGATTTTTGAGTGATTCTTTTTCCTGCTATTTAATATTACTGTGTTTTATCATTATATTCAAAAACAGATTTTGTTATTTTAGTTTCTAACAAAAAAATTCTTTATGATAATTCTTTTTGCTATTAAAGTTTCAAACAAAAAAATTATTTATTATAATTCTTATTGCTATTAATGTTTTGAACAAAACATACTTTGATAATTTTAGTTGCACACATTTTTTTATATTTTAGTTTCAAAAATACTAGAAGTTTATAAAATGTTTTTAGTTGATTCCTTTTGCTCTTAGAGTTTTATAAAAGATTTTTAGTGATTCTTTTTGCTATTGAAGAATATATAGTTTTTGTTTTAGTTGATCATAACAGAATATTTTAATTGTTTTTTTAGTTGATTCCTTTTGCTATTAGAGTTCATAAAGTTTTCTAGTTTATTCTTTTTGCTATTAGTTCATTTTTTGAGCTAAATGACCCTGAATTGAAAAGCACTTCAAATGAACTGTGAAAAGATTGAAAGTTGGCATGGTCTCATCATTTCACCCACATAGCATGTGCTAAAAAGTTGAGAGGGTTACGGTAAAAACTGGATGCACTTCGTGTACAAAATGGACAATGTCTTTCGAAGTA
Source organism: Thinopyrum elongatum (assembly GCA_011799875.1). NCBI lineage: Eukaryota > Viridiplantae > Streptophyta > Magnoliopsida > Poales > Poaceae > Thinopyrum > Thinopyrum elongatum. The sequence continues at coordinate 577,069,445 of CM022299.1, forward strand.
ACAGGGTTTCGGACGAAAACTCATCTGTTACAAAGGGATTTCATTTTTTTGAACTTATTTGAACTCCAGACTTTTTGTGTGTTCAAAATGCACCATTCAAAGCTACATCATCAATTTTCAACCCTTTCTGACTTCATTTGGTGATTTTCATGCATTTACTGATTTTTTTGAGCTAAATGACCCTGAAATTGAAAACCACTTCAAAGGAACTGTGAAAGGTTGAAAGTTGGCATGGTATCATCTCATTCACCCCACATAGCATGTGCTAAAAATTGAGAGGGTTATGGCAAAAACTGGATGCACTTCGTGTACAAAATGGATACTCTCTTCGAAGTATCAGGGTTTCGGACGAAAACTCATCTGTTACAAAAGCATTTCATTTTTTTTGAACTTATTTGAACTCCGACTTTTTGTGTGTTCAAAATGCACCATTAAAAGCAGATCATCAATTTTTCAACCCTTTCTGACTTCATTTGGTTTTTTCATGCATTTACTGATTTTTTTGAGCTAAATGACCCTGAAATTGAAAAGCACTTCAAATGAACTGTGAAAAGGTTAAGTTGGCAAGGTATCATCATTTCACCCACATAGCATGTGCTAAAAAGTTGAGAGGGTTACGGAAAAAACTGGATGCACTTCATGTACAAAACGACAATCTCTTTCGAAGTATCGGGTTTCGGACGGAAACCAATCTGTTCGAAGGGATTTCATTTTTTTGAACTTTTTGAACTCCAAACTTTTGTGTGTTCAAATTGCACCATTCAAGCCACATCATCATCATTTCTCAACCCTTTCTGACTTCATTTGGTATTTTTCATGCATTTACTGATTTTTTTGAGCTAATGACCCTGAAATTGAAAAGCACTTCAAATGAACTGTGAAAAGGTTGAAAGTTGGCATGGTATCATCATTTCATCTCCACCACATAGATGTCTAAAGTTGAGAGGGTTACGGAAAAAACTGAACGCACTTCATGTACAAACGGACAATCTCTTTCGAAGTATCAGGGTTTCGGACGGAAACCCATCTGTTACGAAGGGATTTCATTTTTTTGAACTTATTTGACCTCCAAACTTTGTGTGTTTCAAATTGCACCATTCAAAGCCACATCATCATTTTCACCCTTTCTGACTTCTTTGGTATTTTCATGCATTTACTGATTTTTTTGAGCTAAATGACCCTGAAATTGAAAAGCACTTCATATGAACTTGTTGGGGAACGTGCAATTTCAAAAAATTTCTACGCTCAGGCAAGATCTATCAAGGAGATGCATAGCAATGAGAGGGGGAGAGTGTGTCCATGTACCCTCAATAGACCGAAAGCGGAAGCATTAGCTTAACGCGATTGATGTAGTCGAAGTCTTCGCGATCCCACCGATCAAGCACCGAACGTGCGGCACCTCCGAGTTCAGCACAACGTCATCAAGAAGACGTCCCTCGAACTCTTGATCCAGCAGAAGGTCGAGGGAGAGTTGCGTCAGCACGACGGCGTGGTGACGGTGTTGGTGATGTTGATCCGCGCAGGGCTTCGCCTAAGCACTACGACGCTATGACGGAGGAGTAAACTTTGGAGGGGGCACTGCACACGGCTAATAGAATATCTGTTTGCCTTTGGGGTGCCCCCTGCCCACGTATATAAGGAGGGGAGGAGGAGGTGGCCGGCCTAGAGGGCGCACCAGGGGGAGTACTACTTGGACTCCTAGTCCAAGTAGGATTCGGCCCCCCCTTCTTTTTCTTCTCTTGGAGGTGGAAGGGGGAAGGAAGGGAGTAGGAGAAGGAAAGGGGGGGTGGGCCCCCTTCCCTAAACAATTCGGCTCCCCATGGGGAGGGGGCGCAGCCACCCCTTAGGGGCTGGCTCCCCTCTTCCCTATGGCCGATGAGGCCCATTACCTCTCCCGGGGGTTCCGGTAACCTCCCAGTCTCCGAAAAAATACCCGATCACCGGAACCATTCCGATGTCCGAATACAACCTTCCAATATATGATTCTTTACCTCTCGACCATTTCGAACTCTCGTCATGTCCGTGATCTCATCCGGACTCCGAACAAACTTTGGTCAACAAAACACATAACTCATAATACAAATCGTCATCGAACGTTAAGCGTGTGGACCCTAGGGTTTGAGAACTATGTGACATGACCGAGACACATCTCCGGCCAATAACCAATAGCGGAACCTGGATGCTCATATTGGCTCCTACATATTCTACGAAGATCTTTATCGGTCAAACCGCAAACAACATACGTTATTCCCTTTGTCATCGGTATGTTACTTGCCCGAGATTCGATCGTCGGTATCATCATACCTAGTTCAATCTCGTTACCAGCAAGTCTCTTTACTCGTTCTGTAGTGCATCATCCCGTAACTAACATTAGTCTCATTGCTTGCAAGGCTTCATGTGATGTGCATTACCGAGAGGGCCCAGAGATACCTCTCCGATATCGGAGTGACAAATCCTAATCTCGATCTATGCCAACCCAACAAACACCTCGGAGACATTTGTAGAGCACTTTATAATCAGCCGTTAAGTTGTGACATTTGATAGCATACAAGGTGTTCCTCCGGTATTCGGGAGTTGCATAATCTCATAGTCAAGGAAATGTTATAAGTCATGAAGAAAGCAATAGCAATAAAACTTAACGATCATTATGCTAAGCTAACAGATGGGTCTCGTACATCCATCATTCTCCTAATGATGTGATCCCGTTTATACAAATGACAACACATGTCTATGGTTTGGAAACTTACCATCTTTGATTAACGAGCTAGTCTAGTAGAGGAATACAAGGATACTTTGTTTTGTCTATGTATTCACACATGTATCAAGTTTCCGTTTAATACAATTCAGTATGAATAATAACATTATCATGATATAAGGAAATTAAATAAACTTTATATTGCCTCTAGGGCATATTTCCTTCAGTCTCCCACTTGCACTAGAGTCAATAATCTAGTTCACATCGCCATGTGATTAACACCAATAGTTCCATCACCATGTGATTAACACCCATAGTTCACATCGCCATGTGACCAATCCAAAGGGTTTACTAGAGTCAATAATCTAGTTCACATCGCCATGTGATTAACACCCAAAGAGTACTAAGGTGTGATCATGTTTGCTTGTGAGAGAAGTTTAGTTAACGGGTCTGCCACATTCAGATCCGAATGTATTATGCAAATTTCTATGTCTCCAATGCTCTGCATGGAGCTACTCTAGCTAATTGCTCCCAATTTCAATATGTATCCAGATTGAGACTCAAGTCATCCAGATCAGTGTTAAATCTTGCATCGACGTAACTCTTTACGATGAACTCTTTATCACCTCCATAACGAGAAATATTCCTTAGTCCTCTTAGGTAACTAGGATAACTTTGACCGCTATCCAGTGATCCACTCCTGGATCACTATCGTACCTCCTTGCTAAACTCATAGCAAGGCACACAACTGGTCTGGTACATAGCATGGCATACTTTATAGAACCAATGACTGAGGCATAGGGAATGACTTTCATTCTCTTTCTATCTCTGTCGTGGTCGGGTTTTGAGTCTTACTCAATTTTACACCTTGTAACACAGGCAACAACTCCTTCTTTGACTGTTCCATTTTGAACTACTTCAAAATCTTGTCAGCATGTACTCATTGAAAAACTTTCAACATCTTGACCTATCTCTATAGATCTTGATGCTCAATATGTAAGCAGCTTCACCCAGGTCTTTCTTTTGAAAAAACTCCTTTCAAATACCCTTTATGCTTTTTAAGAAATTCTACCATCATTTCCGATCACAAATATGTCATTCACATATACTTATCAGAAAGGCTGTAGTGCTCCCACTCAATTTCTTGTAAATACAGGCTTCACCGCAAGTCTGTATTAATGCTTTGATCAACTCATCAAAGCATATATTCCAACTCCGAGATGCTTGCACCAGTCCATAGATGGATTGTTGGAGCTTCACACTTTGTTAGCTCCCTTAGGATCGACAAAACCTTCTGGTTGCATCATATACACTCTTCTTTAAGAAATCCATTAAGGAATGCGGTTTTTGACATCCATTTGCCAAATTTCATAATCATAAAATGCGGCAATTGCTAACATGATTCGGACAGACTTAAGCATCACATACGGGTGAGAAGGTCTCATCGTAGTCAACTCCTTGAACTGTCGAAAACCTTTCGCAACAAGTCGAGCTTTGTAGACATTAACATTACCGTTAGCGTCAGTCTTCTTCTTGAAGATCCATTTATTCTCTATGGCTTGCCGATCATCGGGCAAGTCAACCAAAGTCCACACTTTGTTCTCATACATGGATCCATCTCAGATTTCATGGCCTCAAGCCATTTCGTGGAATCTGGGCTCATCATCGCTTCCTCATAGCTCATAGGCTCATCATGGTTCAGTAACATGACTTCCAGAACAGGATTACCATACCACTCGGTGCGGAACGTACTCGGGTGACCTACGAGATTCTGTAGTAACTTGATCTGAGTTTCATGATCATCATCATTAGCTTCCTCACTAATTGGTGTAGAATCACGGGAACTGATTTCTGTGATAAACTACTTTCCAATTCGGAGAAGGTACAATTACCTCATTAAGTTCTACTTTCCTCCCACTCACTTCTTTCGAGGAAACTCCTTCTAGAAAGGATCCATTCTTAGCAACGAATATTTTGCCTTCAGATCTGTGATAGAAGTGTACCCAACAGTTTCCTTTGGTATCCTATGAAGACGCACTTCTCCGATTTGGGTTCGACGTTATCAGGTTGAAGCTTGTTCACATAAGCATCGCAGCCCCAAACTTTAAGAAACGACAACTTTGGTTTCTTGCCAAACCACAGTTCATAAGGCATCGTCTCAACGGATTTTGATGGTGCCCCTTTAAAGTGAATGCAGCCGTCTCTAAAGCTAACCCCGAAACGAGTGGTATCAGTAAGAGACATCATAGATCGCACCATATCTAATAAGTATGGTTACGATGTTCGAACCACCATTTCGCTGTTTGTTCTAGGTGGCGTAAGTTGTGAAACTATTCCACATTGTTTCAAATGAAGACCAAACTCGTAACTCAAATATTCACCTCCACGATCAGATCACCGAAATTTTATTTTCTTGTTATGATGATTTTCCACATCACTCTGAAATTCTTTGAACTTTTCAAATGTTTCAGGCTTATGCTTCATTAAGTGATATAACCATCTCTGCTCAAATCATCTGTGAAGGTAAGAAAATAGCATATCCGCCAAGAGCCTCAACACTCATTGGACACATACATCGATATGTATTATTTCCAATAAGTCAGTAGCTCGTTCCATTGTTCCGAGAACGGAGTTTTAGTCATCTTGCCACGAGGCACGTTCGCAAGCACCAAGTGATTCATAATCAAGTGATTCCAAAAGCCCATCAGCATGGAGTTTCTTCATGCGCTTTATATCGATATGACCTAAACGGCAGTGCCACAAATAAGTTGCACTATCATTATCAACTTTACATCTTTTGGCTTCAATATTATGAACATGTGTATCATCACGATCGAGATTCAACAAAAATAGACACTTAGCAAGGGTGCATGACCATAAAAGATATTACTCATATAAATAGACAACCATAATTCTCTGATTTAAATGAATAAACCGTCTCGCATTAAACAAATCCAGATATATGTTCATGCTCAACGCTAGCACCAAATAACAATTATTTAGGTCTAAAACTATCCCGAAGGTAGATGTAGAGGTAGCGTGCCACGGCGATCACATCGACTTGGAACCATTTCCCACGCGCATCGTCACCACTCGTCCTTAGCTAATCTTCATTTAATTCGTAGCCCCTGTTTCGAGTTGCAAATATGAGCAACAGAACCAGTATCAAATACCCAGGTGCTACTACGAGCATTAGTAAGGTACACATCAATACATTTATATCAAATATACCTTTCACTTTGCATCCTTCTTATCCGCCAAATACTTGGGGCAGTTCCGCTTCCAGTGACCAGTCCCTTTGTAGTAGAAGCACTCAGTTTCAGGCTTTGGTCCAGACTTGGGTTTCTTCTCCTGAGCAGCAACTTTCTTGCCATTCTTCTTGAAGTTCCCCTTCTTCCCTTGCCCTTTTTCTTGAAACTAGTGGTCTTGTTGACCATCAACACTGTGCTCCTTTTTGATTCTACCTCCGCAGCCTTTAGCATTGCGAAAGCTCGGGAATTGTCTTGTTCATTCCTTGCATATTATAGTCATCACAAGCCTTTATAGCTTGGTGGTCAGTGATTGAAGAACTCTGTCAATGACACTATCATCAGGAAGATTATCTCCCAGCTGAGTCAAGTGGTTATGGTACCCATACATTCTGAGTATGTGTTCACTGACAGAACTATCTCCCTCCATTTTGCAGCTATAGAACTTGTTGGAGACTTCATATCTCTCAACTTGGGCATTTGCTTGAAATATTAACTTCAACTCTTGGAACATCATATGCTCGCATGACGTTCAAAATGTCTTTGAAGTCCGATTCTAGCCGTAAACATGGCACACTGAACTATCGAGTAGTCATCAGCTTTGCCCTGTCCAGACGTTCTTATTATCATCAGTAGCGTCTGCAGCAGTCCTAGCACCTAGCGGTGCTTCCAGAGGTAATTCTTCGGTGCAGCAATGAGGATAATCCTCAATTTACGGACCCAGTCCGTGTAGTTGCTACCATCATCTTTCAACTTAGCTTTCTCTAGGAACGCATTAAATCAAAGGAACGGAAGCACGGCCATTGATCTACAATAACATAGACATGCAAATAACTATCAGGACTAAGTTTCATGATAATTAAAGTTCAATTAATCATATTACTTATGAACTCCCACTTAGATAACATCCCTCTAGTCATCTAATGATCACGTGATCCAAATCAACTACACCATGTCTGATCATCCAGTGAGATGAGTAGTTTTCAATGGTGAACTCTCTATGTTGATCATATCTACTATATGGTTCCTCGCTCGACCGATTTCGGTCTCAGTGTTCCCGAGGCCATATCTGCATATGCTAGGCTCGTCAAGTTTAACCCGAGTATTCTGCGTGCGCAAAAACTAGTTTGCAGCCCGTGTATGTGAATCGTAGAGCTTACACACACCCGATCATCACGTGGTGTCTCGGCACGACGAACTGTCGCAACGGTGCTACTCAGGGAGAACACTTATACTTGAAATTTAGTAAGGATCACTTAAATGCTACCCCGCCGTACTAAGCAAAAATAGATGCATAAAAGATAAACATCACATGCAATCAAAATATGTGACATGAATATGGCCATCATCATCTTGTGCTCATTATCTCCATACCGAAGCATCGTCATGATCTCCATCGTCACCCCCCGCGTGACAACCTTGATCTCCATCATAGCATCGTTTGTCGTCTCACCAACTTATTGCTTCTACGTACTATCGATAACCGCTTAGTGATAAAGTAAAACAATCATCCACATGGCGATTGCATTGCATAACAATAAAGCGACAACCATATGGCCCCTGCCAGTTGCTGATAACTCTGTTACAAAACATGATCATCTCATACAACAAATTATATCACATCATGTCTTGACCATATCACATCATAGCAAGCCCATGCAAAAACAAGTTAAGACGTCCTCTACTTTGTTGTTGCAAGGTTTTACGTGGCTGCTACGGGCTTCTAGCAAGAAACCGTTCTTACCTACCATCAAACCACAAAGATTTTTCGTCAGTGTGCTGTTTTAAACCTTCAACAAGGACGGGCGAGTCCAAACTCGATTCAACTAAGTTGGAGAACAGACCCCGCTAGCCACCTGTGTGCGAAGCACTCAGTACGAACTAGTCTCATGAATGCGGTCATGTAATGTCGGTCGCCAGGCGCTTCATCCACACAATACCGCGAATCAAGTTAAGACGTTGGTGGTAAGCAGTATGACTATTATCGCCCAACTCTTTGTGTTCTACTTGTGCATATCATCTACCATAGACCTGGCTCTAATGCCACTGTTGGGGAACGTGCAATTCAAAAATTTCTACGCTCACGCAAGATCTATCTAGGAGATCATAGCAACGAGAGGGAGAGTGTTCCATGTACCCTCGAAGACCGAAAGCAGAAGCGTTAGCTTAACGTGGTTGATGTAGTGTAACGTCTTCGCGATCCAACCGATCAAGCACCAACATATGGCGCCTCCGAGTTCAGCACACGTCCAGCTCGATGACGTCCCTCAAACTCTTTATCTAGCAGAAGGTCGAGGGAGAGTTCCGTCACAAGACGGCGTGGTGACGGTGTTGGTGATGTGATCCGCGCATGCTTCGCCTAAGCACTACGACGCTATGACCGGAGAGTAAACTGTGGAGGGGGCACCGCACACGGCTAAGAGAATATCTGTTGTGCCTTGGGGTGCCCCTGCCCACATATATAAAGGAGGGGAGGAGGAGGTGGCCGGCCTAGAGGGGGCGCACCAAGGGGGGAGTCCTACTTGGACTCCTAGTCCACGTAGATGCGGCCCCCCCTTCTTTTCCTTCTCTTGGAGGTGGAAAGGGGGAAGGAGAGGGAGTAGGAGAAGGAAAGGGGGGTGGCGCCCCCTTCCCTAAACCAATTGGCCTCCCCATGGGAGGGGGGCGCAGCTACCACCCTGTGGGCTGCCTGCCCCTTCCTCCCTATCGCCCATGAGGCCCATTACCTCTCCCGGGGGTTCCGATAACCTTCCGGTGCCTCGAAAAAATCCCCGAATCACTCGGGAACCATTCGATGTCCGATTACAACCTTCCCAATATATGAATCTTTACCTCTCGACCATTTTCGAGAAACTCCTCGTCATGTCCGTGATCTCATCCGGGCTCCGAACAAACTCGGTCACCAAAACACAATAACTCATGATACAAATCGTCATCGAAACATTAAGTGTGCGGACCCTACGGGTTTCGAGAACTATGTAGACATGACCGAGACCCAACTCCGGTCAATAACCAATAGGGGAACCTAGATGCTCATATTGGCTCCTACATATTCTACGAAGATCTTTATCGGTCAAACCGCATAACAACATACGTTATTCCCTTTGTCATCGGTATGTTACTTGCCCGAGATTCGATCGTCGGTATCATCATACTAGTCAATCTCGTTACCGACAAAGTCTCTTCCGTTCCATATTGCATCATCCTAACTAACTCATAGTCACATAGCTTGCAAGGCTTCATATGATCTGCATTACCGAGAGGGACCGCAGAGATACCTCTCCGATATTCTGAATGACAAATCCGAATCTCGATCTATGCCAGCCCAACACAAACACCTTCGGAGACATCTGTAGAGCATCTTTATAATCACCCAGTTATGTTGTGTGTTTGATAGCATACAAGGTGTTCCTCGGTATTAGGGAGTTGCATAATCTCATAGTCAGAGGAATATGTATAAGTCATGAAGAAATCAATAGCAATAAAACTAACGATCATTATGCTAAGCTAACGGAGGGGTCTCGTCATCACATCATTCTCCTAATGAGTGATCCCATTTATCAAATGACAACACATGTCTATGGTTAGGAAACTTAACCCATCTTTGATTAACGAGCTATGTCTAGTAGAGGCATACTAGGGACACTTTGTTTTGTCTATGTATTCACACATGTATCAAGTTTCCGGTTATAATACAATTCTAGCATGAATAATAAACATTTATCATGATATAAGGAAATATAAATAACAACTTTATTATTGCCTCTAGGGCATATTTCCTTCAGAACTGTGAAAAGTGAGGGATTGTGTGGCATGGTATCATCAGTTCACCCACATAGCAGGTCTAAAAAATGTTGAGAGGGTTACGCAAAACTGGATGCACTGTGTACCAAAACAGACATCTCTTTCGAAGTATCAGGGTTTCGGATGGAAAGCTCATCTGTTACAAAAGGCATTTCATTTCTTCTTTACGTAAACTGCAGTGATATTTTAGATCAAAGGCATATCGTAATAGACCACTTATTGCGCCGTAACCATGGATAATCTTCCTCGTTTAACGGGTGCTTGGGTCAGCCTTGACTTTGAAGGGAGGAATTTCATGAAACTTTTCATAATATTCAGACATGTCTGTCTTGCCCTCCAATCCCACGATGTCTCTTTTTCCTGTAAAGAACTATGTGGCGCTTGGCTCATCGTATGAGTATTCGCTTCCTATCTTTCTTTTTCTTCGGTTCTGGTAGACATGTCCTTCACATAGAAAACCTGCGCCACGTCATTGCTAGGACGAATGGTTCTTCTGTGGTACCCAAGATGTTTTAGATCCACTGTTGTCTTCCGTACGGTGGTTCTACCTGTCCCCCGCCTCTGACAGATTGACCCATTTGCACTGAAACAAGGACCTCAAATCATGTCCTAGTCAAGTTCCCATATGTCCGGGGACGTCGGACGTCGGACATGTCATGAGGGGTGAGCGTCGTTGTCGTCTACCCCCTTCTCGATAACTTTGACATGAGGGGGGACGTCGGACATGTCATGTGGATTTTTTTTTGTTCATATAGAAAACTCCGGTAACTTCGACATGAGGGGGGACGTCGATCAACCCCCTCTCGCCCGACCAACTCTCGAGTCCACCCAAACCGGGACTGAAAAAGCGTTGTCGAGGCCACCCCAAACCGGAACAAGTCTAGATATATTGGAAAAGCAAGTCTAGATATATCGGATGATATGTAGATATGTCAGATATCGGGTTTGCTTTCTAATAAAGAATTTTTGTCATCTGTGTATCATTTTATATCACGGTGGACATATATCAAAGTTTGCTCATATGTCAAAGTTTGAATTTTAACATATGCAACATTTGATCATATGTCAAAGTTTGATCATATGTCAAAGTTTGAATTTTGACATATGCAACATTTAATAAGGGATTTATCAAGAATGCCCCCATTAATAAGAGATTTATCAAGAATGCCCCCATTATGGATGTGCATAATTAAGTTGATCCATATTTTTCCTGATCTCATCTACGCTTCTATATGTGCACGTTCTCTTGTGTTAAAGTATTGAAGAAATCCATGGTTTCATCATTAGCCGAAAGTAATAGGCGCATGATGGTATGAAGCTCTCCAAAGTTATTTTGGAATGGAGTCCAGACAGGATAATTCGCTTTTTGGTACGAAGTTCAGCAAAGGCCTTCCAAATAGCGACATTTGGAAGGCTCTTGCTGAACTTCATACCAAAAAGTGAATTATCTTATCCGGGACTCCGTTCCAAAACAACTTTGGAGAGCTTCGTACCATCATGCGCCTGTTACTTCCGGCTAATGATGAAGCCATGGTTTTCTTCAATCCTTTGACACTAGACAACGTGACATATAGAAGTGTAGATGAGATCAGGAAAAATATGGACCATTTTCTGCACATCCAGAATGGCGCCATTTTGTTAAATCCCTTAAAGGTTAAGAGAATCCCTTGTTGGACATTCATGAGAGAAGCGGTCCGGTCCGGTCGCCGGACATGTCATGTGATATGTAGTATTTTTTTTGTTCATAGAAAACTCCGGTAACTCCTCAACATGAGGGGGGACATCGATCAACCCCCTCTCGCCCGACCAAACCCTAGAAGCGTCGAGGCCACCCCAAACCCTAGAAGCGTTGTCGAGGCCACCCCAAACCCTAGAAGCGTCGAGGCCACCCAAATTTACCAAGTTAAAAGAGCGTTGTCGAGGCCATCCCAAACCCTAGAAGCGTTGTCGAGGCCACCCCAAACCCTAGAAGCGTTGTCGAGGCCACCCCAAACCGTAGAAGCGTCGAGGCCACTAATATGATCCCTTGTTGGGATATTAGCTAGGTCTATGTTTGCCACTAATATATCCATCTCTCATGTTTGTATATTGCCATGTTGTAATATATATTTGCAGAAACAATGGAGCAAAGAGACTTGGAACAAGAACAGTTGTTGGGGGTATAATCTTCGGCGGAGGTGATGTCTAGTCGTTTCTCAACGACACCGATGGTCAGGGAGGAGAGGATGACGGCTCAGGTGATCGAACAATGGAGGAGGAAGGACATGGTCATGACGGCTCCGGTGACCGAATGGCGGAGGAAGAAGGAGACCATGATGACGGCTCAGGTGACCGAACGGAGGAGGGAGCTGTTGCAAAGTCCGGCGAGGTATATATATTAATTAAGCCTGTGCTGACTAATTGATGCATTAATTGTTTTGGTATGTACATATATATATATTAACACTTCTTTCTTCTTTTATAGCCCTCCGGATCGAGCCAAACTTCTGTAACGAGACGAGGCCCGAAGAAAAGGTTGCGCCAGGATGAAAGGTTCACGATCACAGAACTCGTGGATGATGGCCAACCGATTGAACCCAAGCGGACCAAGGACGCATTTGTTGCTCAATGTGGACCTATTGTTAGGGACATCATCCCGATCAGCATCCAGAAATGGAATAAGCCGGCTAAGGATGACCCTGAAGTTTCTTATGTCACCGATAGACAGAAAGATGATCTTTGGACCTCATTGAAGGCAAATTTCACCATACCGCCAGAGGAGGATCCGAATACGCCAGTTATAGAGCCAAAGGTCAAGGCGTGTGCTCTTAAGAACATGACAGATCTATTCAGGAGGTGGAAGAAAGAGTTGAACACAAAGTTTGTCGACAAAGGGAAGACTCCAGATTTCACCGGCCGATATGAGAAGATAAGAGATCACTGGCCCGCATTTGTGGCCTACAAGACATCGGAGAAGGGCAAGAAAATATCAGAGACAAAGAAGATAAATACTGCAAAGAAGAAGTATCACCATCACACGGGATCAGGTGGCTACCTCAAAGCCCGGCCGTTGTGGGACAAAGCTGAGCAAGACCTGCTTGCTAAAGGGGTCCAACCAGCGACATTGAACTGGCCAGACCATTCAAGGATTGGTTCTTCGGGGTTGGGGAACTTTGGACCCAGAAATAGGGGAGTGCCGTTGGATGGATGAGTAACTTGCAATACCCGTCAAGAAGCTTCAGGCTTATATCACCGCAGCGCAGCAAGGGACATTCATTCCCGACAGAGAGAAGGACGAGCTGACTGAGGCCCTCGGGAATCCTGAGCACCCTGGATGAACACGAGGCACACCAGGCTCCGTTCCGTGGGTGGTTGGGTTTGCCGGCGCAGGCGGTTACAGAAGCCAGGTGAGAAAGAGGAAAGCGGAGCTGAGCGAAATGCAGAAGCTCAATGCAAGACTAGTAAAGCTAGAGGAACATGCAGCTGCCGGCCAACCATCTCAGCGACACGAAGCTACCCCGCCATCTCAGCGGAGAAGCAGCGTGGCTTCCACGGAGCTCGTTCAGCCTCATTCCATGGCTCCTCGCTACCCCGTGGATACTATCACGGAGGCTTAACTTTGCCAGCTTATGACGAAATGGCAGAACCTCACTTTGAAGGCGGCTGTCGGCTCTGTTGCACCTCCTCAACCCGACGGAACTTTTCACTGCCGTCTGATTCCACATGGCTATGCTGTTGTGACGGTGGATGAAATAATGGAGGGATTTGAGGAGCTCGAGCTTGACCACCCTACAGGTGAAGGGGAGAATCAGCTGCTTTATGCTTTGAGGAGTACATGTCTATGGAGGAAGGAGTACATCAAGCTTCCAAACTGGACGCCTCCTCCTCCTCCTCCTACTCCGGTGAGTCAGGGCACTCCGCCTCCTCTGGCGCGTGAGGGCACTCCGCCTCCTCCTCCGCCTCCTCCGACGCGTCAGAGCACTCCGCCTCCTCCTCCGCCTTGTCAGCAATGGCAGAAGAGAGCCACCGCTGCTCCGGCGTCTAGCAGTACAAGCAGAGGCGGGAAGCAATTCAGATACGGTCCATCTCTCAAGCCTCTAGAAAAGTTACCATATGAGAGGACTGACGAGGAAACCGCGAAAATCAGTGCTGCCGAAGTGCATGAACATTTTGCACGGAAACCTCCACCTGCGAAGGAGACGATAGATCCGATGAAACTGAAGCGCACTATCGATGCCCTGAAGCGACCACCACCGTCTCCACCACAATCCAACTATGAGCGCATTATTGAAAGGACATATAAGGAAGCAGAGCGGTTGGGAAGTACTTGCAGTCATGCAAGGTTAGCAGAACGAAGAAGTGGGAAAAAAATTCCCCAGCTCGGCGAACAGGCGAACCAATCGTGCCCCCTACTCAAGGTGTCTAGCGATATCGTCGCTAATCATCCGGGGATGGTGCCCGGTACCAATCCTGCTGATTACCTGAGCGATGATGTAGAGTTTGAAACAATGGAGGTGGACGAATTCAGATACCAGTACGGGCAGCCTCTCGTCAAACCTGATCATCCTCCTCTAACAACGATGATGCGAAGATTGCATGAATGGTACATGAAAACCTGCAGCGAGTCTGGGAAGGATACTTTGATGCTGAGAATTAAAGAGGAGTACGACCTCATTGGAACTGAGCTGTTGCTTGTTGAATTTGTGGAGTTATTCCAGTTATACAATCAAATGGCCCTCGACAAACAACTCGTGACTTGCTACTGTCTGTAAGTACTACTTCTGTAATTAAGTCTCTATATATAGCTCAGCTCTTTCATTGCATGTATATATAATTATCCTCACTATATTATGTAGATTGAAGATCGTCGAATGCAGAAAAGCACAAATCTATGACATTGGGTTCATTAACCCAAATATCATACATGAATGGATGGTTAAAAATAGAGTCACAGATACCGAGGACAAGTTGCTACAATCATTGCTTAAAAATCAAAACAAAGAGAAAATACTCTTTCCTTACAACTTTAAGTGAGTGTTACTGTCTTGTGCATATTCGGTTTCCCTTACTCGAGGTTATAGTAATATAATTGATGACTTATGCATGCGTGCGCAGGTTCCACTTTATTCTGCTAGAGATTAAGCTTGACCGGGGAGTAGTAACTGTCTTAGACTCGAGACGAAAAGATCCCCAGGACTATGCGGACATGACAGAAATGCTCCAGAAGTAAGTTCAATCGATCATTATCGCACCATATCGGCAACTTTGTTCATTTCCTGATATCAAGTAATTATTTTCTTTGTCTGGCAGAGTTTGGAAAGAGTTCACCGCAATTGCTCCGGGACTGCCGAGGGAGCTGCGATTTACACACCCGAAAGAAAGTACTACTAGCTAGTTCCGCGCATCTCCCATTGATTCTAGCTAGTTTCATCAATACCATTCATCAAGCTTGATTATCAGTTTGATTGAACTCTATTTCTTGTAAAGTGCTTGTGGCAGGAAGCCGGGAATGATTTATGTGGATACTACGTTTGCGAGTTCATCTACAACGCGACGGCCTCTCAGCGGGGCTACTCTGAAAAATAATATGAAGTACGTAAACAATAATATTCACAATTTTATTTTATTACCATCATTTGTGTTGAGATTCATTCATATATATGTATTGACCCCTTTCTTTAATTTAGATGTGGCAGATGCGGGATGAACTCCTACCACATGATCGCATACGAGCAATTCAAGAGGAATTGGCGGGATTCTTTCTTGACCACGTCATACATAAAGCCGGAGAATACCATGTGGATATAGACTTTAGATGTTAGGGATTGTAAGAGATCTTATATTGTATATATGTAGCTAGTAGCGTCGGATAGATATATGAAAACTTGTTGTTCGACCAATCTCTCGGAGAAAGAGAGGTCACTTCTCTCTGTATATGTTCATGATGATCTTTTGTACTTAATGGTTCCTTCATTTGCTTACTATCTAGCGTGTCGAGTTCTCTCTATACGTATAGTAGCTAGCGTCGACCAAGCACGGAGATAAAGAGAGGTCACTTCTCTCTATTAGCTAGCTAACACAATATGAAACCCCTAAATTAACCCTCCAAAACCCCTAAACCCCCCCTTTCAAAAACAAAAAACAAAAACCCCAGCTCCTGCCAGATGCTGACGCGTGGATGACTTTTGGTCCCGGTTGGTGTTACCAACCGGGACTAAAGGTCCTCCTGCCTGGGCGCCCCGCAGCGGCCACGTGCATCCCCTTCTGTCCCGGTTCGTAAGCGAACTGGGACTAAAGGTTTTGGGCTTTAGTCCCGACCCTTTAGTCCCGGTTCCAGAATCGGGGCTAAAGGGCCTCTGGAACCGGGGCTAATGGGTCATTTTCTAATAGTGTAACCTCGGCCGAAGACAAGAGCAATGGCCGGATTAACCGGCGTACATCCAGTCGTTTCCGTCGCTTCATCGCCGACATGGTGCTACGCGACATCTACATGCACGGCCGCCGCTACACTTGGTCCAATGAGTGTGACTCTCCGACTCTTGTCCGCAACGATCGGCTCCTATGCACCACCGACTGGGAGTCCACTCAGCAGCATTGCCTTCTCCGGTGCCTTGCCACCATGGTCTCCGATCACTGCCCTCTGTTCCTGGACTGCTCGCCGCGCAGCGCTGGCCCGAAACGGTTCCATTTTGAACGCTTCTTGGTCAAGCTCGAGGGATTCCAGGCAACGGTTGCGGACGCCTGGAACGCTATCAACGATCCAGACCCTTACCGGTGCATCTACCTCCGCCTTAAGCACACAGCTCACCGGCTCCAAAGCTGGGGCGCACGCACCATCGGCCATGTCTCTATGCAGCTCCTCATCGCTCGGGAGCTTATTGCCCGGCTAGATGCGGCCCAAGACTATAGAGCTCTCTCTCCCTCTGAATTGTGGCTCCGCTATAGCCTCAAGTGTGCCTACTTGGGGCTAGCATCCCTCGAACGATCCATTGCCTGCGAGCGCACGCGGTTTGGTTGGCTGAAAGAAGGAGAAACTAATAGCGCCTTCTTCAAAATACACGCGGCCCATAGAACCCAGAAGAACCGGATCTTCTCCCTACGCCACGGAGAGGCACACATCTCTGACGAGTTTGACATGGCCGAGCTGGCTTTCAACCACTTCTCCGCACTGTTGGGCACTCACAGTGAGCGTCACTCCTCCATTGATCTTGCTCAGATTGATGACCGCGTCTTTGACCTCGAAGATCTCGAGCGGCCTTTTTACCGAAGATGAGATCTGGCATGCTGTTAAATCACTCCCACGTGGCAAGGCACTGGGCCCCGACGGGTTCACCTCAGAGTTCCTTGTGTCCTGTTGGGAAATCGTCAAGACTGACATCGTCGCCATCTTCGACAAATTCTACTCCCTCAATGGATGCTGCATGCAGCGTCTCAATGAGGCGCTCATCACCCTCCTGCCCAAGAAACCGGATGCCTCGGCCCTTCCTGACTACAGGCCCATTAGCTTGATCCATCTGGTGGCAAAGCTCATTGCGAAAGTCCTTTCGCTCCATCTGGCGCCGCACTTGGGCCAAATTGTTTCTTCGAACCAGAGTGCTTTCATCGCCGGCCGCTGCGTGCACGACAACTTTATGCTGGTCTAGCAGACCGCATGACAACTCCACAACCTGCGTGTTCCCAGGGTTCTACTCAAGCTCGACATCGCGCGCGCCTTCGACACCATCTCTTGGCCGTTCCTCCTTGATGTTCTTCATCATCTTGGCTTCGGCAGACGCTGGATTGGGTGGACCTCCATCATCTTATCCACTGCCAGCACCCGGGTCCTCATCAACGGCTAGCCCGGCCCCCCCCATCGAGCACGCCCAAGGGCTTCGTCAGGGCGACCCTGTCTCCCCCATGCTGTTCGCGATCGCCATCGATGTTCTGAATTCCCTGCTGCTCCATGCGCACCGCCATGGCCTGCTCCAGTGACTTACCACCTGGCATGCGCCCTCGAGCATCTCCCTCTTTGCGGACGATGTTGTCGTCTTCTGCCATCCCTCCCGCCAAGACTTGCAGGTCATCCGCGAGCTCCTGCATGTCTTTGGGGAGGTTTCTGGGCTCCACACGAACTTCGCCAAATGCTCAGCGACCCCCATCTGGTGCGAGGACCCGGATTTGCTCACAATCAACACCGAGCTTGCTTGCGCTGTGGTGCCGTTCCCGATCACCTATCTAGGGATCCTCCTCTCGGTGAGAAAGCCGTCCGCCTCTTCTCTGCAGCCGATCATCGACAAGCTCCCCAAGAAGCTACCCACATGGCATGCCACGCTCCTCTCCCGTGGGGAGAGGCTGGCTTTGGTACGTCACGTGCTATCGGCAATGCCCTCCCACATCTTGGTGGTTCTTGCTCTCTGCCCCCTGTGCTCAAGCAGATTAACCGGATCCTTCGTGAATTCCTCTGGTATGATTGCAAGGAGACGCGTAATGGCCACGGGCCTGTTCACTGGCAGTGTGTCTGCCGCCCCCTCGAGCTTGGTGGTTTGTGGATCCCTGACCTTCATCGCCAGGGCATCGCCCTGCGTGCCCGCTGGCTTTGGCTGCAGCGCACCAACCCATCCAAGCCTTGGGTGCACCTGCACCTCCCGAGCGACACCGACACCACGGCTATATTCCGAGCTACTACCTCCTGGACAGTGGGCGACGGCCGTTCCTGCCTCTTCTGGAAGCACCACTGGCTCCTTGGGAAATCCATGGCCGACATTGCGCCATCACTACTACCTTTGGTTCCACGACGGCGACGCAAGTCCTGCACGGTTGCTGAAGGGCTGACTGATCGTTGCTGGATTGCTGATCTACGTGGCGCGCTGACTCCTCAAGCCCTTGTCGAGTATGTGCACTTGTGTCGGCTGCTTCGACCCATCTCCCTTACTGCCACTCCCGACCACCTCTCTTGGCGCTGGACGGCTGATGGCAAGTACTCTGCGAGGTCATGTTATCGGGCGCTATTCGCTGGATCGACCGACGCTCCTTTCTGGCGCACTACCTGGAGATGTTGGGCCCCTCTCCGCGTCAAGATCTTCACCTGGCTGTCCGACTTGGACCACCGCGAGACTCGCCCGGCATGGCCTCCCGCACAACGACTGATGTGTCCTCTGTGATCAGTCCGAGGAGACGATGCAGCACATCCTCATCGGCTGCCCCTTCTCTAGGCAAGTCTGGCATGATATCCTTGCCTGGATTCGCGCCACCATCCGTGCACCATCTAGCAGCGAGGGATTCCTCCCATGGTGCATGTCGGCTATCTCCAGCTTCGCCGCCTGTCACTGTAAAGGACTCGCCACGCTGGCTCTCCTAACGGCTTGGTCTATTTGGTGCCACCACAACAGTTGCATCTTCGATGACGAGACCCCCTCCGTTGCAAGGTTGATTGCGTCCAGCCAAGATGAAGCCCGATCATGGGCTAGAGCGGGCTACCACGGACTTAGATCGTTACTTGAGTAGTCACCACACCTTGTACGCGGGCTGAGCGACCCGTCACCAACGCTCTGCAGCTTAGTTCTTGCCTCCTGTGCACAAGATAATAAGTTTGCATGCCCCTCCCCTCCCCCCTCTCTTGTACTGCTTGTACACACTCCCGACCTATCAATGAAAAGATACGCATCCTAGCGTATTCGCGAAAAAAGAAAAACCAAATTACTTGTCTTAGATTTGTCTAGATGAATCCGTATCTGGATAAATCTCAGACAAGTAACTTGGGGTAGAGGTTGTAGATAATGTACTTAATTTATCCCTAGAAACTAAGATTGGAAGATGGTAAAGACATTCATATTGAAGCATCTTGGTGCGCACCTTTCGATGTGCGAATATAACTGAATCACTACTACTTTTTTCTCCTAAAAGGTAGACATAAGAGTGTAGTTATGTTCACACATCATGATATGCCAATTCAGATATAAACATAATGTTCTTACATAACACCACTTGCAATAGTATTATAGCAACTAATAATATATGTGCACTTGCAGGAAACATATGATGAGAGTTGCTTAAGAGATATTTCCGCAATAGTACATCTGAGTTATAATGTGCATATCTATCTCTATAACATGTAATGTGGCAATATCAATATTATCTTACTTTGTAGCCATGAGTTGCAACATGCAAATAATGCGTACAACCAGATTGAGTGATTGAACAAGCAAAATCATCATCAGCTCTACCTATGTTTCAGAAGAGAAACAAGACGACGAGGAAGGGAAAGTATACACAGTAAAAATGCAGAGCAAGGATTATGTATCACCTTCGCCGATTATTCCTATTGGTTCAACATTGATTCTGTGCCCACCGTAGATGTCCAAATCTCCGGGAGACTTCTTGGTTATCTTCAGCTTGCCCTTCATTCCACTTGCACTGACACCATTCCCAACGTCATCACTGTCCCCGCCATAATCACCTTCAGGGAGGCGGTCATGGAAATCGGACACACGAGGGTGCCCTGGCTGCACATACGATGGCGGTGGGATCTGTGAGGGAAGAATAGGGTCTTGTCGAACAGCGGCAAGCGACGCAAAGATACACCTCGTGGGCGGAGGAAGTACAACTTCTTGTCCCCAATCTGAAGGAGGTCCTGCGAGTCAAGCTTAACAGGAGAATTCCCAGGGAGATGCAGGACGCCCTCAATATGCCAGCCATTCTTGCCGATTGTTGACACCTGATTTTGGCACAATGCAGAAGGCAATAGAGATGGCCTCAAATGACAAGATATTCTACATGAGAAACTTCACATTGCCGAGTGGAACAACTTTGATGTTTGGACCATAATCATTCGGCATCATATCAAAGACCAAAACTACACTCGGATTGTTCTGAGTGCTTTTTGGTCGATTACGCCTCCAAGACATCCTCGGATGAAGGAATGCTCTACATGGATTTTCATCCGAGGTCGTTTACTGCCACAAAAAGGACCCGCAAGGTGCAGCCAGAAAGTTTGCCGGGCAAAGAGCTTGCTGGGTGAAAAGCTTGCCGGGTGAAAAGCTTGCCGGGCAAAAACCTTGCCGGGTGAAAAGCTTGCCTGGTGAAAAGCTTGCCGGGCAAAGAGCTTGCCGGGTGAAAAGCTTGCCAGGCAAAAAGCTTGGCGAGTGAAAAGCTTGCCGGGAAAAGAGCTTGTCTGGGTGAAAAGCTTGCCAGGTGAAAAGCTTGCCGGGCAAAGAGCTTGCCGGGGTGGAAATCTTGCCGGGAAAAGCTTGCCGGGGTGGAAACTCTCAAGGCCAATCCGACCAGAAGCTGAAGATGGGCTCAAATGATTATATAGATGGCCTCGGATGAAAAAGTGTTCAACATTAAAGTTGTTCATAACGTCGAAACGGTCAACTTTACTTTTGGAGTCATCATCATCCTACGTAATATACAACCTGCAGAGACGCTACAAGAGTCGGACGATCCAGTCAGCTGCATGACCGAGTCCGACTCGAAATTAAAGATGACCCCGTGGAGTATTCAAGATGGCCTTATTTGGAAAAGTGATCAACATATGGATTGTCGGCCTCGTCGAAGCACACAAAATTGGTATTTGAACCGTCTCCATCGGAAGTCATATGCAGATTCCATGGCCCACGCAAGGAGCAAGACAGAAGATTGGACCAGATTCGGGTTGAATCCGAGTAGGACTAGAACTAGGATTCTAGGACGTGAATTGATGTAATTTTTTTGTAAGGAAAGCCTAGATGAATCCTTTGCTTGTACGGGAAGTCCAGCCGCCTCTTATATATGTCGGAGGTGACGGCCGATTGAAGAAGACACAATCGAACAATCAATACACTACTTTTTCATCTACGTTTTATCTTTCCATCGTTTTTCTCTCTCGTTCTTTGTTGTTCTTCGTGTTGGAGAGCTATGAGTACCGAGGTTCTAGGGGCGAGCGAATCGACCTAGGGCAGCCCATAGCCGCCACACTCCCTGACGGGGTCCCTCCCGGGCGTGTGGGGTTTCGGGTCCTAATAGCACACGCCGACTGTCTTGCGTATCGCGCTGTCGGCCAGGTCTCCTTCAACGTGAGCTGCGGTGCATCACCCCTGGCGTCGAGGGTACACGTGACGTGTTCGTGTGTCAACACACTTTTTGGTGACTCCGCTGGGGACAAGGATCAATCATTATCATCATCCATCATGTCTGGCAACGACAAGATTCCCAGGCCCTCGGAAATCAACGCCGATAACATAATCAAGCCCAACTTTGAGGAGTTATCGGAGGAACATCGCCAAGCTTATGAGGAGTACAAGAAGGCACGTGAAGAAAAGGAGATGCAGGAGTTCCTTGCTAAGTTCAAGAAGGATTGTCAAGGCAATATCACTCCGGTTGGAGAAATCAAGTTTCCTCCTCTTCATGATGAACAGGTTAAACCCCCTGTGAGTAGTACCTTCTCTCCTGAGGTATGGGCTGAAATTGATAGTCGCATTACTGATAGCAATAATCTTTTATACCAAATTTTCTTGGAAAATAGTAATGCTCAAAAAAGTATGCCTCAATCATCTATTGGTAATGTTGGTGTGCCTGTTACCACAGAAATCCCTAATCCAACTTTACCTATTTCATCGGCGCCTCCCGTGCCGATGAATTTTTATCCTAGCCCAACAAATCAAATTATTGCTACACACATTAATCCTATCATGAGTATGCCAGGTTCGGTGGTGACGCCGAACCAAACCCTACCTACAAGTGCAAACGTTGTTAGATCATTGTCGAATTACAATTCGGCATATATGCCACAATTCGCACCTGCAAATACTAACCCTACTCCTCCTATGCCACTGCCACAAGCTTCATCGTCCACTATGGATGATGGTCTAACTAATCTTAGAGAGAAGATGGCTAAGATGCTCCGAGAGAATTTTGGAGTTGAATTACCAAGGAATTGTATTTACCAAAAGCCATATCCAGAATACTTTGATGCAATTCAATGCCCTTGGGGATATAAAATTCTAGATTTTGTTAAGTTTAATGGAGAGGGCACAAAAACCACATGGGAGCATGTTAGCCAATACTTGGCACAATTAGGTGAAGCAGGCTCACTAAATGAATTGAAAGTGCGTTTATTTCCTTTATCTTTAACTGTTACCATATTTTCATGGTTTGCCGCTTTACCACATGGTTCTATTCGTTTATGGTCGCAACTAGAACAAAAATTTCATGATCATTTTTTTAGTGGCGATAACGAACTTAAGTTATCACATCTTACATCGGTTTGACAAAAGCATGATGAATCGGTCTCCGACTATGTCAAAAGATTTAGAGATACAAAAAACCAGTGCTATAGTTTGGTGATAACTGAGAGAGATTTGGCTGATCTTGTGCTTAATGGTTTGAGAACTCACATTAGAGAAAGGCTAGAAGGCTATGAGTTTTTAAATGCCAACCAAGTCTTACAAAGGGCTTTGGCTCAAGAAAGCCGAAGCAAAGATCTTAAAGAGATGCATAGGTATAAAACTGATCGTCCAAAAATGAATATGGTTGAGTATGATAGTGAGCACTCGGACGATGAGGTTGATATTTATGCTGCTGAATTTTTTGGCCATCTAAGGCCAAACCATTTACTTGCAATGATTTAAAGTCGATTCATAATAATCGCGATGAAGAGATGAAATTTACCTTCAACATTGCTAAGTGTGATAGAATATTTGATGCTTTGTTACAAGCCAAGATTATTAGAATATCTCATACTTTATCGCCGTTTGAAGAGCTGAAACGGCGCGCTCATTGCAAGTATCAAAATTCTTTTTCTCATGCCACTAATGATTGCAATGTTTTTCGAGGATAGATACAATTGGCCATTAATGACGGACGATTGAATTTTTCTGAGATGCAAGTTGATAAGCAGCCTTTCCCAATGAACACCATGGATTTAGAGGGGAAGAAGATGTTAATTCGGCCCAGCATAGCCGAATCAGCTAATAAGAATAATATTGTCATTGGTGAGCCCAGAAAAGGCAAGGAGGACAGCAAGGTCTTGGGGAGGCAGGTTGTGCTTGACAAGCAACCCGATGGCAAGGAAGTGATCAAGATCACCATCAAGAATGCTGCGCTCGGGGGGAAACCACAGGTGCAGCAAGACGCTCATGTTAAATTTGTTAATCCCAAAAGTCCATAAGTTGACAAGTGGAAGACGAATGAAGCTAAGGTGCAGCGCAAGAGAATCAAGCCAACTTTTGATATGTTGATGTCCAAATATGCCAATCAAGCGGCCGGTTCTAGCTCTAACCGATCATCAAATTTGAAGCGCTCAAGGTCACCTCCTCGGGAAGAATTTCAGCATCATGCAAGGCCATATGGGTCATGGGCACCGGGACCATGGATGCATCCACCCCCCTATGCGCCATACTACATGGGAGACTTTAATGGAGGATGGTGGCAGCCCCCAATGGCCCCTTATGCTTTTCATCCGGATTGGGCAGAACCAAGGAGGCCCGTTCATGAGAGACTTTCTTATCCCACACGAGGTTGTTTGAACAATGGTGTCAATCGGCCAATGCAAGATAATCAAAAAAGGGTTGGCAAGCAAGTGTGGCGTGCTAAATCACCAAGTGCTGAAATTTTAGAGCCTAGCAAGCAAAAAGAGAAGAATACTAGAGCTGAAACTATTATGATAGGCACTAAAGAATTGACAATCAAAGAGCCGATTATTGTTGAAAATCCGGCTGGTTCCAATAAAGATGTGGCTGTTGTCCAGCAAGGTCCCATGGCTAATGATCATGAAGCTAGCACAAGCAAGGCCAAGTTTAGGGATCCAAAATATACTCAGCCTAAGTGGTGTCCTTTCGGTCTGACCAAGGCACAAAAAAGGAGATTGCAGTGCATGAGGAGTCAATAGATGGCAGAACAGGAGGCCGAGAAGCAGAGAGATAAATTGTTCAACGACATTCGGCCTATGGTACCTACAAAACAAGTATGGATGCCTAAACAAATACAAGGTGCAGTGGTTTCTATATCCGTCACGGCAGCACCTACACCACCAAGGAAGGACGATGCCACCGCTATTACATCGTCCCCATCACCTATTGATTCCACTTTGCTTGGAAAGATTTTAGAGTCGATGAACACGCCCGAGGAGGAAGATGATATGTTGGATTATGAGCCTACACTGGTCCGCGAAGGTATGGATATCAATATGGTGTATTACTTACCCGCTGAATTTCATGCTATAGATGAAGAAGGGGAAGTAGCTCAGCTAGATTTTGGTCCTAAAAATGCTATATTCGAGAAGCCAAAAGAACCGGTGACACACTTGAAGCCATTGTTCCTTAAAGGTCATATTAATGGATCGCCGGTTGCTAGAATGCTTGTCCATGGAGGTGCTGTGATGAATCTTATGCCATATTCGGTCTTCAAAAAATTGGGGCTGCGTGACGAAGAGTTAATAAAGACCAACATGGTGCTTAATGGATTTGAAGGCAAAGAGAACACTGAAGCCAAAGGTGTAATGTATGTGGAGCTTACGGTGGGAAGCAAAACTATGGCTACTGCATTCTTTGTCGCCAAGGTGCAAGGTAACTACAACGTCATACTGGGCCGTGATTGGGTTCATGCAAACCAGTGTGTGCCATCTACTATGCACCAGTTTTTGATCCAGTGGGTTGATGATGAGGTGGAAGTCATTCATGCGGATAACTCGTCTTGTGTTGCTTTGGCCGATGCATCGGTGGATTGGCAGCATCCCAATGCTACTTGCTTGATGGGACGCGACTTATCAGAATTTGATTTTCTTAGCGCCACAAAAAGTGGTTTCGTGCCCGTTTCTTTAAAGCCGGTTGGTTGTAATCGGCTCCAAGGTATGATGTATTTAAATGGATTCTAACTCAGATTGGTTGCAAAAGCGTCTTGTTGAATATCGGTCCAATGAGAACGATATATATGAGTCTATAGAGGAGTTAGATGATATGGATAAATTAGGACAAGGTTTTACATCGGCCGATCCATTAGAAGAGATAGACATAGGAGATGGTTCAATTCCTAGGCCGACTTTTGTAAACAAAAATTTAAGAGCCGATCATAAAGCTAAGATGATCGAGCTATTGAAAGAATATGTTTGTTGCTTTGCATGGGAATATCATGAGATGCCAGGTTTAAGCCGAGAGCTAGTGGAGCATCGGTTACCTATAAAGGCTGGTTTTAGACCGTACAAACAATCGGCCAGAAAGTTTAACCCAAAAACATATGACCGGATCAAGGAAGAGATCGGTCGTTTGCTTAAAGCTAATTTTATTAGACCTTGCAGGTATGCCGAGTGGATTTCTAACATTGTACCAGTAGAGAAGAAAGGCTCCGGCAAGTTGAGGGTGTGCATTGATTTCAGAGATTTGAATAGAGCTACACCTAAAGATGAGTATCCCATGCCAATAGCTGATATGCTTATTAATGATGCTTCTGGACATAAGGTCATTAGCTTTCTTGATGGTAATGCGGGGTATAACCAGATTTTTATGGCCGAAGAGGACATGTCCAAAACAACTTTTCGATGTCCTGGTTTCCTTGGTTTATTTGAGTAGACAGTGATGACCTTTGGATTAAAAAATGCAGGTGCCACATATCAAAGGGCTATGAATTTAATTTTTCATGATTTGCTTGGTGTTATACTTGAGGTCTATATTGATGATATTGTTGTCAAATCGGATGCTTTCGAATCTCATCTAGCCGATTTGCGCTTAGCTTATGATAGAATGAAAAAATATGGACTGAAGATGAATCCTTTGAAGTGTGCATTTGGCGTGTCGGCTGGGAAGTTTTTGGGTTTCATTATTTATGAAGATGGCACAGAGATTGATCCCAAAAAGATAGAGGCTATACAGAAAGTGGAGGCTCCAACATGCAAGAGAGATATGCAAAAGTTCCTTGGCAAGGTCAATTATTTGAGAAGGTTCATAGCTAATCTGTCCGGGAAAGTTGATGCATTTACTCCTATCCTTCGGTTAAAGAATGATGTTGATTTCACTTGGGGGGCAAAACAGCAAGAAGCATTTGATATGATCAAGAACTATTTGTGCACGCCTCCAGTGATGAAAGCGCCCAAGCATAGGGAACCCTTTAAGCTTTACATTGCAGCAGAAGAAGGTGTTATGGGTTCTATTTTGACTCAAGAAACCGAAGGAAAAGAGCATGCTATTACATATTTGAGCAGGCGTTTATTGGACGCCGAGACAAGGTATACATTTATTGAAAAACTATGCCTATGCTTATATTATGCTTGCACAAAATTGAGACATTATTTGGTGTTGAGTGAATGCATAGTAGCTTGTCAAACCGATGTCATTAAATGCATGTTGCATAGGCTAATTCTTAGTGGTAGAATTGGCAAGTGGGCTTATGCTTTGATTGAATATGATTTGGCTTATGAATCTCTAAAATCCATGAAAGGCCAAATCGTTGCTAATTTTATTGTTGAGCATCGGATTAATGACAAGCATGATGTTGATATAAACCTTGTCTCGTTAGTACCATGGAGATTATATTTTGATGGTTCAGTTTGTAGCAGTGGCCAAGGTGTTGCTATTGTTTATATATCTCCTCATGGTGCTGTTTTTTAAGCCTCATGCCGCTTAGAATATTTTTGCACAAACAATCAAGCCGAATATGAGGCATTGTTATTCGGCCTGGAGATGTTGCTTGCCATAGGTGCTACACATATTGAGGTTTTTGGTGATTCGTTATTAGTAGTGCAACAAATATCCAAAGTCTTTCAATGTTTTGACGAATCACTTAATGTTTATCTTGATAAATGTCTAGATATAATTTCTACTTTGGATTATTTTAGCATTGCTCATATATCTAGACATGACAATTGGAGAGCAAATGAGTTGGCACAACAAGCATCCGGCTATCATGTTGATCATGGCATGTTCCATATTTCTCAGAGGCCGATGTCTTGTCTTGCTAGTATGGGAGAGGCCGAACCAGAGCCTACTGATTCGGCCACTAACAAAAAATCTAGTGCAGGTGAAAGTCATGACTGGAGAAAGCCCATTATGGATTACCTGTGTGATCCGAGTGAAAGGGTGGACAGGACTGTTCGGCGTATGGCTTTCAAATATACAATAAGAGATGTTGGTCTTTATCGCCGAACGGTTGAAGATGTTCTTTTGAAATGTTTGGACGAGGACCAAGCAAGAGTTGCTACGGGAGAGGTACATGAAGGCATTTGTGGTACTCATCAGTCGGCTCCCAAGATGAAGTGGTTATTGCGACGTGCTGGATTTTATTGGCCGACTATGATCAATGATTGCTTCAGCTATTATAAAGGGTGTGAAGCTTGTCAAAAATTTGGTGACATTCAATTGGCTCCTGCTGCTATGTTACATCCTATTATCAAGCAGTGGCCTTTTAGAGGATGGGGTTTAGATTTCATTGGGCAAATTCATCCATCCTCCTCGAAGGGGCATCGGTTCGTGTTGGTGGCAACCGATTATTTCACCAAGTGGTCTGAAGCAGTACCTCTCAAGAACATGACACATACGGAGGTAATTCAATTCATAACCGAATACATTATTCATAGATTCGGCATTCCTCAGACATTGACTATAGATCAAGGTTCATCTTTCATGTCACATCAAGTTAGAGAATTTGCCGAATCATATAACATAAAGTTGCTCAATTCATCTCCGTATTATGCCCAAGCTAATGGACAAGCTGAGTCTAGCAATAAGATATTGATCAAGCTTATCAAAAATAAGATTGAGGATAATCCAAGAAAATGGCATGAGTTATTGTCTGAAGCTTTATGGGCATATAGTGTAGGAGATATGCCCTAGAGGCAATAATAAATGTTATTATTTATCTCCTTGCTCATAATTATGTTTATGTTCCATGCTATAACTGCTGTGGTTCCCGAGCCCGTATATCCATAAAGGCTCTGGGGAAAACCCATGTGCACGTCTGGAATAATAAACGGTAAAAAGTATTCCTAGTCATGCCTCTAAGACTAGCTCAAGTGTTGCATGATGATTATGTTTTCCCAATCATGGGCATGTCTATGCCAGCAGCTTTGAGGGCACAATGTTAGAAGAACATTTGTGTTGAATCGACCCGATTGATGTTATGCTATGAGATTCATTCGTCACAAGTTAATGGTTAATAACACAGAGATGGTTAATGTTTGCATGATTCCTCAGACCATGAGAGTATCGAGTTTCTTCGTGCTTGATTCATGAACTTTGGGGTTTGTTAAACGTCATCCGTAACTGGATGGCTATTACGGCGGCTTACGGGTTCATGGGAAAGTATGTCAAGTAACTTGATAGCTCAAGATTGGGATTTGCTCCTCCGACGATGGAGAGATATCTCTGGGCCCTCTCGGTGTTACGGTATCCATCATCGTCTGGCCAGACACTTTGTGATTTGATCACGGGGATGTCGGAACACGGTAATGAGAAAAGAGAACAATACCGGTAACGAGGTAACTAGCATAGTGGACAAGTTGTTGATCCACGGGAATGCGAACATGTCTCACCTCGGGTATTTGTAACATATCGCGAAGCAACAGGAATAGCACACGGCAACTGGACGTTCGCTCGAATATTCATTCGTGTGGGTATAGGGGTCAATATGGGTGTCCACGGCTCCGATGTTGATCATTGATCGGAAGGGGTTCCATGTCATGTCTATACTTCACCGAACCTATAGGGTCACACACTTAAGGGTCATCTATCTGCTGAATACTAGACAGGGAGTCTGAGAGAAAATCACCGAAAAAGTTTCGGACACCGAAAAAGTTTCGGACAGCGGAAAAGTTCCGCAGAGAGAACACCGGATGAGTTCCGGTAAAACTGAAAAGTTGTTTCAGGGGATACCATTAAGTCAAATTGGTTTTGGCACATGCCTGATAATTCTTGGAGGGTGCCAGAATCATTCTGGAAACTTCTGGGAATTTTCTGGAAGAAAAACCGAAAATGTTCCGGAGCTGCCGGAACCACTTCAGATGCTTTTCGCAGATGAAAATCACAAAACCGGAATTGTTCTGGAACGCGTTGAAAATTATTTTAGTGGGTACTGGAAATGTTCTAAGCCCACATAAATATTTTCAGTTCGAACGGACGCTGAAAAATGTCGTCGTGAATAGTGAAAGTGCTTTTTGGGTTACTTTTTGGAAAGCCACCTTTTTGGGCTTTTGCTCCGAAATATCTTGGAGATGACATGGATGGATGTGGCTGAAATTTCAGCCCCTCCACCCCTCCTTCTCCTATAAATAGAGGTGGAGGGGGCTGCCCAAAACCCACTCCTTCTCACATACAAGTGCCATTGCATGATCTGGCTTCTCTCTCCCTCCCCGCAAAATAGTTTTGCAGAGCCGAAAGGCTGTCTGGGTTCCGGTGGGAACTAGTTCTGGACGGCGAAGCCCTGCCGGATAGATGACACCATATGTGTGCAACTCTGTAGAGAGGTCGTAGTTTCGATCTTAGTGCCCGAGGGGCTGTTCGTGAGTGCCTCCCGAAGGGCTGTCCAAGTGACGGTCCAAGTTCTATGAGTCCTCCCGAAGGGCTGTCCGAGTGACCGTTCGAGTTTCGAAGGTCCTCTTGAAGGGCTGTCCGCGACACCGTCCGGGGGACTGTTCGACCGCATCCCGGAGGGCTGTCCGAAGGGAAGACGAGGGTATACATCCTCGCGGTTGGGAGGTTGTAAATCCTAGCTGCGGGGATCTGCACCGCCGATCGTCATCGACTCTACTTCCGCTGCGCTACGAGTCGGTAACGAAAATGATCAAACCTTGTATGCAGTCTCCATAGTGGTCCTGGGCTGGTGCGTAGGTCGGAAATTTTTGTTTTCTGCTGCGTTACCCTACAGTGGCATCATGAGCCGTGCTATGCGTAGATGCAGGTTGCGATCTAGAATACATGAGATGTGTGGGTGTTGCACAATATAATTAGGTAGTAGATGAGTTCTATTACTGAAAATTATTTGTGCGGGTAGCAGATGAAATCTGTTACCCGATGTTCTTGCTGCTTCCCTGGAATTTGCATATTTCTGATCTTGATAACAGCATGGTGGAGTTTCAATGTTCTGGCAATCCGCGATCCTGATTGATCAACGAAGTGCTAACAGTTCATTGAATTCCACCGTAGTTAAAAAGAAAGATGAAATTTCGCAGACGAAAGGACAATGCAGATATGATCTACACGGGGGTCATGCGTATGACGAAGTTTAGTATGGGGCTCGAGATTTTATTATCTCGGTTTTCATACACCCTGGAAAGTTAATCTAGCGACTTGAATTATCATACTTGATGATGGACGTTGGTAGCTTCGGTTTGTTTCGAAACCTTAGAAGCCACGTAAAACAAGTTTTTGCATGAACCGATTAGAGGCGTCTAACTTGGTTTTGCAGGATGGTTTGCATGTGATGTGGTATAGCAA
Source organism: Thinopyrum elongatum (assembly GCA_011799875.1). NCBI lineage: Eukaryota > Viridiplantae > Streptophyta > Magnoliopsida > Poales > Poaceae > Thinopyrum > Thinopyrum elongatum. Next base: position 577,100,545 of record CM022299.1, read on the forward strand.
GTCTCATATTAATTTGATTATGTATGAGATGACTATACAAATGTAAATTAACATGACCTGCGTGTCATGATTCGGCATGATGGCTGGAGCCATATGATTGCACTTTTATGACCTGCGTGTCAACCTTAAGTAATGCACTTATTTTATTAGCTATAGAGATAGCAATATTATCTGGTGCATCGACAAGGTGGTGGCAATCTTCGCGAAGGTGAACACCGACGCGAATGCCGAAGACGAAGAAATACAAGACTTCTCCGTCAGAAATGGCTATACCATATCATGCTATTATGAATTGCCTGAGATGTTTATCCCTTATGATGCACCCTTCTTGATTGCGCGATAGTCGCTTTTTATTAGGGTGATCTCTCACAAAAATATCATAGTTGATAGTGTTCTCCCAAGTGTAGCACCGTCACGGCACCTAACTTTTTGGGGTGCGCCATGACTAACATGGGTACGAACGATTAGGGATGTGTGAGGCGGGTGAGTTCAGACCTCGCAGCGAGATCACTTGGTTGTCTTTGACATTCAGGCATGACAGTCATGAGCTCGGAACATGCCCATCGAAAGATGAACAAGAGTCGCATAGAGATGTGATTGGCAGGTTGGCCTACCGGTTGAGATTTTCGTCATCAGTGGTGACTAACATCAATGACGAATAATCAAAACACGGGTCTTGAATCACTCACAATCAATTATGAGAGATATTGATTTGAGTGGGAGCGCACTATAGAATTATCTTGTTTAATTCTCAGTGCAATTAATTGTGAACACTGTCTAAGTGTGGTTTGCATAATAGTTGTAGAATAATGGCTCGCGTTTCCACCTTCCCTATTAAAATTGAATAGCTGTTAAATATCTGGTTAAAACTTTACGGTTGGTAACGTAATGTGAGGATTGTCCTCAAGAGTGCCGATAAGGACTTTGTCCTATCGCATACTTTCGGTATTCTCTCGCTTATGCTATGGATCATGTGACTCTCGTCCTTCGATCCAAAAGCTAGAATTCCGTTTCAGTCAAGTGCAATATGTTTGCTTCCATGAGACCCGAACTTCGAAAGTTTGGATAGTTATGTGATATTCATGGAATCTGAAAATCATTTTCAGAGACAGACAAAGGCTAAAAGATATGAGATATCCAAAGCAATGTTTGTTTGCAAACTATTAGTAAAAGAGTTTACTATGCATTAGACTGATAAGAGAGGGATCCAGAAGAACGCCTGTCATATGATGAAAGGTGAATAAAACAACAACTTAAAGAGAAAGGAAGTGTCCGAAGGGTGTTAGTGAAACTTTCACGCCTAGGAAGTCCGAGGCTAACGCCACTCTTAAGTTGGGTGCTTCTTCTGAGAGTAGGAGAAATACTAAAAGTTAAAACTGTTAGAAGTATAAAGGCAATAAGAAAGAAGACTGGAATATCCAGCTCATGTATGAATGTCATACAAAGTTTTTAATGTATAGAAGGCTGGTCAAAGATATAGTTCTTGGGAATTATGGTTAAACATGTTAATCACTGATTCTTGGGTATTGTGAGTTAATCATAGAGATACCCGCTCGATTGCATTCTGTTGCAACTCGATGTAAGAACTACTATGGCCTGAAAGACTAGCCAGGAATGAGGTTTAGGTATACACAGGGGACATAGTAAATGTTACTATACCTTCCATCGGTGTATTACCGTCTGTATTTATTTTCATAATTCATTTAGAGTTTTACAAACTCTAGCCTTTGCATAAAGTAATCTTGCAAGAAGGTTGTTCATAAGAGAACTTTTTATGTTCGATGTTATGAATAACATAAGGGCCATACTTTCATTGAGAATGAGATGCATGTTATGAATAATGATAATAATATATTACCTCTGGATTTACTTTCATAATTCATTTTAGAGTTTTACACACTCTAGCCCATTGCACAATGTTTGTTGCAAAAGAGTTGTTCATAAAAGAACAATTGTTGTTCAGTATTATGAATAACATAAAGGGCCATGCTTCCATCCAAGATTGGACTTATGTTATGAATATTGATGGTAATATGATACATCTATAACACTGACGCTAAATGTCGCAAGACTAAAAGAATACCACACAAGTGTGGCACTGCATTTGGTCACATTGGAGAAACCCGCATGGAAAACTCCATTATGATGGATTTTGAAGTCGTTTGATTTTGAATCATCTGACACTTGCAAATTTCCTCCGAAAAGTGAAGTGACTGAAATACCGTTCACAGGCCATAAAGAATGAGCAACAAACTTATTGGTGATCATACATTTTGATGTGTGTAGTTCAATAAATGTTGTTGCAAGTAGTGGATTTATCTATCTTCAGAAATGACTCAAGGAGATATATGGATATTTACTTGATGAGACGAAAGTCAGGATCTTTTGAAATCATTCGAAAGGTTTTCAAATATGAAGTAGAAGTTATTGTAACAAGAAAATTATGTTTCTACAATTCGATTGCAGAAAGGAATATTTGAGTTACAAGTTTAGCGAATGTCTGATGAGTTGTGAAAGGGGTTTCATAACTTGCACCTCCCGGAGCACCACTGCAAGTGGAAAGTCCGTGAAGATGTAATCGAACCATTTATGACATGGTAAGATCAAAGATGACATAAATAAATTTGCCTTTATCCCTTTTAAAAGGTGATGCTTTAGAGACTGCGGCTTTTACACTGAAAAGAGCTCCATCGGGTCTGTTGAAATGACACCATGGTATGGTACGCCCAACCATGTTATATCTCTTTTCTTAACATTTGGAATATGGGGCTTGTGTAAAAGGTTACAAACCTATTCCAAATCAGACAAGTGCTACTTTGTAGGTTATCCCAAGTCATTGGGTATTCCCCCACCACTATACCGAGGCAAAAGTTTTTGCCACAAAACGGTATGCTTTTAAAGAGAATTGTTCTTGCAAAAGGTGAGTGGGAGGACAGTGCAACTCGACGAGATAACCAGTATCTTCGTCATCAGGTCAAAGGAAAGGAACCTTGGAAGTGATTCCGGAGTTTCCTACTGCGACTGATACGGAAGTCTCTACAATAAAATGTATGGACTTCGGTCGAACTTGCAGCTAAACCACGTAGGCAAGGCTCGTGCAAACCTCTCAGGTGCGCAGACGAGATATTGTTGTTAGACAACAGTATACCTACGATACACAAGGAAGCGTTGATGGGCCCTGACTCCGGGATTGGCTAAATGCCAATATAATCCAAGATAGTTTCCATATAAATGATTCAAGATCATATCTTGATGACCCCTTCGGAAGACTTAGAGTCTAACGAACATTTATGGAACTATAAACTGATGTGGATAAAATGTTTTATCCATAAAGCTCGACTTGTTGCAATAACAAATTCAAGGAGTTGACTATGATGAGGTTGTTTCATCATAGCGAAGCTTAAAGTTGGTTCGGGTTGAACTAGTAATTGATACATATTTCAATCATGAGATATGAAACATGGATGACAAAAAGATTTCCATCTGATGGAAATGAAACCAAGGACTTGCATGTGCTACAGTCCAAGGTATTTTGTCAGTCCAAAGGATGCTAGTAACTATGCAAACTTCAGAGTTCCAGCAATGGACAGAAGAGAGCAAAATGGAGTTGGAATCTTCGTGTTTTGATGGATTGGTCAAAAGGGTTTTGACTTCATCAATGGGTCACGAAGATGCTTGTAATTCAAGAAAGTAAGTGGGAGCATAATAAAATTTCTAAAAAACGTTGTGTGCTTGACACATTGTTAATTGGAAATAAATTTCTTGACACGAATTAGGACTTCATTTGAAAATAGTTTTTCGGTGAAGTTCTTGGGCTAAATGGCCTCAATATTAGGCATAATGATCTATGGAGATAGATTTTCCTAATAAGGCTAAGCAATGAATACATATTGACAAGATGCTAAAACTTTTTAGCATTTAAAACACCAAGGAGTGATTCTTGCCGAAGTCACATGGAAAGAGTTTTTGCAAGACTCGGTGTCCCAAAAACACTGATGAGCAAAATACATGATGGAGATTCCACACCTTCATGTTTGGATTAATCATGTATTCCATGGTATGTAAAAACAACCAGATATGTCCAATACTCCAAAGTTGTTGCGAGTATAGATACCAAAGTGATCAAAAGTACTGATCATGGGACAACAGTGAAAAAGGGTCATTGAGTACTATAGTAGCACTGATGACATGTTTTCTCGCAAGCGGAGATCATGAAGAGTTCGTTGTAAAAGGTTACATCGATACAGTCTTTATCCATGCTCCAAGCGATTTTCGATTAAAGTTAAGGGTTTTGTGCAATACACAATATGGTGGCACGGTAGTTGGAAATTGTTCCAAACAAGATACTGAGGCGAATTCTATAACAAAGGCTAAGTATGTTGACGCTTTAGAAGCGACAAAGAAGTTGTTGAATCATATAGTTCATTCATGAACTTAGTATGGTTCCAAGAAGGCTTGGTCAATGGGACACTATTGCAGATAGTTGCTCCATTGCTCAGTCTGAGGAATCAGGTTTCGACCAATGATTCACACATATACAAAGCAAGGTGTACACAAAATATGAATTTTGTGAAAGCGTGAAAACCCAAGGATATGCAAAGATACACACGGATCTAAAGTCGTCAGATCCGTTGGACATCAGGCTATACCACATGCGAAGCATATTTTACACCAATGTGCCATAGGTGTAAAGTGCATTAACATTAACTAGATTATTGACTCTAGTGCAAGTGGGAGTCTGTAGGAGATATGCCCTAGAGGCAATAATAAATGTTATTATTTATCTCCTTGCTCATAATTATGTTTATGTTCCATGCTATAACTGCTGTGGTTCCCGAGCCCGTATATCCATAAAGGCTCTGGGGAAAACCCATGTGCACGTGTGGAATAATAAATGGTAAAAAGTATTCCTAGTCATGCCTCTAAGACTAGCTCAAGTGTTGCATGATGATTATGTTTTCCCAATCATGGGCATGTCTATGCCAGCAGCTTTGAGGGCACAATGTTAGAAGAACATTTGTGTTGAATCGACCCGATTGATGTTATGCTATGAGATTCATTCGTCACAAGTTAATGGTTAATAACACAGAGATGGTTAATGTTTGCATGATTCCTCAGACCATGAGAGTATCGAGTTTCTTCGTGCTTGATTCATGAACTTTGGGGTTTGTTAAACGTCATCCGTAACTGGATGGCTATTACGGCGGCTTACGGGTTCATGGGAAAGTATGTCAAGTAACTTGATAGCTCAAGATTGGGATTTGCTCCTCCGACGATGGAGAGATATCTCTAGGCCCTCTCGGTGTTACGGTATCCATCATCGTCTGGCCAGACACTTTGTGATTTGATCATGGGGATGCCGGAACACGGTAATGAGAAAAGAGAACAATACCGGTAACGAGGTAACTAGCATAGTGGAAAAGTTGTTGATCCACGGGAATGCGAACATGTCTCACCTCGGGTATTTGTAACATATCGCGAAGTAACAGGAATAGCACACGGCAACTGGAGGTTCACTCGAATATTCATTCGTGTGGGTATAGGGGTCGATATGGGTGTCCACGGCTCCGATGTTGATCATTGATCGGAAGGGGTTCCATGTCATGTCTATACTTCACCGAACCTATAGGGTCACACACTTCAGGGTCATCTATCTGCTGAATACTAGACAGGGAGTCTGAGAGAAAATCACCGAAAAAGTTTCGGACACCGAAAAAGTTTCGGACAGCGGAAAAGTTCCGCAGAGAGAACACCGGATGAGTTCCGGTAAAACTGAAAAGTTGTTTCAGGGGATACCATTAAGTCAAATTGGTTTTGGCACATGCCTGATAATTCTTGGAGGGTGCCAGAATCATTCTGGAAACTTCTGGGAATTTTCTGGAAGAAAAACCGAAAATGTTCCGGAGCTGCCGGAACCACTTCAGATGCTTTTCGCAGATGAAAATCACAAAACCGGAATTGTTCTGGAACGCGTTGAAAATTATTTTAGTGGGTACTGGAAATGTTCTAAGCCCACATAAATATTTTCAGTTCGAACGGACGCTGAAAAATGTCGTCGTGAATAGTGAAAGTGCTTTTTGGGTTACTTTTTGGAAAGCCACCTTTTTGGGATTTTGCTGCAAAATATCCTGGAGATGACATGGATGGATGTGGCTGAAATTTCAGCCCCTCCACCCCTCCTTCTCCTATAAATAGAGGTGGAGGGGGCTGCCCAAAACCCACTCCTTCTCACATACAAGTGCCACTGCATGATCTGGCTTCTCTCTCCCTCCCCGCAAAATAGTTTTGCAGAGCCGAAAGGCTGTCTGGGTTCCGGTGGGAACTAGTTCTGGACGGCGAAGCCCTGCCGGATAGATGACACCGTATGTGTGCAACTCTGTAGAGAGGTCGTAGTTTCGATCTTAGTGCCCGAGGGGCTGTTCGTGAGTGCCTCCCGACGGGCTGTCCAAGTGACGGTCCAAGTTCTGTGAGTCCTCCCGAAGGGCTATCCGAGTGACCGTTCGAGTTTCGAAGGTCCTCTTGAAGGGCTGTCCGCGACACCGTCCGGGGGACTGTTCGACCGCCTCCCGGAGGGCTGTCCGAAGGGAAGACGAGGGTATACATCCTCACGGTTGGGAGGTTGTAAATCCTAGCTGCGGGGATCTGCACCGCCGATCGTCATCGACTCTACTTCCGCTGCGCTACGAGTCGGTAACAAAAATGATCAAACCTTGTATGCAGTCTCCATAGTGGTCCTGGCCTGGTGTGTAGGTCGGAATTTTTTTTTTTCTGTTGCGTTACCCTACATATAGAATCTCAAGGCATGGTGCTACAAAGGTAACTCCGTATGAGCTAGTATACGGTCAAGAGGCTGTTTTACCAGTGGAAGTGAATTTGAATGCTTTGAGAATAGCCAAACAAAATGATTTATCGGCAGTGGACTTTTACAATTTGATGATGGACAACATTGATGAAGTTGCCGATAAACGTTTGGCTGCTTTGGAAGCCATAGAAAGAGACAAGTTGAGGGTAGCAAGAGCTTACAATAAAAAGGTCAAGTTGAAGAATTTTCAGGTTGGCGATCTTGTGTGGAAAGTGATTCTGCCGATTAGTTCTAGAGATAGAAAATTCGGGAAGTGGTCTCCAAACTGGGAAGGTCCTTTTAGGATTGCAAGGGTAGTTCCTGAAAATTCATATTTGGTGGACTCCATGCAAGGAGTATTATTACCTCGAGCTCTCAATGGCAGATATCTGAAGAAGTACCACCCGAGTGTGTGGCAAGAAGCCTGACTAGGCAATGGCCAATATATGATTATCGCCCTTAGCATAAACATGGCCGATACATAATTATCGCCCTGAGAAATATTGATGGCCGATGGAGTGTTGACATCGTCCTTAGAACATACATGGTGCAAATTATTTTTCGGCATGCAAGCTTTGCCGAAAAACAGGGGGGCATGTGTTGACACCTGATTTTGGCACAATGCAGAAGGCAGTAGAGATGGCCTCAAATGACAAGATATTCTACATGAGAAACTTCACATTGCCGAGTGGAACAACTTTGATGTTTGGACCATAATCATTCGGCATCATATCAAAGACCAAAACTACACTCGGATTGTTCTGAGTGCTTTTTGGTCGATTACGCCTCAAGATAACCTCGGATGAAGGAATGCTCTACATGGATTTTCATCCGAGGTCGTTTACTGCCACAAAAAGGACCCACAAGGTGCAACCAGAAAGTTTGCCGGGCAAAGAGCTTGCCGGGTGAAAAGCTTGCCGGGTGAAAAGCTTGCCGGGCAAAAAGCTTGCCGGGTGAAGAGCTTGCCGGGTGAAAAGCTTGCCGGGCAAAAAGCTTGCTGGGTAAAAAGCTTGCCGGGCAAAGAGGTTGCCGGGGTGAAAAGCTTGGCGGGTGAAAAGCTTGCCGGGGTGGAAATCTTGCCGGGAAAAGCTTGCCGGGGTGGAAACTGTCAAGGCCAATTCGACCAGAAGCTGAAGATGGGCTCAAATGATTATATAGATGGCCTCGGAAGAAAAAGTGTTCAACATGAAAGTTGTTCGTAACGTCGAAACGGTCAACTTTGCTTTTGGAGTCATCATCATCCGATGTAATATACGACCTGCAGAGACGCTACAAGAGTCGGACGGTCCAGTCAGCTGCATGACCGAGTCCGACTCGAAATTAAAGATGACCCCGTGGAAGTCATATACAGATTCCACGGCCCACGCAAGGAGCAAGACAGAAGATTGGACCAGATTCGGGCTGAATCCGAGTGGGACCAGAACTAGGATTTTAGGACGTGAATTGATGTAATTTTCTTGTAAGGAAAGCCTAGATGAATCATTTGCTTGTACGGGAAGTCCAGCCGCCTCTTATATATGTTGGGGGTGACGACCGATTGAAGAAGACACAATCGAACAATCAATACACTACATTTTCATCTACATTTTATCTTTCCATCATTTTTCTCTCACGTTCTTCGTTGTTCTTCGTGTTGGAGAGCTGCGAGTACCGAGGTTCTAGGGGCGAGCGAATCGACCTAGGGCAGCCCATAGCCGCCGCACTCCCTGACGGGGTCCCTCCCTGGCGTGTGGGGTTTCGGGTCCTAAAAGCACCGCCGACTGTCTTGCGTATCGCGCTGTCGGTCAGGTCTCCTTCGACGTGAGCTGCGGTGCATCACCTCCGGCGTCGAGGGTACACGTGACGTGTTCGTGTGTCAACACCGATGACATCGAGCGCGAAACGGCGGCGCTGGAAGTCATAGAATATCCACGCGTAGTGGCGCGAAATGCTCATCCCCCCCACCAAGGCTGGAGAGATCGACATCCACCGTCGATTTCTTGCTGTTGCGGCCCAGCATGATCGAGTAGGTCTGCATGTAGTACTCAAAATCCTCACCCTGCAGCTTGGCGAACCCTGCCTCCACTTCACCATCACCGGCGGGCATTGCACAAGCACCCTCGGCGTGAGGCATATTGGCTTTAGTTGAACCCCCGATTTTTCGACCGATCAACCTAATCAAACAATGGATAGGCGGAACAGGTTAATTAATAGGGTACCAAGCGGCAAGCACCTCCGCGAGCACCGGCCACGTCTGGTGCCTGGAATGAGCTATCGAGATGGAAAATATGCAAGCAGGGCGTATCTAGATGCACAGGCACACAGAGATTTTACGAGGCCAGTGGGGTTTAACTAATCATCAATGCAAAAAATGCTCATATATGCAACGGCGATGACGACCACTATCCTGGCAGGGTCCGAAAAAGTTGAAAACAGCTGCTTTGTGGCCTATTCATGATATGATACAATACAGAATTAGTGATGAGTTGAAAATCTCAATGAGGTACAATACAGAATTCAAAGTAATAGTTTGAAGTTGTGTGTTCTATGCTATGTTGTGCGTGTGCCACAATAGTTTGAAATTCCCCAAATTTTCAGTCATGCCAAAGTGATAGTATTACAACATGAACAGTCGTAGTAAATCGGCGATGTCGGACTACAAGAGAGCTTCAGGTGTGGTGCACCTGCCCTCTTACCGGAGCGTCATCAGACGAGCCGCCAGCGTCCGCTATCCGGGGTCGCAGTCGCGGGGGAGTCTGGACGCAAACCCCTGCCTCCCTCCTCCACTCCGGTCGCCGGCGCTACAACTCTGAACTCACCCGTCACCGGCGCAAAGACAGACTAGTCCTAGCCCGGCAGGCCACTCGGCCATTGCATGACGGCGGGAGATCCCGGCCGGCCGGAGAAGATGCCCGGATCTGGGTGGGGGTCGAGCTGGGCCCGGTCACGCGAGACGACGAGCTCTCCCTCTCTCGTTTTCGTGTGGGCTTTGTTTCTCAGGGCAATAGCTTGTACAGCCCATGAAAGTTATGCCCAACAGGGGTTAACGTTTGAGAAAGCATAGGCTTTGATATACCCCCTTATCTTGCCATTTATTTCTGCATCGCGATTCGTGCAAGCACATTTCTCTTTTTTGTTTCTTCCAAATAGAAGAACATATGAACTTCAAACTTTGCCGAACAACAAAACATTCTAACTATAATGTGAGAAAAAACTTTCAGATTTTTTCGTGAATCATATATACTGAAAATATTATTTTTTACACAAAAAATTGTCATTTTGTATATTTATGCTGGACGAAAAAATCTGAAAGTTTTTTCCCACATTGTAGTAAGAAAGTTTTGTTGTCCTACAAAGTTTGAAGTTCATACGTCGTTTTGTTTTGAAGAAACAAAAAAGAGAAAATTTGATGTACTAAGTTAGTTGTGTAACACAGAATTCAAAGCAATATTGAAGGGTATGGATAAGAGGTGTCTGAAAGCCTGAGTTTTAAGAATCCACGTTCTCCCAACAGGTCAGTGCCCATCTAATTAAAAAAAGCACAATACAAACAATAACTAGGTTTTGTCTCAAAGAAAATGAACTAGGGTTTAGTTGTACATGCAATGAATATACCGAGAGACAAAATTTTACTCTTTTGCACATGTATTAAATCCAGGCTTGACATTCCTCTTCAAATTTTGCTCGTTCTGACCTAGGCATGTAAAGAAGATGTAAATGATTATATGAAATTATGTTTGCAAACAAAGAGATAGATAGCTCTTGAGAATTGATCATCATTTCTTTCTATCATCTCATAGATTGACATGACAAGTTAAACTTTAGCGCAACACACATGAATGAGATCGCGATGTTGGCAAGCGTTGACGATCATATGACAACAACAAATTCTATGGACATAATATGCACCATTTAACATTTACATATCCAATTATGGATTTATTTGAGGTTGCTCTTCAATAAAAAGGCCACTTATAATATAATAAGTATAATAATTAGTTTAGCAGTGTGTAGTCTAGCAGGAACGCTGCTAATGAGGAGTCTAGCTGCGTTTGTCAGCTATGAAACATTGCTGGTACGATTTCGACATTTTAGGAATTTAAGCTCAACTATTTGTCTTTTGCCTTCCAATTTATATCAACACATAGTTTAAGTATATACTTAACCATTTATTAACATAATATTTGATAACTATCAAGAATTTTATGAAAGTTTTGAAGGGGAGCCAACGGAACTGAAATGTTGTCCGGCAGGTTTAATTCACAATAGAGATATATGTTGGCAATGTTGATCATATGACAATAACAAATTCTATTGACGTAATATGCACCATTTAACATTTACATATCCAACTACGGATTTATTTGAGGTTGCTATTACATAAAAATGACACTTATAATATAATAAGTATAATAAAAACATTTGCAGCATTTGCTGGAAGCTAAACCTGCTAGAACGTGCACTAGCCACGTTTCCGCCTAGGCAACCGCTGCTAGTTTGCTTTATGTATTTTAGGAGTTCAATCATTAATTGTTGTTTTTTCTTTTGCTTTTCAACTTGTATGAACAGATAGTTGTCGTGTGTACTGCAAAATTAAAACACAACAACTTAATGTATAACAAGGGTTTTTAAATGCAAAACATAAATTACACACATATCTTTACACATAATAAACTTAGCAGCATCCTCGACTAGACTGAACGCTGCTAGTACTGCAACTACCTGCGACGTTCTTGGGGGCCGGACACTGCTAGTTCTTTACGGTTGGTACGCTAGCATGATACACCACACTAGTAGCGCTTGTAGCGTTTACTGGAAGTTGCTTTTATCAAACGCTGGTAGTAGTCTTCGCAGGTAGTTGCTTTTATCAAACACTGCTAGCAGTCTGGATTCTGCGACGTTCGCTCTGCAACTAAACGCTGATGATAATTTGAAAAAAATAGCTGTCGTGTTCAGTTTTCATGATACGCTGCTATTAGCAAAATCCTATAAGGGGTTTATCTACTAGTTCTACAAATAATCAAGAGATGAAATTTATGCAATCACCATACATGAAATTGAATTAGTTGTACACCTATGAAAATAGGGTTAATTTGATAAATGCCACTGCAATTATGGCGATTCCGAGAAATGCCACTGCAATTTTCAAACTTTGAAAAATGCCATTTCCAGTGGCATTTTTCGAAGTCTGCAGTGACATTTTTTAAAGTTTGCAAAATTTGCAGTGGCATTTTTCAAAGTTTGGAAATTGCAGTGGCATTTTTATGAATCGCCATAACTGGAGTGGCATTTATCTAATTAGCCCATGAAAATAAACATATAAAACCATATTAAAATGTTTTTTTTGCGAAAATGATCCAAATCTATTATCAAAGTTCACCAGAAGTACAAAGCACCTCAAACATAATAAAAATCACACCGAGATTCCGGGACCACCGAGCGACCACTACCGCCGTCAGAACGAGCCACTGTTGCCGCTCCCCCCCCCCGCGAGCCAGCTTGACCTTATCAGTGACAGCCGGAAAGTCTTCGTGCACGCGCCCCTAAGGACCAGCGCCCTAGAGCCGCAGTCATCGTCGTTGAACCACTATATAGATCTGAAACACCTGACACCAAATCTTACCACATGACGAGAAACCCTAACCTCACCGTCCAAAGGTGATGCCAGGAATCTACGCCAGAGCTTCATCGACTACGTCCAGATGAACGAACTCGAAGAGGATTAGAACCCGAAAGACAAACACGATGAAGAAAGCACCGCCATCTGCCTGAGCGCTGCACCTGTGAGGACTAAAAAACCCTAACCTAAACTAGTAACCGAGCGGAGAGACCGGGATTTCCCACCCCGCCACCGGCCGCCGGAGCGGCAGGCAGAGGTGAGGCGAATACACAGGCTCGCCGGCGAAGCCTGGAGAGGAGATTTCTTCATTACAAATGAGGTTCACCTTATCTACAATAAGGATCCTTAGGATCTATCTTTTTTATATAAAAAGTAATTGAAAGACTATCCAGAAAAAAGAGAATTAAGGTACAAAATCTCACAAGAATTAGAAACATCTGGCCCTTAATTTAACAAACTAGCTAATCACAACCATTGGATCTTTACACAATGTTATAAGTTGAGAAAATTGATAAAATTACCCACCTATCTATCTACATCTATACTAATTATGGACTCCCTAGAAATTCCCATGTTAATTAGAAATAACCGATACTATTTATGGAGTCCCTAGAAATTCCCATGTTAATTAGAAATTACCGGTCCTTAATCTGATGGGACCAAGTTATAATGGTGCGGATCAACCCATATAATCCTTGCAATCTGAGAAAAACCAAGGACCATGGCGTTGTGAGCAAGAGGCGGCCGCTGGTCATTGTAATCTGAGAAAAACCAAGGAAAATGGCGTTGTGAGCCAATTGAATTTCCAGAAGATGTTGTTGTGGTTGCTTCTCACCATAGGGGGCTCGAGGATTGATGAAGGAGGTCGAGGCGGATTGGATGGGGGAGGAAGAACTTAAGTTGTGCATATGATGTTGCAGGTCGCTGCGCTAAGTGAAATCGATTAGGATGGATATTCCCAACTGACTGCGGTCACCTTCCAACACTACTGGAATCAGAGAATTTGCCATCAGCCACTTCTTTGTCGTCTGCTAGCTGACGGCAAAGGAGGTCTTTGCCGTCTGCTATCAAAAAACGGATGACAAAGAACTGGCTGATGGCAAAGATCCTGTTTGCCATCAGCCAATTCTTTGCCATCTGCTAGTGGACGGCAAAGAATCTTTTCCATCAGCTAGCAGACGACAAAAAAACACAGAATGCGAAGAGAAAGCACACCACGCGGATCGATCACATGGATCGATGACATGGCACGATCTGCTCCACACATGCATCTCCACAACGCAAAACTGATGCGCCCATCCCACGCCCCCACCACCCACTCTCTCTCCCTTATCCTCCTGAGAGCCACCCCACCATGATCTGTCTCCCTTCTCTCTCGTACGTCCCTACTCTAGACCCAGAACACCGGCGCCCGCCACCACCTAGCCGCCGGCCCCGGCGTCACCCGCCGCCCACCACCTTGCTTGTCGCCCGATTCCATCTTCGCCCCTGGCGGCGCCGGGCCCTATCTCGTCCCCCGTCGCCCCTGCCGGCCTTCGCTCCCCGTCTCCAGTCGCCCCAGCCGGCCGCCGTCCCCGGCCCCCGTCGCCCCCTTCCGGCCACCACCTCGCCCGCAGGCGCCGGCCCCTTCTCTCTTCGCCCCCGACGCCACCGTGCCCGGCCCCGTCCCCATTTGCACCCGCCGGCCCCATACCTCGATGCCGCACCACCTCCCGCCTCGAGCAGCGGCAGCCTGCAGCAGCCCTCCCCGCAACGAAGGGTGCTGGGTGCTGGCCCTCATCGAAAGGCGGGGTCGCGACCGGATCCAGCGCCCGAATGAGCGTGGTGAGCTCCGGCGGAGCCGCGGGCGGATGGAGCTCCTCGTTAAATCAGATCTCTTGTAATCTGTTCGTGTATACTGTAGTGTTTGTGGGTACTGTATTGTGAAATTCATTCGTCAATTCTTGGAACAAGTGTTGATGGTAATTTAGTGTTTATCGTCATCCGTTCGTTCGTCGTCGGCTTGTATTGTTGGACTACTGCTCGCCGGGCGTCGGACACGCCGAACGTAGGACATCGGACAGGCTGCTCGCTGGACATTTTTTTTAATATTTACTAAGTTCTTTGCCGTCTGTGATTTTACGAGGCTGACGGCAAAGGTTGCGTTTGGCAGACGAGAAAGGGGAGGCCATCTTTGCCGTTTGCTAGCTGATGGCAAACGTCTTTGCCGTCCGCCGTGAGAAAGCAGATGGCAAAGAAGCTGTTTACCGTAGCTTTTTTTGCCGGACAGCTTTGCTGTTGGGGAACGTTGCATGGGAAACAAAAAATTTCCTACGCTCACCAAGATCCAATCTAGGAGATGACCATCTACGAGAGGAGAGATTGCATGTACATACCCTTGTAGATCGCTAAGCGGAAGCGTTAAGAAACGCGGTTGATGTAGTAGAACATCTTCGCGATCCAATCATGATTCGTCCCGCGAACGTCTTCACGATCCAATCACGATCCGTCCCGCGAACTCCCAATCCAAGTGCCGAACGGACGGCACCTCCGCGTTCAACACACATATGGCTTGATGACGCCTTCACCTCCTCGATCGAGTGAGCGATGGTGAAGTAGTAGCTCGAGTCCTCCGGCAGCACGACGGCGTGGTGGCGGCGGTGGTGGGGGAATCTCAGCAGAGCTTCGCTAAGTGCTAAGGAGAGGAAAAGGACTACGAGGGAGAGGACAGGCAGCGCCGTGGCGTGGAGATGTGCTCAAGGGGTGCGGCTGCCCTCTCTCTACCTCTCTATATATAGGGGAAGGGAGGAGGGGGTGGCGCCCCTAGGGTTTCCCCTAGGGGGGGCGGCGGCCAGGGCAGATTGGATCTCCCCTAGAGTGACTTGCCCCCCAAGCCGGGTGGAGGGAAACCCTAGAGGGGGGCGCCCCACCTCTCCTGGTCACGTGGGAAAGGGTGAGGGGGGCGCACAGCCCCTTAGTGGGCTGGTTTGCCCCCTCCCCTTGGCCCATGGGGCCCCCCAACACTTGCCGGGGCCCGCCCGAAACCCCTTTCAGTCATGCTGGTCATCACCCGGTACCGCCTGATCAATTCCGGACTTCAATACCCTTCGTCCAATATATCAATCTTCACCTCCGGACCATTCCAGAGTTCCTCATCACGTCCGGGATCTCATCCGAGACTCCAAACATCCTTCGGTAACCACCATAATGACTCAACTATACTTATATCGTCACCAAACGTTAAGTGCGTAGACCCTGCGGGTTCGAGAACTATGCAAACTTGACCGAGACACCTCTACGGTCAATAACCAATAGCAGGACCTGGATGCCCATATTGGTTCCCACATATTCTACGAAGATCTTATCGGTCGAACCTCGATGTCAAGGATTCAGCTAATCCCCTATGCAGTTCCCTTTGTCTATCGGTATGTTACCTGCCCGAGATTCGATCGTCGGTATCTCCATACCTAGTTCAATCTCGTTACCAGCAAGTCTCTTTACTCGTTCCGTAATACAATATCCCATGACTAACTCATTGGTGACATTGCTTGCAAGCCTATTGTGATGTTGTATTACCGAGTGGGCCCTGAGATACCTCTCCGTCATACGGAGTGACAAATCCCAGTCTTGATCCATGCCAACTCAACAGACACCCTCGGAGATACCTGTAGAGCACCTTTATAGTCACCCAGTTACGTTGCGATGTTTGGTACACACAAGGTACTCCTCCGGTGTCAGTGAGTTGCATGATCTCATGGTCATAGGAACATATACTTGACATGTAGAAAACGATAGCAATAAACTTGACACGATCACATGCTACGTTTATAGTTTCGGTCTTGTCCATCACATCATTCTCCCAATGATGTGATCCCGTTATGAAATGACAACTCATGTCCATGGCTAGGAAACCATAGCCATCTTTGATCAACGAGCTAGTCCGATAGAGGCTTACTAGGGACATGTTGTTGTCTATGTATCCACACATGTATTTGAGTTTCCGATCAATACAAATCTAGCATGGAAAATAAACGATTATCATGAACAGTGAAATATGATAATAACCAATTTATTATTGCCTCTAGGGCATATTTCCAATAGTCTCCCACTTGCACTAGAGTCAATAATCTAGTTCACATCGCCATGTGATTAACACTCATAGTTCACATCGCCATGTGACTAACACCCAAAGAGTTTACTAGAGTTAATAATCTAGTTCACATCACCATGTGATTAACACTCAATGAGTTTTGGGGTTTGATCGTGTTATGCTTGTGAGAGAGGTTTTAGTCAACGGGTCTGCAACATTCAGATCCGTATGTACTCCTCAAATCTCTATGTCTTATTGTAGATGCTGCTACCACGCTCCACTTGGAGCTATTCCAAATGGTTGCTCCACTATACGTATCCGGTTTGCTACTTAGAGTCATCCGGATAGGTGTTAAAGCTTGCATCGATGTAACCCTTTAAGCCGAACTCTTTATCACCTCCTTAACCGAGAAACATTTCCTTATTCCTCTAAGGATAATTTTGACCGCTGTCCAGCGATCCACTCCTAGATCACTCTTGTACCCCCTTGCCAGACACGTGGCAAGGCACACATCAGGTGCGGTACGCAGCATGGCATATCATATAGAGCCTATGGCTAAGGCATAGGGGACGACCTTTGTCCTTTCTCTTCTTCTGCCGTGGTCGAGCTTTGAGTCTCACTCAACTTCACACCTTACCACTCAGGCAAGAACTCCTTCTTTGACTGATCCATTTTGAACTCCTTCAAAATCATGTAAAGGTATGTGCTCTGTGAAAGTCTTATCAGGCGTATTGATCTATTTCTATAGATCTTGATGTCCAATAAGTAAGTAGCTTTACTCAGGTCTTCCTTTGAAAAACTCCTTTCAAACAACCCTTTATGCTTTCTAGAAATTCTACATCATTCCTGATCAACAATATGTCATCCACATATACTTATCAGAAATGTTGTAGTGCTCCCACTCACTTTCTTGCAAATACAGGCTTATCCATAAACTTGTATAAACCCAAACGCTTTGATCACCTCATCAAAGCGAAGATTCCAACTCCGAGATGCTTGCACCAGTCCATAAATAGATCGCTGGAGTGTGCACACTTTGTCAACATTCCCTGGATCGACAAAACCTTCCGATTGCATCATATACAACTCTTCCTTAAGGAAACCATTAAGGAACGCTGTTTTGACATCCATCTGCCAGATTTCATAATCGAAAAATGCAGCTATTGCCAACATGATTCTGACGGACTTAAGCATCACTACGGGTGAGAAAGTCTCATCATAGTCAACTCCTTGAACTTGTGAAAACCCCTTTGCCACAAGTCGAGCTTTATAGATGGTGACATTACCGTCCGCGTCCGTCTTGTTCTTTAAGATCCATTTATTCTGAATGGTCTTTCGCCCTTCAGGTAATACTTCCAAAGTCCATACTTTGTTTTCATACATGGATCCCATCTCGGATTTCATGGCCTCTAACCATTTGTCAGAACCCGGGCCCACCATCCCTTCTCCATAGCTCGTAGGTTCACCATTGTCCAACAACATGACCTCTAAGACAGGGTTACCGTACCACTCAGGAGTTGTACGTACCCTTGTCGACCCACGAGGTTCGATAGTAACTTGATCTGAAGCTTCATGATCATCATTATGAGCTTCCTCTTCAACTGACGTAGGTGTCACAGAAACATCTTTCTGCGCTGCACTACTCACTGGTTGAAGTGAAGGTTCAACAACCTCATCAAGTTCTATCTTCCTCCCACTCAATTCTTTCGAGAGAAACTCTTTCTCGAGAAAGGATCCATTCTTAGCGACAAACACTTTGCCCTCGGATCTGAGATAGAAGGTATACCCAATCGTCTCATTTGGGTATCCTATGAAGATGCATTTGTCCGCTTTGGGTTCGGGCTTATCAGGCTGAAGCCTTTTCACATAAGCGTCGCAGCCCCAAACCTTAAGAAACGACAACTTATGTTTCTTGCCAAACCATAATTCATACGGTGTCGTCTCAACGGATTTAGATGGTGCCCTATTTAAAGTGAATGTAGTTGTCTCTAATGCATAACCCTAAAACAATAGCGATAGATCGGCAAGAGACATCATAGAACGCACCATATCCAATAAGGTACGATTATGACGTTCGGACACACCATAACGCTGTGGTGTTCCAGGCGGCGTCAGTTGTGAAACAATTCCACATTGTCTTAAGTGATTGCCAAACTCATAACTCAGATACTCTCCCCTTCGATCAGATCATAGGAATTTGATCTTCTTGTTACGATGATTGTCAACTTCACTCTGAAATTGCTTGAACTTTTCAGATGTTTCATACTTATGCTTCATCAAGTAAATATACCCATATCTACTCAAATCATCGGTGAAGGTGAGAAAGTATCGAAATCCACCATGCGCGTCAACACTCATCGGGCCGCACACATCAGTATGTATGATTTCCAACAAGTCAATTGCCCGTTCCATTGTTCTGGAAAACGGGGTTTTAGTCATCTTGCCGACGAGGCATGGTTCGCATGTGTCAAGTGATTCAAAATCAAGTGACTCCAAAAGTCCATTAGCATGGAGTTTCTTCATGCACTTTACACCAATATGACCTAAGCGGCAGTGCCACAAGAAAGTGGTATTATCATTATCAACTCTACATCTTTTGGCCTCAATGTTATGAACATGTGTACCACTACGATCGAGATTCAATAAACCATTCACATTGGGTGCATGACCATAGAAGGTATTATTCGTGTAAACAGAATAACAATTATTCTCTGATTTAAATGAATAACAGTATTGCAATAGACACGATCTAATCATGTTCATGCTCAGCGCAGACACCAAATAACATTTATCTAGGTTCAACACTAATCCCGAAGGTAGAGGGAGCGTGCGATGGTGATCACATCAACCTTGGAAACACTTCCAACACACATCGTCACCTCACCCTTAGCTAGTCTCTGTTTATTCCGTAGCTTTTGTTTCGAGTTACCAATATCAACAACTGAACAGGTATCTAATACCCAGGTGCTACTAGGAGTACTAGCAAGGTACACATCAATAACACGTATATCAAATATACTTTTGTTGAAATTGCCAGCCTTCTCATCTATTGGGGTAGTTCCGCTATCAGTGACCGTTCCCCTTACAATAGAATCACTTAGTCTCGGGTTTGGGTTCAACCTTGGGTTTCTTCACTGAAGCAGCAACTGGCTTGCCATTCATGAAGTTTCCCTTCTTGCCCTTGCACTTCTTGAAACCTGTGGTCTTGTTAACCATCAACACTTGATGCTCCTTCTTGATTTCTACCTTCGCGGCCTTAAGCACCGCGAACAACTCCGGGATCATCTCCATCCCTTGCATATTATTGTTCATCACGAAGCTCTAGTAGCTTGGTGATAGTGACTGGAGAACTCTGTCAATCACTCTCTTATCTGGAATATTAACTCCCACTTGATTCAAGCGATTGTAGCACTCAGACATTCTGAGCACATGCTCACTTGCTGAGCTATTCTCCTCCATCTTGTAGGCAAAGAACTTGTCAGAGATCTCATACCTCTCAACACGGGCATAAGCCTGAAATACCAATTTCAACTCTTGGAACATCTCATATGTTACATGGCGTTCAAAACGCCTTTGGAGCCCCGATTCTAAGCCATAAAGCATGGTGCACTAAACTATCAAGTAGTCATCAGAACGTGTCTACCAGATGTTCACAACATCCATAGACAACGCTAGAGGGGTTGGCACACCGAGCGGCGCATCAAGGACATAAGCCTTCTGTGCAGCAGTGAGGACAATCCTCAGACTACGGCCCTAGTCCGCATAATTGCTTACAATATCTTTCAACTTAGTCTTTCTCTAGGAACGTATTAAAATAGGGAGCTACAGCGCGGGCTATTGATCTACAACATAAATTTGCAAAGGCAACTTTAGACTATTGTTCATGATAACGAGTTCAATTAATCATATTACCTAGGAACTCCCACTCAAATAAACATCCATCCGGTCGTCCGAGTGTAACATGATCCAAATTCACCAACCCAAGTCCGATCATCAAGTGAGATGAGGTGGTTTCAATGGTGAACATCTCCATGTTGATCATATCTACTATATGACTCATGTTCGACCTTTCGGTCTCTTGTGTTCCGATGCCATGTCTGTACATGATAGGCTCGTCAAGTTTAACCCAAGTGTTCTGCATGTGCAAATCTGGCTTGCACCCGTTGTATGTGAACGTAGAGTCTATCACACCCGATCATCACATGGTGCTTCGAAACGACGAACTTTCGCAACGGTGCACACTTGGGGAGAACACAATTTTATCTTGAAATTTTAGTGAGGGATCACCTTATAATGCTACCGTCGTCCTAAGCAAAATAAGATGCATAAAAGGATTAACTTCACATGCAAATAATAAGTGACATGATATGGCCATCAACTCGTGCTTTTGATCTCCATCTCCAAAGCACCGGCATGATCTCCATTGTCACCGGCATGACACCATGATCTCCATCATCGTGTCGCCATCGGGGTTGTCACGCCAACCATGCTTCTACTACTATTGCTACCGCATAGCGATAAAGTAAAGCATTACATAGCTCTTAATGATTGACATGCAGGTCATACAATAATTAAAGACAACCCTATGGCTCCTGCCGGTTGACGTAGGCATCGACATGCAAGTCGATATAAACTATTACAAACATGATCATCTCATACATCAAATATATTTCATCAAGTCTTTGGCCATATCATATCACGACATACCCTGCAAAATCAAGTTAGACGTCCTCTAATTGTTGTTGCATGTTTTACGTGGCTGCTATGGATATCTAGCAAGAACGATTCTTACCCACGCAAAGCCACAATGGTGATATACAAGTTGCTATTTAACCTTCTACGAGGACCGCCTTTGTCGAATCTGATTCAACTAAGGTGGGAGAGACAGACACACGCCAGCCATCTTTATGCAACAAAGTCATATGTCTATCGATGGAACCGGTCTCATGTACGTGGACATGTAAAGATGGTCCAGGCCGCTTCATCCCACAATACCGTTGAATCAAGAAAAGACCAAGGAAGGAAGCAATCTGAATATCAACGCCCACAAACTCCTTTGTGTTCTACTCGTGATGTCATCTACGCATAGACCTAGCTCTGATACCACTATTGGGGAATGTTGCATGGGAAACAAAAAAATTCCTACGCTCACCAAGATCCAATCTAGGAGATGACCATCTACGAGAGGAGAGATTGCATTTACATACCCTTATAGATCGCTAAGCGGAAGCGTTAAGAAATGCGGTTAATGTAGACGAACGTCTTCGTGATCCAATCACGATTCGTCCCACGAACGTCTTCGCGATCCAATCACGATCCGTCCCGCGAACTCCCGATCCAAGTGCCGAACGGACGGCACCTCCGCGTTCAACACACATACGGCTTGATGACGCCTTCACCTCCTTGATCCAGCGAGCGATGGTGAAGTAGTAGCTCGAGTCCTCCGGCAGCACGACGGCGTGGTGGCGGCGGCGGTGGTGGAATCTCGGCAGAGCTTCGCTAAGCGCTACGGAGAGGAAGAGGACTACTAGGCAGAGGAGAGGCAGCGCCATGGCGTGGAGATGTGCTCAAGGGGTGCGGCTGCCCTCTCTCTACCTCTCAATATATAGGGGAAGGGAGGAGGGGGCCGGGTGGCGCCCCTAGGGTTTCCCATAGGGGGGCGCACTAGTAGAAAAAGGGCCTTTAGTCCCGGTTCTGGGGTCGGGACTAAAGGTCCCCCCCTTTAGTCCCGGTTCTGTTACGAACCGGGACTAAAGGCCCTCCACGTGGCCGCTGGCTAGGCGGGGGCTGGAGGACCTTTAGTCCCGGTTGGTGTTACCAACCGGGACTAAAGGAATTTTTTCGAAAAAACAATTTCAAATTTTTTTTCGAATTTTTTTTTATAATTTTTTTTCCGATTTTCAAATCATTGAATTAATTGACAATTTAATCTCTAATCACCCCTCCTCACAGCTTCAGAATTTAATCTCTAATCTCTAATCAGCACTCATTCCAAATCGTCTAACTTCCCGGCCGGTCACCCATCCTCTCACTAAAGGGGGGGGGGGGCTTTAGTCCCGGTTGGAGATACCAACCGGGACTAAAGTGGCTGGCACTGTTCGAGGCCGGTTGCAGACCCTTTAGTCCCGGTTGGTGTCCCCAACCGGCACTAAAGGTCCCGTTCGAACCGGGACTGATGCCTGCGCCTCATGAACCGGGACTAATGCCACCTTTGGTCCCGGTTCGTGAGTGAACCGGGATTAATGCCCTTATCCTGCCTCAACCAAAGCCTTGTTTTCTACTAGTGGCGGCGGCCAGGGCAGATGGGATCTCCCCTAGGGTGACTTGCCCCCCAAGCCGGGTGGAGGGAAACCCTAGAGGGGGACGCCCCACCTCTCCTGGTCACGTGGGAAAGGGTGAGGGGGCGCACAACCCCTTAGTGGGCTGGTTTGCCCCCTCCCCTTGGCCCATGGGGCTCCCCAACACTTGCCGCCCCCCCCCCCCCCCCCCCGAAACCCCTTTCGGTCATGCTGGTCATCACCCGGTACCCCCGGAATAATTCCGGACTCCAATACCCTTCGTCCCATATATCAATCTTCACCTCCGGACCATTCCGGAATTCCTCGTCAGGTCCGGGATCTCATCCGGGACTCCGAACATCCTTCGGTAACCACCATAATGACTCAACTATGCTTATATAGTCACCAAACGTTAAGTGTGTAGACCCTGCGGGTTCAAGAACTATGCAGACATGACCGAGACACCTCTACGGTCAATAACCAATAGCGGGACCTGGATGCCCATATTGGTTCCCACATATTCTACGAACATCTTATCGGTCAAACCTCGATGTCAAGAATTCAGCTAATCCCGTATGCAGTTCCCTTTGTCTATCGGTATGTTACCTACCCAAGATTCGATCGTCGGTATCTCCATACCTAGTTCAATCTCGTTACCGGCAAGTCTCTTTACTCGTTCCGTAATACAAGATCCCATGACTAACTCATTAGTCACATTGCTTGCAAGCCTATTTTGATGTTGTATTACCGAGTGGGCCCTGAGATACCTCTCCGTCATACGGAGTGACAAATCCCAGTCTTGATCCATGCCAACTCAAAAGACACCCTCGGAGATACCTGTAGAGCACCTTTATAGTCACCCAGTTACATTACGATGTTTGGTACACACAAGGTACTCCTCCGGTATCAGTGAGTTGCATGACCTCATGGTCATAGGAACATATACTTGACATGCAGAAAACGATAGCAATAAACTTGACATAATCACATGCTACGTTTATAGTTTGGGTCTTGTCTTTTTTCTTTTTTTTTTTGCGGGAAGTTTGGGTCTTGTCCATCACATCATTCTCCCAATGATGTGATCCCGTTATCAAATGACAACTCATGTCCATGGCTAGGAAACCATAGCCATCTTTGATCAACGAGCTAGTCCGATTGAGGCTTACTAGGGACATGTTGTTGTCTATGTATCCACACATGTATTTGAGTTTCCGCTCAATACAGTTTTAGCATGGATAATAAACGATTATCATGAACAGGGAAATATGATAATAACCAATTTATTATTGCCTTTAGGGCATATATCCAACATTTGCCATCCGCGGCTGACGACAAAGAGGTTTGCCGTCCACTTTCTGGTCCTTTGCCGTCTGCCATGGCAGACGGCAAAGAAGCTGATTCCTGTAGTGCAATCCAGATGCATGAAGCGAACCCAAATCATACAACTTATCTAGGGATGGCGTTCAAGTGGGTTCCATGTTCTTTATTATGCTGATGGTGATTATCTTCCTAATGATGCTCTTCATACCACATATGGAGTCCTGACAATTTCCAATGTCTACCGGAGTTCAAGAACATGGAACCTGTAACAATGAACTCAAATCGTACAACTTATCTAGGTATGGCATTTAAGTGGGTTCCATCTGAAGCACGTGTGTGATTTCAAGTTTAACTTAGATACATTACATCAATCCTGTGTCACCTGGTCTATAAAGAAATCTTACTCCATGAAGCTGGCACCGAACGCATGAGCCAGACATTGCCGTCGGTGATCCATGTAGGCTAGGCAGCATCACCATCAACTTAAAGCTAACCTAACGTTACCTCCATGAGAAGTAGGTCTTTAATCTGTAGTCTCGATACAAACACATCAATGCATGTACTACCATCCGTTGATGCGTGGAGACCAGGTTACAATGGCAGCATTGACACTGATCTTTTTATCCATATATTTACCAATAATTTTGCTTTTCTATTCAGGGTTGATCTATAATTTCCCTTTTTCTGTTAGTGCTTGTGGCAAATTTGAAGTTCTTCATGTGTCGGCTTCACACGCGTTGTGTTTTGCTGCAGCACATATATGGCAAAGACACATGGCTCATTGATGCTTAGGGGGTGGAAGGATGCTCACATGACTACTTGAATAGTACGTAAGAATGAACCTAATCAAGTATGTGAAATTATCTATGAGGAAAGTGGTTTTAGCACAGGAAATGTTCACACATCATGAACTAAAGGGCTGCAATCCAAGGGTATAGATGAGGATGACCATCAACACCATGGCGCTCTTTAGCTCAAATGCCTATATGATAGAAAGCACTTAGAGTCTATATAAAGTTATGAACGTACTTATGGATTACATTCATTGACAAGCAGTATTTGGCTTTCGGGTACACCTCTGAAAAAGTTACGCAACGACAACTCGTAGTTAAGAAAATATCATATGAAATACCCTTTTTTGTGTACTAAATAAACTCTGTGTAGTAACTAGAACAATGATATATTTCATATATAATTCTTAGGTATTTGTGAAACAAAATTTTGCTTAATATAACTACTAGACTTACAAGTAGGAAGTAGTGATGAAAATATTGCTTCAATTTGAGTTCTGGAAGCAGTTCGTACATTCTAGATAGCTACAAGTCTAAACATCATTTATTTTTATAATTGTAAAAGCTTTTGTGAAGCCTATGTTTCCAAAAGATCGATCATTCATGTCCTTCCAGTTTTCTTTTGTAGGACCAAGTATTGAAACATGATTCACGGATTTGAAACAAGCAGAATGATTACCTTTTTAATATGAAGTGGTGCAGTGATTAGAAAGGGAAGCTTGGTCTGCTAGGATAGCATGTCTTTACTATAGTTGCAGACATGAAAAATTTAAAGCTTGCACACAATAAGATTACAGTTGACTTCAGCTGACAAAGCCGACTTCAGCTGCATGCAGCAACCGAAAAACAGTCAGACGAATGGCTAATACGTCATGCACCACATGTATGCATATGCACGGGAGGGAGACATGTTTTCAAAGCAATAAGACGTCTTCACATGGGGGAAGACAATAGATCAAGTCTTAGAAGGAGATCGTAGAGATGAGTTCATATGCATCCAACATATAAGATTGTGATCATCATCAACCAGCATGCCATTCACGCCCACGGGAGGTTCAACGGCGGCACGGCAAGTCCGGAGGAGATATCTGATCTCTTAAAGCAACAGAACTGCCATGCTGACGTTTGCCCTGCTAGTATCGCATTGCAATAATACCAAAACGATGCTTATGCTATGAATAGGAGAGTGAAAATGATGGGGTCTTGAGTACTCAGTTATTTTTCATTATGTGTTAACGTTGTTCCAAACTTGCATGGCTATCTATCATCTTGACTACTTTGTTATAATGATTTGCGTTGTGTGTTAATTAACGTTATCCCAAACTTGTTTCCTAATTATCATACCTATTATGGTTCTTAAATTCATTGTTTCTATATTGACTTATAATTATGACATGCAAACATCTACATTGATAATCATATTCTTTGCCATGTCAGCAGAATACACTGCCACGTCTGCAGAAAACATTGTCGTGGTAGTGTAGTTCAGTTGCCTGTAAACCAATTAGTGACATGTCGAACAGATACCACAGCACTGCTGTGCGTAATCCCTAGTGGTGTCTATAGATTCAGCATGCCATATATAAACACACACACATACACACACTACTACTACTAGTAGAATGCCCGTGCGTTGCCACGGGCCTTTAATTTTGTTCTGATTGTGTGTGTATTAGTATTGTTGTATAAAACTCGATGATTTTTTGTTCCTTCCAATGAGATCGCCTAAACATTCTTATTAATGGATTCCTTTGTCCATCTCCATCCCTCTCATACTCTGCAAAAATAAAAATACACCATTTGTATTATCATGTGCAATAAATATATAAAGAATAATAATTATTTGTATGTGTCTCTTCTCATTTTGTAAAACTCGACGAGTTTTCAGTCCGGTATATTATAAAGCTTTGTCAATCAACATTTTCAAAGCATCATATGAAGATCTAAAGTGAACATATAAATACATATACTTCATTGGTCGGTTGCTAAATGCGAGCAGGTGACCATTTTTAGTCAGACTGAGCGGCATCATGCTTTTTAGTGGAGTGAGTCGCATCCCAATTTAATAAATTGTAGGCTCACCTGTAAATCACTTGTTGGTAGTTGTTCTATAGAAATGACTTGTTATGATATGTGATATTTTTCACTATATAAAAAAGTATATGACATTTCTCTCATAACAAAGAGGCCAAAAATGCAAACATTCATTCCTTTTCTTCTTATCTTAAAAAAATAATTCACTCTCTTGTAATATGATACTCTTTTGATCCACTTTTGTGTATCTGCTTGAAACAAGTTTACATCATCATCCATAATGGAGGCCCAAGCAAAAGGTGTAGACAGCCTAGAAACCCAGGTGTCGCTTTTATTTGTAAAGATGCAACCAAAGTACATTATTTAGAAGCAAACGATGATATGACTGCACTTGCAAGAAAATAGCTGTTTGTATAGTATTATGGCAACTATAGGAAGAAACTTTTCAGACAACTTATACTTGAAGGCCTCCATGTCGTATGCCAAGCATAACTCCATTGCCTTGTAAATTGAAATAAAAAATTTAGAACAAACAAGCAACAGTACTAACGACCAGAAGTGGCGAGCTTCTTGCTCTTGCACAAATGGTTATCCCAACAAAGAATCCTGACCTCCCTAGATACACTAACCGAGGCTCGTTCCCTTTGTTTAAGGCATTGTCTTACGAACGACTTAAGAGTAGATCAATTTCTAAAACTTAGAAGAAACATGGATAGACATGTTAACTAATAAACTGAATTTTTTTTGCTTGTGCTTGAATTTAAACAATTCACAGAAGAGGATTCAACTATGAAAAAAGGAAGGGGCAAGGCCGCAGCCAGGGCACTGCGGCCGGGGTCCGTATTGGTCATAGTGGCGCTCCGCATGATGCAAGAGGAAGTGCAGCGGCTCCTCCCAAAGCTCCAAGCAGTTGCCGGGCAGGCCTGCCACTGGAATGACAACGACGACAACGATGACGGCACAGACGACGATGGAGGTGCGGCCAGGGCGGCCACACTCAGGGACAGAGCTAGAAAAATGAGTCGTTTGGGGTCATTAATATGTATTTTCAACAGCTTGACAACTACTCCATTTTCAGCAAGCCAATCTTCCAAACCAAGCCCATCTCTCACCTCGGCAAAAGGTTTGATGTCCACCAAATTTGCCTTTAACAAATAAACCAGACAATCGTACGCATCAAAATTTGCGTCCCCAAGCTGAACAAGCTCTATGCACATTCTGAAGTGCATGTAGGACAAGGGATTATATGTCAATGGTTCCTATGTTGTGAGCATCCTTTGTCCATCTCTTCATTATATCCTTCGTACGGATTTGCTTCACACGTATGAAGTCCAGCACCTGCCATTATTTATCACTGAAAAGTAAGTTCACTCTCTCACACAAACTGATATATTCTGCTGCATACATATAAACAACGAGCAAAACGCAAAAATCATACCTTCAGGACACGACTTGTGTTTCTCAATCTCTTCAATTTTGGTATGCTCCACACTCATATAAGATCCAATTTTCGTCAAACATAGTCCTTGTGTATGTCTTGATCGCATGCCATTCAATGGCCAGGTTAGCTCTCGTTAGTGGCCTTCCCTGTAACAGTCAGATGCAAATCACTTAGTAAAACTCAATAGTTCTACTAATAAATTGACATCCACGTGCAACAGCAACTATGTATTTCTTTCATAAAAAATCAACATACAATTCTTGTCATCTCCTCGACATAGTTCTCCTCAGACTCACTGTCAAACTGCAGTCTCATGTACTTCTTAACCCCTGTGCTCTGATCTAAGCAATTTATTAGAGCTGGGTACTCACATCGGTAAGATCGTGTGTTCTACACATCTGCACTATTATTAATCGGCCACAATGGAATAAATACCATGTGTATCTTTCCATTTTCTCTTAGGTACGATGATCTATTTTATGATGGTGCCCCAAAAGTAGTTCTTTGCAGTGATATCACAAATTATTACTATTGTATATTTCGAAATTTACACAATGATATCCTCTGATAGCCAGTATCTTTTAAACTATTTAGATACATAAGGTCAAAGAAGTATTTTAGAGATCATGTCATCGACCAAATAGACAACTATTATTCCAAAAATATACATGCCAAGTTATTTACATTGCACCTCAGAATCTACATAGAAAATGGCCTAACCACATGCATGTTTGAAGAAGGAAAATCAGAAACCATAGTTCTGTGTTACCATAAAATAATTAGAAGTATGTGAGACTAATCACGATTCTATAAATGACACTGGCATGCTGACGATTTCGATATCCAACATGCAGCAGATTTCTTGGCAAAAGGTTAATCTAGTCTGTATCAAATAAGTACAGACTTTGTTTTTAATGTATCTTCTAGGATTCATTCATAGAGAGTTCAGTTATAAAGTACTTGAGTGCTGAGAAGCAAAAGCAGAAAAACACTATAGGGAAGCCTACTACATGCATGCCAGTGAACCCACTAAATTAATGTATCGTCTGAAGAAAATTAGTTAATTTGTTTCTGTAACAGCAAATCAAAATGTATATACATTCAACAGTAACATTCCTAGACTTCTTTTGTCCTTTAATTGTTGTAAAAGTAAATATAACTGAGCAAATGAATATAGTTTTGGGATTAGATTAACCATTATCCTACAAAGGTCTCACCAAGGGAGTAATACGAACAGAAGATCAATAAGTAGTAGTGGGCATTAAGCCGTTAATCTTACCTAAATTAGCTATAGTATGTCACACTTACAGAAAACTGTGTTCTATAGGGAAAACATAGAGCAGTAGACATTAAAGCAGTAGTCTGTTAGCATATGGTGAGTTCTAACGGGAGAGGTATAAAGCAGCAGCAGCAGTCAGTTAGTTAGAATAATGCGGCGATAATGAACAATCAACTGCACTTTGGCAACTCCACTTCTGGGCACATATTAGAGATTATGTTCACTTTAATTAGATAGATAAGCCTATGAAAAGAAGAAATGAAAATGTCTCAGCTCTAGAAGGTATCATGCTAGCAGCTTGAAGCAACCTCTAGATGTTATTAGTTGCTAATATCAAAGTATGGAAACTTCATGCTTTAATAACTGAATAAAAAAGTTTGCTCTCTTTTGGTTTGGCGACCACTCCCTAAAAAATTGTAACCAGCTGATTCGTCGCACAGGTACGATTTAAATGGAAGTGTTGTACTATAACCTTTAGTATAGATACCTGACCAAAAAGGAAAAACCGGAAATTCATAGACATATATCACGTCATCATCAAATTTACTTGGAAGCGACCACTATTGTTTAAACATCTCAACTAAAGAAGATCTTGGGAAACAAAACTTGATCTCCTCGGAATGATGCCTTCATCATAAAGTAGGTCAACATATCCACTTTGTAAACCAGCCTAAAAAAATCAGATCCGGTCGAGGGAAAGGGGAAGACTGAAATAATAAACGAGGACTTGGTTGGAAAGACATGATGGTAACAATCTCTTGTACACACATGAAAAAGGGAAGGCTAAAATAAAGGAGTACCGAAGAGTGACTTAAGGAGTACCGCAGAGTGACTTTGGCTGCATCATCTCCTATCCGCTCCGAACTGCAAAATTATTAACCTGAAAGTTAGATCCTGAAATATTCGTATAAGATTCTAGTATTCTGCGAAAAACAGATTTGCAAGAAACAACACTATTAGGAAAAAACAAAGGGATTCTAGAGTAGAATCATTTATAGGGTGATGCCCATGCACAAAAGACATCAAGAACTGATAATTAATTACAGTGTTCATCTGCATTATACCTTGAATTGTTTTTAGTTTCATCCAAGAAATCCAATAGAAGCTTTTTGGTAAACACGTTTCCACTGTATTCCTTCGCTGCATCATTATTTTAAGTTTCTGCTCAATAGCAAGTAAAGGAGCTACCAGATAAGTTTGCTTTGTACTCTGAAGAAAAGAATGCATCTTATATTACAAACTGAAGGCATATAGCAGCATACCCAAATTTCTAGCTAGCTGACCTTGCAGGTACTGAAAATTAAGTAGACAATGTTAGGAGACTCGAAAGAAGGGTTTAGCCAGCCTGTGATCCGTACATTATATGATCATGTGCAGGTTAGTATTTTACTGTTTAAATCATTGAGGCTCTCCTCATCTTGTTTTGAAATAGCTCTCTGTTAAGACTTCTTCTGTCTATGTACATCATTGATGTATGTATGCAAAAACATACACAACAATGATTATGATGTACAATGTGACAATACAACAATCAGCACCTTTTTCTTCTAACCTCTTCATAGTCTAAGGAAACAAGGTCAAATAAAGATACTTGTGTTGCACAAAAAAATAAAATAATTTGGTAGAACCAGAAATCACATTTGCTTCAGTCAAATTAAAGAGCCGTTGCACATAGACTATGAACTACATGGCATCTGAACTCACCGTTTCAGTGCTCAAACTTTTGCTCTTTAAGCTTGATGGTTTTTATCACTTCTCTCGACAAATTGTCAAGTTATCCTATGGGGAAAGCATTTGCATCATTTAGTCAAATAAGTGGAGTAACAACATGTACTCTCTCTGGTAGTTTTTAAATAAGTGGAGTAACAACATGTACTCTCTCTGAACTATCATTTGGCTGTAGAACTTTAAAATCAAATACAATTAATTGGAACTAAAGAAATACAGTAGCAAACAACTTATAGCTAAATATGACCTCTCCATTCAGCTTAAGAAAGAAGTGCCAAATCAGACTTGGATGCATCCACTAACATTTCTAAGTAGGTACAATCAGTGCTCTATTAGAAAGAAAAGGAAGAAAAAAGCATGTAGGTGGTGGTGGTGTTTCAAAAAATAGTTTGACCCGCCACAATAGAAGGCAATCCAGTTTAACCTCACCGAATTGACTCGCCTTTATTTCCTAGGCTGTACTGCAGGACCTCTTTGAGCTGAATAGAAAGTTTTACTAACCTAGAAACAAAATCATAACATTACAATAAGAGTGGATTAGAGAAATTAGCATGTTGTCCTTAATAATAACAGAAAAATAAAGGTTATGGAAACTAAATGTCAAATCTGGACTGGATAGCAATATATAGAACAGTCTCACTGTTATAGCACACCAATTTCGACACTGAATTGTCTAAAAACACAATTTATGCACTGAGAAGTTCATATATAGTGAGTCATATAATGAAGATCTGTATATTTGTAGGTTGTAGCAACCAGTGGCAGTTCAACCAGCTTGTACGACCCATCAAAAGTATTAAGTATAAAAGCAATTCGACACGGCCACAAAACTGCAACCTGATAAATTTTTCCAACGTTGGTTGCAAACGTTTGGACAAGTTTCAGTTTAGTAAAGCTTACCATGTAGTTAAGACTGCAAATGTGGTGCATACTGCTGTCATTCTCACCACACATTGATCGTTGGTTTGGTCCTGGGAGAACAAAGGAAGAACTCTGAAATTAGGCGGCCGCTTTCACCGATGACCGATCCACACACCGGACTCATAACCGTGTAAGATAAACAGCACA
Organism: Thinopyrum elongatum; assembly: GCA_011799875.1. Lineage (NCBI taxonomy): Eukaryota > Viridiplantae > Streptophyta > Magnoliopsida > Poales > Poaceae > Thinopyrum > Thinopyrum elongatum. The sequence goes on from CM022299.1 coordinate 577,132,993, forward strand.
ACAAAGTAGTGAAGGCATTAGCATTCAAATTCCGACCCAGCATCCGTGACCTCCCATCCATCTTAATCTCAGTACTTGATATAGACTTGCATTTATTTCAGATGTATGTTTGTGCAAACAATTTAATATGGACGAAAAAAATAAAGAGAAAAGAATGCTAGTTCTTCAGAAAGTAGAAAGAACTGATGGTTACTTCTAACCAGGGGAACTTAATTCTTAATATACAAGCAAGAATCAATACTGAAAGGACCATAATCAGAAGAAAAAAATAGGACCGTAGCAACATCATTATTCACGTCGACCATAATCAGAAATAAATGTCTGTTTTTTGTATGTGCAAGCACGGACTATGATGATGAGGTGAGGATGACGGTGAGCTTCTGCTGCACCTACTTCAGGCTCTACATGAGGCCCTGCCATGGCCAGGGCTGTTGGGGCCTTCTTCTTGGCCTTCGTGGCGCCTCCATTGACGACAAAAGGAGAAGTCAACATGGCATATCTCGGCGAGCCGCTTCTTCTCGTTGTTGGTTTCCCTATGGCCGTGATCTAGATCTGTGGGTACGAGATTTGGATCGAGGGAAGGGAGAAGGGAGGGGAATTGGGGACTTACATAGGGGAGTCCGCGTTGATGGGGATCTTCTCAAGGTCGATCGAGCCGCACGTTTTCATCCAAGGCCGCCATTTTCTTGGGGGCACGCGGCGCTGGTGGAGACCATTGGGTGGCGGCGCAGGGGAGGAAGCACGAGGAGCCTACGACTGAGGATAGAGATAGTCTGTAGAGGAGCAGGGCGGCCGGGAGCTCGATCAGGCCCACGCCCTCCTCGACGTCGAGGGCGAAGTAGCTCCGGGCGGCTGCGTCGAGCCCACATCGGCGACCTCGGTCCGTCGCAAGTGGCAGGTTGCGGAGGGGAACCGAGCGGCATCGGTGGTGGCGATTCTGGAGGCCGATTTCCCCTGCAGCTCACGAGATCGGGAGGGTGAGGGTGGGCGGCGACCAGATCGGGAGGGTGAGGGTGGGAGGCGAGAGAGAAAGAGAGGTGGGCACCCTGGACCTGGAGGCCTCGCTCGTTCCTGCGTGCGGGTCGTGGAGGGTTTTTTTTCGCTGGTTTTTCTTCGTAGGTTTATTTTCGTCCGATTCTGTTGCTTGCGAGGGGACTACCTGTTACCTGTAGGCATGGCTACGAGGTTTGGTTCGATTTTCTGGAGGACGAAAAAAAACCGTCTCTGGTGGGACGAAAATTGACCGGCGGAGACTACCAACTGCTCCATTAGGAGTAGAGACTACTACTACTACTACTACTACTACTACTACTACTACTACTACTACTACTACTACTACCACCACCATTAACATTTAACAGTGGCACAACATTGGTGGTGTGGGGGTTGCACGTCACCAGTAGCATTTTTTGTACTAGTGTTTATAATCGGTAGCCACTGTTAGACAAGTTTGACTACATGCTTTCTAGAGTTTCGCCTGTTTATAAATAGATGTAGCATTAGTTTTATCTATTTTTCTTTAGACCTAACAATGGTATCCGCCATTCTTGAGTTTAGCTGTTCTATGATCTCCCTCACATGTGTTTGTTGTGCCGTGTAGTGTGAGTACACATACCTGGACCACAACAATAATCAATCTTCAAAAATTATAATCCTACAACAACCTATAAAATTCCTAAGATTTATAATCCTACAAAGCAAACAACCTATATAGATTTTTTCAACAATTACAATCTTACAAAGTTCTTTTGAAAGTTATTAAGTAAAAATTATTGTAGATCTATGTTACCATGAAACCTCGTTGTATTGATCATGCTGAATTGAAGTGTCGGTTGAAAAATATATTTGTGGGTCGATTGTACATGGCATTAGATCAGTATGTGCATTAAAGTTTGGAACATCTCTCTGTGGAGCGATCAACTTATACTAAGTTGGTGGGTTGGTCATACGTTATACCGTCATCTTAGTACACACTATCAATGGATTTAAATCATCTCACCTTCGTTCGTTCATGTCATGCAACCATAAGAAAGGAGCAAGTCAAGCATCTAGAAGTGCTTGCTTTGTCGCACATAAAAAATTTCTTCATGGGAAAGCTAACTGGAAGATTCGATTTGGACTTTGTAGAAAAGGTTATGTTCTTGTCTGTAGGGCTGCCCCATGGCCCTGTCCCAGGGCACTAAGGATTTGTTTTAGGGACAAACAACGGTGTAGATATTTTAGCCTATGTGGCTCAAGCAAATTGCTTGAAAAAATATGTATATTTTATAAAGTCACCCCCATTTATGCTTAGAAATAATAAAAACACTATTAATGAAATTATTAATAATAAATTATATATATAATATTACCTCCGTTCCAAATTATTTGTCTAGATACAGATGTAAAACTAGATACATCCGTATCTTGACAAATCTAAGACAATTAATACGAGACGGAGGGAGTACATAGGTATTAATAGCCAAAATTAGAAAAGTTTTACTACTTACTATTTTATAAAGTTACCCCATTTATCCTTGGAAATAATAATAATACGTTATTAATAACATTAATAATAATAAATTATAGATATATTAATAGATATAGGTATTAATGGAAATAATAATAACATTATTTTACAGCTCCTAAGCCCGTCTATATATATGCCTCAAAACGGAGACGGCGTACGTGTAACCCGTCTAGTTTTCGCTGCAGGCTCGCAGGGAAATAGTTAGGAACCTCGCCGTCGCCGCACGGAAACAGTCAGGAGCCTCGCCGTCGCCGCAGGGAAACAGTGAGCTGCCTCCCCGTCGTCGAGGGGAGGGCAGTGCGTACGTCTGCTGAAGAATGGCGGTACGTCCTCGTTTCACCCTCCTTTTCGTTTTTGTATGTATTTTTGATTTGCCACCAGACCAACGCCGGCGCCGGCGCCGAGCCGTCGTCGTGGCCGAGCAGTTAGCTAGATCGTCCCTGGCGCGTGCGGACCTCGTTGTTCTTCAAGTGGTCAGCTGGATCCACGGCCACGCTCACGACTGCTCCGGCGGTCGGGCACGGCCGGCCGGCGTGGGATTTGGGGATTCACACCGGAGTTAGAAGTAGATGTTGTAGTATCTGTTCGCCATTATCGACGGATCCCCTGATTTGGTAAGCAGAATGGTTCGCCGGCTGGTTCCAGTTCACCGTTCGATCCCACTCGTTTTTACTTAGCTGGCATGCATTGCATGCAACCTTTGTATACATGCACTACTGGACACCGGTGGCTGCAGCCAACAGATACAATCAGTCGCCTTTATTTGCTAGCAACCACGGGGCACCGGTGGCTGCAGCTGCCCCGCCGCTACCACACTCTCGTGTCCACGATGCAACCCCACACAATCAGATGCAATAACTGTCAACCCCCTGCCTTGAACATAGACCTTCTCGGCAAGTCATTGCTTCCACACATGCCGGACCATACACCCACTCAGTTACGAGCACCGAGGCCCCCATGAAGCTCCCATCTCTTTTTCTGTATATAACTGCACATTAGCTAAACGTTCAGTGGACTGAATTTCAAATTGGGGTTAGTCGATTTTGGAGAGTTCATCGGAGGAAGGCCGGAGGGGAGGAAGGAGAAGGAAGGTGCTCGCCCGAGGGCTACCCCATTATCTATCTTAGGGTTTAGGGTGGGGCGGTGGTGGACGGCGGTGGTGGGCCTTCGCCGGAGAAAAACACCGGTCGCAGGCGGGGCTAGAGGGATGGCCGGGGGTGGCGGCAAGACCGGCGGTGGGGGCGGTTCCGAGGAGGGCCGGGTGGCGAGGTCTTACGGGAGCCCCGCCGGCCGAGGGTGGTGGTCGCAGGCAGTTCGGCCGGCGGCCCGTGCAACGGTCTGGGAAGAAGAAGGAAGAAGAAGGCCGGCTGAAGGAAGAAGAAGGCCATGCACCGTTGGATCTTCATCGGACGTTTGAAAACGGTCGACTCACCCAAATTTAAAAGTCAGGCGACTTATGTCTAGCCACGCCCTGCAACACATCTCCTGTTTCCCTACGAGATAGCCCCATCGCAATTGCCCTTTACATCACCTTCCGGCGTGGGTATCCATCTAGTCTAGCAAGATAAAAATAAACGCCCCCGGTTGTTCTCAAAACTGGCTTCTGCCCCAATTTATATATAACCCAACAACACAAATACACAATACAGTACACGGTCGACGATATAACACGGTTAGAAATCCCTCTTACAAAGCGGATGAAAAGATAAAACATGAAGCCTATAACTAGCCTAACACCGACTGATAATGATGCCGCTACCGAGTCTGAGAACAGGCAAGGGTTTTCACCCGAAGCCCTGGCACATGAACGGGACCCACGAATACGTCTTCAAGAAGAGAAAGACACCCACAGGCGTTGTCGTCAGCCAAGAGCGAAGCTTTTTCTTGGGAACTCGCCAATACACCAGGAGGCACCCCAGTCACCACCGCAATGAGGTTCAGGCGAACCCCGCCAGATCTGGGCTCAAACAGTGCTGCCAGAGCCTTCCGCCTCTACACCCTTGCCGCCCACATGGCCAAGGGGTGAAGGCACCACCGCCACCATGGAGCCTGCTAGAAAGCCCACCGATAACAAAACATTTGACCTTCACACCAACCAAGCCATGAGCCTCCACCTTGACATGGACAGAGAGGGCCCAAAGCATGAGCAGGAGAGCAACCATCCCTCGGCAGGAGGACCAAGTCCAACTCCTGCTCCTATAGCCAGCCCGCGCCACCGGCCAACTACCTATTAGTGCTAGCGGGAGAGGAGGGCATCGCCCCATCAGATCTGGACACTCCAGATCTAGACACGGGGACCCACATGGCAACTAGCACCTCCGGCCGCCAAGCAACCAACTCCATCGGCTCTCTGGAACTAGCTATGCCCCCTTCGCACCACCGCTGAGGGACGCCACTCCAACCTACAACAACCTGCCGCCACACGCCCGTAGTCAAAGATTTTGACCACCACCCGACATCACTAGGCAAGCGCCACCACCACCAAGCGGCAGTCACCCCCGCCCAGGAGCATGGAGGAGGCCCCGACCGTGGCCCAATCCATCCGCAACCAGCGGCACCAAGGAACAGTACCGACCGCCGCCCGCAGCCTCCCCCGGTCTGCTCCGCTACCACCACCACCACGACGCCGCTACCCTCCTAGTAGCAAGGAGGATACCACATCCCGCAGCTTGTTGAACTAGAGCACCATGCCGGCCGTCGCCACATACGCCGCCCACCCCCACCCCCGGTCCACACCGCCACAACCTTGCCGCGCCGCCCACACCACCAGCAGAAGGCCACGACAGAGTAGCCGCCCTCGGCCCTAGCTGTACTCAGCCCATGCAGCCTGACTGCCGCTGGCAACAGATCCGATCGGATCTGGTCTGAAGACGTCCCTGGTGTAACCACTCGAGGAAGAACCGCTCGCAGCCACTACTCTCTGGCGGCCTGTAGACGAGCAGCGAAGACATGGCTGGACGCCAGAGCGAGATGAGGAGCCCCACCACCACCATCCTGGGAGTTGGCACGGGCTTCGCCAACTGCTCCTCCGGTGGCGGCGAGGTGGTAGGAGGATCGGGAAGGGGCCGCGGCAGTCGCAGTTAGGGTTCCCCCACCGCCACCCATCTATTTGAAGTCTTCTAACAATATACCCTCTCAAGTTAACACAATCACAACACCCCTGTTGGTTCCCCCGATACATGCATGGTCACTATATATGTACAGATTTTAGGTACTAAGTGACATTATGAACTTTCTGATAAGCTTTGTAGTCTTGGATTTTTGTGATATTTTGTCTTCCATAAGAAGCTGCATTGGAACAAGCGGGTCCACACCATGCATTTGCTCGCCATGATCGTGTTCTTACGCCAGCGATGGGAGCAGATATGGGAATAATAGTATGAGGTCAAGAATTGAATGGCTCTTTCCTTAGTCCATGCTTACCACGGATGTTCTGGGATCGAATGCCGTAAGTCAAGATACAAGGTCTGGATGCTACCGAACACTAGCTGGCTCTTGGTCTTCCAGACAACCCAAGGGACGCAACACATCGCTGTACTAAGGAGAGGACGGCTACAAGACGGGTGTCAGGCAGAGAAGGCATGCCAAATACTTTTGACAGAGCAACCAACGAGCATACTGTGGCGGCCGAGGAACGCTTCCAGATCAGACATAAATGGGGGTACTCTAAGAAGAGGTGCAGGATCATCTCTGACCACCCTGGGCAAAAAGTGCAGACATCATATTCGAGGAAGTCGATCCGATGTAGGAAGTCATGCGTACGAGTGTTGCCATGTCGCAGAATTCAGCCGAACACCTTGACCTTGATAGGCATGAAGCCATCCCAAGGGAAACCATGCAGGGGGAGCTTAGGACCAGAGAGTTTGATCATGTGGTACACCGCACTCGCCTTGAACTGAAGAAACCCACCCTATGCCAGGATTCGCTCTTCACTTACATCAAAGAATTGAACGCGTTCAAGCGCTGACCAAAACAACCGAATTTCCAAATCGGCGGTTCTGGACAGACGGGCAACTCATGTAGGGGCACTGCTATCAGTTAGCATCCCATGTAGCTGAAAATTCAATTCTTCTTATTGTGTTGATGAATGTTTTCTATATGCGTTTTTGCTTACTATCTTGTACACAATGTTGCCTTCATTTTTCCTTTATGAAATGTGTGGGCAACTCCAAGGCTCTGCTATCACATATCTGTGGTATTCATCCCTCCTTCATTGTTGCCACCTAAGAGACCCATGTGGGCTAAACAACTGCGGCTAAATGCTATCCATCACCCTTCTTGTGCTTCTATTTATCATCTTTCACTACATGGTGTTCAGAGGCATAGGGTCATTCCCGGTGTTTCCTCTATAGACTTGGTTGCATGGGATGATTACCCAGGTTTGATTGGAGAGGCATCGGCAGTGTGGTCTTTTCTAGGGTAGCCACTTGCTCCAACCAGGAGTATGGCTCATGTGGGTTGAATCCACATTGTTTGAACCTACCCTTCATGGTGGATACATGACAAGGTGGTTGATTGGCTCGTACTGGAGGCATCACCTTTCAGGATTAAATGCATTCTTGATAGAATGTAGCATGGCAATGATGGTCCAGGGTCACTTGGACTCTGACTTGCACACGTTAACATTTCAAAGAACACTTTTTTTTTAATTCTTCACACTTTCTCAGTTTGATGTAAACTACGTGCTCTCCATATGATTGTAAAATGTAAAAAAGAATCCAATATGTGATTATACATTTTCCACTAATTGAAATTAAAAGAAAGAAGTATTGAAGCTACAAGTTTCTATGGTGACTACCAATGAACATGTTATTTTTCTCTCTTGTTAGTGAACGAGGTGATGGCTAGCTACGACCCTCCTCCATCCATTATAGTTATCCCATCTTTCATCCTCTTGCATAGTAGCGGGTCAGCGGTCAAGGGTCATCGATGTGTGGGTGAGCCCTGTAGCAACGCACCAAGTGTTGGCGGGGAGTGGTTCCTTTCTGGACTTTGTGCATTCGGATTTCTATCTAGATTCAATTTGAGTGGCATCATTCAATTGATTTTTCTAGGAAAGCCACGTGTTGCTAGCATACTTTTTGATAAAAAGGGAATATATTTCATATGAAGAAGATACCATTTACACCTGGCCTCTGCGCCAACACAACATCAAGAACTGGTTAGTCAAGACATCGAGGAGACACAACCAAATTATTAATAAAAGGGGAAAGAAAAGCATGAGACCAAAAAGTCATGCCAAAACAAACGACAACAAACAACAACAGGCAACAAGGCCACCAACCGCCCTTGAAAACATAGGAACTGCGTGAGAGGTTCTTAGACAACAATGCCTAGAGGTTCTTAGACAGCAATGCCTCTTGAAAGGGAAGCACGCATCGCGTCACTATTCTCAGACGAACAACTCAAGACCAGATTATGGGTTTTCACCCTGAAGATTGAGTTTGACAAAACTTCAAGCAATGCCTTCAAGAACGATGTGTAAACTCATCCATTGCCAAGTATAACAAACTAATGTGTTATCGGCATATGGCAGGGTGATAAGCTCGGTCGACCAATGCAGGTTTGATCTGCATTTTTCGATTTGACATTCATGGTGGTGCATACCAAGCTTTGTGATGGCCTTGCGCATTCATTGTCTTCTATCCTAATCAGATGTGTTTGATTGAAGATCACATAGCAATGCTCGTATTGAGGAACCTCAACTCTCACTTGCTAGATATGGAAGTATGAGAACACCTTTTGTTTCCTCTCACTGGATCAATTTGATGTAAATTAAATGTTTAACGTGTGCTTTATAATAACTCTAATAGTTGATCTCACTTTCTCAACACTTAATGAAAGTAAATTGTATTGATGCATCGAGTAAAGATCAATCAGACATGATGGAGTGTATTTGTTATTTTCTCTCTTGACATGATGGATAATTGCCTGCTGGCTCCCACAATTGTTCCTAGAATGCATGCTGAGTTGGGAGGATTGGCTTGCCCTAGTGATGTCTTCTTCCCTAATTAAAAAATGTTATTAATTGGAGCTGGCATTGCAAAGTTATAACGTGGGCTCTCACTTGCTCAATTTAACATGAGGAAAAACACTTATTATGTTTCCGCGTCACTTTTCTCAGTTTAAGGAAAATCGTGTGTTCTACGTCCCACTTCCATGTGACCACTCGAGTATCGCCTGCTCATGGGTGGTCTACCCCTCAAAATAGTGGGGTAGAGATAGTCCACATTCGACGCTAAACATCACATTATTCCTATTATCACAATTTTCTGGCCAAGATACCACTCAAGTATCACGACATCTAACAAGAGGGGACTTTTCATTGTTATGCGTTTCGGACAACCAAGTTCTGCAACATGCTCGTGTACTGCAGGTAGCTATGTGGCATGAGTTATGCCGCTACCAAGAGAAACTCAATAATACAGAATGTTTCTAGCTAGAACAACTCAAGACCAATCAAACATGACTGTATGGCCAAGGAATACTCGATTGTTGTCGTGCTGGGAAGGGACTTTTCATCTCCATAAACTCCGGACGACCAAGTTCCATAGGACGCTCATAAACCGCTTGTAGCTATGTGGCTTAAAGTACATCCCTACCAAGGGTAAAGTACTTATTTAGGAAGTTGCTAGATAGACTCGCTCAACACCAATCAAACACTAAGTAGTATACATCTTTCTTCTCTTGCTAACAGTGAGTGTAAGTCTTATTTTGTCAATGGCTCGTGAAATTGATTACAACGTAAGACTTCACATAATTAGTTCTCATTTATGGTCATCACCTTGGACACGTCTCAACAATGACACGTCTATATGAACCTTGGGCATGATCCCTATCTTCTACCTTGTACTCTACATGAAATGGAGATTGCGTCATGTATGCCCAAATAAGGCTTACGACTTTGTTATAGTGTGCATATCTATCTCTATAACATGTAATGTTGCAATATCAACATTATCTTACTTTGTAGCCATGAGTTGCAACATGCAAATAACGCGTACAGCCAGATTGAGTGACTGAACAAGCAAAATCATCATCAGCTCTACATATTTTTCAGAAGAGAAACAAGACGACGAGGAAGGGAAAGTATACACAGTGAAAATGCAGAGCAAGGATTATGTATCACCTTCGCTGATTGTTCCTATTAGTTCAACATTGATTCTGTGCCCACCGTAGATGTCCAAATCTCCGGGAGACTTCTTGGTTCTCTTCAGCTTGCCCTTCATTCCACTTGCACTGACACCATTCCCAACGTCATCACTGTCCCGGCCATAATCACCTTCAGGGAGGCGGTCATGGAAATCGGACACCTGAGGGTACCTTGGCTGCACATACGATGGCGGCGGGATATGTGAGGGAATAACAGGGGCTTGTCGAGCAGCAGCAAGCGACGCAAAGATAGACCTCGTGGGCAGGAGGAAGTAAAACTTCTTGTCCCCAATCTGAAGGAGGTCCTGCGAGTCAAGCTTAACAGGAGAATTCCCAGCGAGATGAAGGACGCCCTCAACATGGCAGCCATTCTTGCCAATGAAATCGAGCGCGAAACGGTGGCGCTGGAAGTCGTAGAATATCCGCGCATGGTGGCACGAAATGTTCATCCCCCCACCAAGGCTGGAGAGATCGACATCCACCGTCGATTTCTTGCTGTTGTGGCCCAGCATGATCGAGTAGGTCTGCATGTAGTACTCGAAATCCTCACCCTGCAGCTTGGCGAACCCGGCCTCCACTTCACCATCACCGGCCGGCATTGCACAAGCACCCTCGGTGTGAGGCATATTGGCTTCAGTTGAACCCCTGATTTTTCCGCAAGATTAGCTGTGCCCTCACCTCAGACCGATCAACCTAATGAAACCATGGATGGGTATAACAGGTTAATTAGTAGGGTGCCAAGCGGCAAGCACCTCCGCGAGCACCGACCACGCACCCACTGCAAGCCACTGTGCGCTGGTGCCTGGAATGAGCTATCGAGATGGAAAATATGCGAGCAGGGCGTATCTAGATGCCAGTGGGGTTTAACTAATCATCAATGCAAAAAATGCTCATATATGCAACGGCGATGACGACCTCTATCCTGGCAGGGTCCGAAACAAGTTGAAAACAGTTGCCTTCTGGCCTATTCATGATATGATACAATACATGATTAACCTATGATCAGTGGCGAATCTACCAGCCAGGCTTCGATAGGCTCGAGCCTACCCACCAAATTCGCAAATATATTTTTTAGTACTAGGCTTCAGGATGTTTGTTAGGCCCAGCCCAGGAAAACTGGTCCAACCAGTCCATCTAAGCAAATTAGGTGACCCGCCACAAGCATGCGCACGAGCAACCAGCCACCAAACCTAGCCGCCGGAAGCCGCCTCCCTGCCGGTCGCCGTCATCAACCGAGGCACCTAGGGACGGAGGTAGCCGGGCTGCCGAGGAGCTCTTCGCCTAGGGCCCAGGCGACCAGACCCTCTGCAGCTCGTCGGCTCTGCCGTCGCCCGTCGCTCGCCTGAGCCTAGAGTGACTTTCGCTGCTCCGCTGCCGTCCAGCAGTCCAATCCAGTAGGCCCGGTCGACGGCGCATGCTGTTTTCTACTCTGTCCGTCTCTGTATAATGTCTTCACTGTCTCTGCATCCAACGGACTAGTTGCAATTGCTAGTTTAGTCAGTTCTAGCCAGTAGCTAGTTTAGTTAGTTCTAGTCAGTAGCTAGTTTAGTTCTAGTTATAATTAATCCATGAACAAATTGCTATCTTTGTTTCATTTTCTTTGTAGAAATGAAGAGAAAGAAAACTCTGCTTAATTGGTTTGCGATCTGTTCAAATACAGTTCCTATTGTTCCTGAATCCAATGTTGCTCCGAGTATAGAATAGAAGGGACTGAAATAAAATTCTAGTTAATACTACATCTTTCCAGTAGTAATACGAGAAATTTTTAGTTTATTTGCACAAATGGATTAGGCCATAATTCATTTTTTCTTCAAGAGAGCGTTTAGTTTTCTCGGCATAAATTTTGAGCCCACCCTCCATTTTCTTTCTAGATTCGCCACTGCCTATGATACAATACAGAATTAGTGATGAGTTGAAAATCTCAATGAGCTACAATACAGAATTCAAAGTAAATAGTTTGAAGTTGTGTGTTCTATGCTGTGCTGAGCCACAATAGTTTGAAGTTCCCCAAATTTTCAGTCATGCCAAAGCGATAGTATTGACACAGATGTACTGGACAGTCGTAGTAAATCGGTGATGTCGGACTACAAGAGAGCTTCAGGTGTGCCCTCTTACCGGAGCGTCGGCCGCCAGCGTCCGCCACCGCTTCCGCTATCCGGCGTCGCAGTCGCGGGGGATACTGGACGCAAACCACCGCCTCCCTCCTCCACTCCGGTCACCGCCGGCCGGCGCTACAACTCTGAACTCACCCGTCACCGGCGCGAAGACAGACTGGTCCCAGCCCGGCAGGCCACTCGGCCGTTGCACGACGGCGGGAGATCCCGGCCGGCCGCAGAAGACGCCTGGATCTGGGTGGGGGGTCGAGCTGGGCCCGGTCACGCGAGACGACGAGCTCTCCCTCCGGGTCTCCCTCTCTGCTTTTCGTGTGGGCCTTGTTTCTCAGGGAATAACCGGCAATAGCTTCTACAGCCCATGAAAGTTAGACCCAACAGGTCAGTGCCCATCTAATTAAAAAAAGCACAATACAAACAATAACTAGGGGTTTTTTTTCTCAAATAAAATGAACTAGGGTTTAGTTGTACATGCAATGAATAACTACCGAGAGACAAAATTTTACTCTTTTGCACATGTATTAAATCCAGGCTTGACATTCCTCTTCAAATTTTGCTCGTTCTGATCTAGGCATGTAAAGAAGATGTAAATGATTATATGAAATTATGTTTGCAAACAAAGAGATAGATAGCTCTTGAGAATTGATCATCATTTCTTTCTATCATCTCATAGATTGACATGACAAGTTAAACTTTAGCACAACACACATGAATGAGATCGCGATGTTGGCAAGCGTTGACGATCATATGACAACAACAAATTCTATGGACATAATATGCACCATTTAACATTTACATATCCAATTATGGATTTATTTGAGGTTGCTCTTCAATAAAAAAGGCCACTTATAATATAATAAGTATAATAATTAGTTTAGCAGTGTGTAGTCTAGCAGGAACGCTGCTAATGAGGAGTCTAGCTGCGTTTGTCAGCTATGAAAAATTGCTTGTACGATTTTGACATTTTAGGAATTTAAGCTCAACTATTTGTCTTTTGCCTTCCAATTTATATCAACACATAGTTTAAGTATATACTTAACCATTTATTAACATAATATTTGATAAATACCAAGAATTTTATGAAAGTTTTGAAGGGGAGCCAACGGAACTGAAATGTTGTCCAGCAGGTTTAATTGACAATAGAGATATATGTTGGCAATGTTGATCATATGACAATAACAAATTCTATTGACGTAATATGCACCATTTAACATTTACATATCCAACTATGGATTTATTTGAGGTTGCTATTACATAAAAATGACACTTACAATATAATAAGTATAATAAAAACATTCGCAGCATTTGCTGGAAGCTAAACCTGCTAGAACGTGCACTAGCCACGTTTCCGCCTAGGCAACCGCTGCTAGTATGCTTTATGTATTTTAGGAGTTCAATCATTAATTGTTTTTTTTTTCTTTTGCTTTTCAACTTGTGTGAATAGATAGTTTTCGTGTGTACTATAAAATAAAAACACAACAACTTAATGTATAACAAGGGTTTTTAAATTTAAACATAAATTACACACATATCTTTACACAAAATAAACTTAGCAGCATCCTCGACTAGACTAAACGCTGCAAGTACTGCAACTACCTGCGACGTTCCTGGGGCCGGACACTGCTATTTCTTTACGGTTGGTACGCTAGCATGATACACCACACTAGTAGCGTTTGTAGCTTTTACTAGAAGTTGCTTTTGTCAAACGCTGCTAGTAGTCTTCGCAGGTAGTTGCTTTTATCAAACACTGCTAGTAGTCTGCATTCTTCGACGTTCGCTACTGAACGCTGATGATAATTTGAAAAAATAGCTGTCGTGTTCAATTTTCATGATACGCTGCTATTAACGAAATCCTATAAGGGGTTTATGTACTAGTTCTACAAAGAATCAAGAGATGAAATTTATGCAATCACCATACATGAAATTGAATTAGTTGTACACCTATGAAAATAAACATATAAAACCATATTTAAACATTTTTTTACGAAAATGATCCAAATCTATTATCAAAGTTCATCAGAAGTACAAAGCACCTCAAACATAATAAAAATCATATCGGGATTCCGAGACCACCGAGCAACCATTACTGCCGTCAGAACGAGCCGTCGACGCGCCGTTGTTGCCGCTCCCCCACCGAAGCCTGCTTGACCTTGTCGGTGACAGCCGGAAAGTCTTCATGCATGTGCCCCTAAGGACCAGCGCCTTGAAGCCGCAGTCATCGTCGTTGAACCCCTGAATAGATCTGAAACACCTGAAACCAAATCTTACCACATGACGAGAAACCCTAACCTCACCGTCCAAAGGAGATGCCAGGAATCTATGCCAGAGCTTCGTCAACTACGTCCAGATGAATGAACTCGAGGAGGATTAGAACCCGAAAGACAAACACGAAGAAGAAAGCACCGCCATCTGCCCGAGCATTGCACCTGTGAGGACTAAAAAACCCTAACCTAAACTACTAACCGGAGCGGAGACACTGGGATTTCCCTCCCCGTCCCCGCCCGCCAGAGCGGCAGGCAGTGGGGAGGCGAATCCATAGGCTCGCCAGCGAAGCCTGGAGAGGAGATTACATCATTATAAATGAGGTTCACCTTATCTACAATAAGGATTCTTAGCATCTATCTATTTTATATAAAAAGTAATTGAAAGACTAACCATAAAAAAGAGAATTAAGCTACAAAATCTCACAAGAATTAGAAACATCTAGCCCTTAATTTAACAAACTAGCTAATCACAACCATTGGATCCTTACACAATGTTATAAGTTGGGAAAGTTGATAAAATTACCCACCTATCTATCTATAACTATACTAATTATGGACTCCCTAGAAATTCCCACGTTAATTAGAAATTACAGATACTAATTATGGAGTCCCTAGAAATTCCCACGTTAATTAGAAATTACCGGTCCTTAATCTGATGGGACTGAGTTATAACGGTGCGGATCCACCCATATAATCCTTGCAATCTGAGAAAAACCAAGGACCATGGTGTTGTGAGCAAGAGGCGGCCGCTGGTCATTGTAATCTGAGAAAAACCAAGGACCATGGCGTTGTGAGCCAATTGAATTTCCAGAAGATGTTGTTGTGGTTGCTTCTCACCATAGGGGGCTGGAGGGTCGACGTAGGAGGTCGAGGCGGATTGGATGGGGGAGGAAGAACTTAGGTTGGGCATATGCTGCTGCAGGTCGCTGCGCTAAGCGAAATCGATTAGGATGGATATTCCCAACTGATTGCGGTCACCTTCCAATCCAGATGCATGAAGCAATGAACTCAAATCATACAACTTATCTAGGGATGGCATTCAAGTGGGTTCCATGTTCTTGATTATGCTGATGGTGATTATCTTCCTAATGGTGCTCTTCATACAACATATGGAGTCTGGACAATTTCATATGTCTACCGGAGTTCAAGAACATGGAACCCTGTAACAATGAACTCAAATCATACAACTTATCTCGGGATGGCGTTCAAGTGGGTTCCATATGAAGCACGTGTGTGATTTCAAGTTTAACTTAGATACATTACATCAATCCTGTGTCACTTGGACTATAAAGAAATCTTACTCCATGCCGCTGGCAACGAACGCATGAGCCAGACATTGCCGTCGGTGATCCATGTAGGCTAGGCAGCGTCACCATGAACTTAAAGCTAACCTAACGTTAGCTCCATGAGCAGTAGGTCTATAATATGTAGTCTCCATGCAAACACATCAATGCGTGTACTACCATCCGTTGATGCGTGGAGACCAGGTTACAATGGCAACATCGACACTAATCTTTTTATCCATATATTTAAAAATAATTTCGCTTTTCTATTCAGGGTTGATATATGATTTCCCTTTTTTCTGTTAGTGCTTCTGGCAAATTTGAAGTTCATTCTTCATGTGTCGGCTTCACACGCATTGTGTTTTCCTGCAGCACATATAAGGCAAAGACACATGGCTCATTGATGCATAGGGGGTGGAACCGTGGAAGGATGCCCACATGATTACTAGAATAGTACTTAGGAATGAAGCTGATCAAGTATCCGTCTGCTATCCAAAAGCAGACGGCAAAGAACTGGTTGATGGCACAGCCAGTTCTTTGCCGTCCACTTTATTTGCTGTCTGCTTGCCTAGGAAAGCTGACGGCAAATGTCTTTGCCGTCCGCTGTGCGAAAACAGACGGCAAAAAAGCTCATTACCGTAACTTACGGTGCCGGAAAAGTTTGCCGTCTGCGGCTGACGGCAAAGACCTTTGCCGTCAGCTTTCTGGTCCTTTGCCGTCTGCCATGGCAGACGGCAAATCAGCTGATTCATGTAGTGTATGTGAAATTATCTATGAGGAAAGTGGTTTTAGCACATGAAATGTTCACACATCATGAACTAAAGGGCTGCAATCCATGGGTATAGATGAGGATGACCATCAACGCCATGGCGCTCTTTAGCTCAAATGCTTATATGATAGAAAGCACTTAGAGCCTATATAAAGTTATAAACGTACTTATAGATTATATTCATTGACAAGCAGTATTTGGCTTTTGGGTACACCTCTGAAAAAGTTACGCAACTACAACTCGTAGTTCAGAAAATATCATATGAAATACCCTTTTTTGTGTACTAAATAAACTCTGTGTAGTAACTAGAACAATGATATATTTCATATATAATCTTAGGTATTTGTGAAACAAAATTTTGCTTAATATAACTACTAGGCTGACAAGTAGGAAGTAGTGATGAAAAAAATTGCTTCAATTTGAGTTCCGGAAGCAGTTCGTACATTCTAGATAGCTACAAGTCTAAACATCATTTATTTTTATAATTGTAGAAGCTTTTGTGAAGCCTATGTTACCAAAAGATCGATCATTCATGTCCTTCCAGTTTTCTTTTCTAGGACCAAGTATTGAAACATGATTCACGGATTTGAAACAAGCATAATGATTACCTTTTTAATATGGAGTGGTGCAGTGATTAGAAAGGGAAGCTTGGTCTGCTAGGATAGCATGTCCTTACTATATTTGCAGACATGAAAAATTTAAAGCTTGCACACAATAAGATGACTAGGTGATACATGTTCCTTGGATTTGTAGCAAAGATGCAAATATCTGGCGATCGGTGATTTGTGGAAATTCGTTTCTTATGGTACGTGGTGATGGAAGTGCTTCTATTTTTCGTGCTATCTCCCATGCTATGTTTTCCATAGCCCCTTAATAAGCATATCTTCTACTTACTCTGTCCAACATGAGCACATGAGAAAAGAAGTGGTGACTTCCTTTTCTTGATTGTTTTGATGGTCATTGTAACTAAGTTATCTGTCCAATGTTAAATCATAATGATTACTACTATGGTCCAAGAAATAATTTAGTACGGAATGCTACACTACTGCAGGTTGCTTCAGGGAAATGAAGTTCCATAATAAAATGAAATAGCAATTATAGAGGGTTAGATTATGTCTGGGAAAATATTCATTTGTTATGTATGAAACCAATGCTTCAGTCATCTGGTGCTATCTTTGTTACCTTATTGTTAAGCATATATACTATGTACTCCATCCAACATGAATGGTAGAAACTCTCTAATTTTTACGACATCGGTTGTTTTCATGTCTAAATATTCAAATGTTATATTATTTATTCAAGCAATGTTTTGATGATGCCAAAACATGCCAAAACATTGCAGTTAGCCTGATGGAGTGATTTACTTTTATAAAATGAAGTTCCTTACTTCCATTAAATAGCTTTTATTAAGATTGGATTTTCTATTTTGTCAGTACATGTTAATTATTTTGTTGGTTTCTTTGAAAGTTTACCGTGAAGCTGCATCAGGCGCATTGTTTTAATTAATCTATCTACCTACACACATCCTAATTACCAACTTCAATGAAATTTTCACTCTAATCTGAAAAAGAAACGTATCTAAGAACCTTCTACTTCATAGAGCGGATTTGAATGCTCGGGCATAAGATATGATAACCAAAAAATAGACAAGGAGCAAACTATGGCACCTGGGATCTCTAATTAGTCCCAGTGTTCCATGTCCCAACACCATCCCCACATCATGGCCCTGTTGGCTCGAACTAAATGATCAACTATAAGTTATATTTCATTTAGAATTTTGGACATCTCTCTCTTGTCATAATTTTTCTATTGGTCTAACCAGTTTCTGCTTTGTTTTGTCATCTATGTAGAATCTAATTTTTGGCTTCATGGATTTGGGTTCATCTGAAGATTTTAGCAGACATTAAAGTGACCTATTTTTTGTGTGAGGATAATCAGATGATTATTCATTTTATTTTATACGGTGTTATGCCTATAATTATCTAGGAACAATTTCGAACCATTCACTTAATTGTATATTCAAAATTCCTAACAATGATTAAGCATGTTTTTCTCGCCAATACTATATGATGTCTGTAAGTCTATTCCTGTAAATTCTATTTATCTTTCCGAAATTTTATTTATGGGGATATTTACTTCATAACGTAGGTTATGATGATTAACTCCATGGGAATAACTTGCTCATAGCGTCCCATAATATTATGTCATGTAGAGAGGAATAGTGAACGTAGTACAACGAATAAACAATTTGGTTGTTATTTGTCAAGAAATAAGGGAACATTTTGCTCCATGGGAAAAACTAATTTTGAAGAACCAAACTTGGTTCTTTAAAGACAACCAAAAGTATTTTCCATAATATTTATCTAAGAGACACGAATATATGATTTTCTATAAGTTATTTTCAATGCTTTAACATTTGGACAAAGGCTCGGAGATAATCATGTATACACTTCTCCTTTGATAGCCTCCCAGTGTCGTCATTTTGTAGTGAGAGAGAAAATAGATTAAATATAAATGTTGCCCATGAAAGAATAGATTAAATATAAGTAAAAATTTATTTGTATTAATCAACAATAGATTTGTTGATTAATTGCGTGATTAAAGAGGTTGATATGTGTGCATTTGTTAATTGCACTTTAATCATTTAGGTATGTCTATATGGATTTGGAGACTCATTATTAAACTTTATAAAAGCCTAGCCTGCGCATCGAATGGACCACTCTGCTAGTTATTCCAATGATTAGTTAATACGTTGTGTTGATGTTCGTCCCTCCCTCCCTCCCAAATTTATTTTCCTCAATCCATGATAAGGAGCCTTAGCATCATTCTACTGATGAATAATTTTAGGGAAGAGTTTGTTGAAGAAAAAGAACAAGTTTATTTTTTTCTTGTCAACATATAAAGTTTATTTTTCCTACACTTTGATGTTATGATTTGTGTATAATAATTATTATGCAGCAAGAATATTTGACTAGAAATATACCATGGATTCTTCCCAACGCGGTTCCTCCCAACAGGACAAAATAATCATAATCATACACATTTCTATTTAAGAAGAAAGAAATTGGATCCACAAATTCTTACTCGGTTGTTGCTCATGTTGATGCCAACGGCCCTCATATCGACACCATCATTGCTCGTGTTAACGAAGTCATGGCGGCGGCGGCCGCCGCGTTGGCAGAACACTCATTTGAATGCGTGCAAAATTAAGCAATCTATCTAATTACACTACCAGAATTATTAAACAATTCTAGCAATCTCCACAACCACATCAAGTGAAACACCCACATAAAACATATGTGCATGCTCCGGATATGTGTCTTATTAGGCTTTGTATCATCCGCCTTGGCACGGTGCATTGTGTGCAAAGAGAGTGTCATTATTTGGTTAATCAATTGATTGACACATGTTTTTCTAATCTAGTTTCACAATTTTATTATAACACCTAAAAGCGAATAAAAACAAAGCGACACCGCTCACCGTGGACTGGAGGAGGTTAATTAACCTGAACTAATTAAGCAAAGTAATGGAACTAATAACACCTAATTGAACTAAACAAATGAAACTATACTAACTAGTAACTAACTAATCCATCCAAATCCATCACTAGCACCTAATTGAACTAAACTAATGAAACTACACTAACTAGTAACTAACTAATCCATCCAAGTTCATCTCTAACACCTAAGTACACTAAGCAATTTTCTCTAACACCTAAAAATAGAAGAAGAAAAAATAATAAAAAAAGGTGGGACCAATCACCATGGACTGGCGGAGGCTGCCGGCAGAGGAGGATGTGGACAGACGCGCGCCGGAGGAGAAGGTGGACGGCGGCATGTCACGGGAGGTGGAAGCGCGACTTTGGTCCGGTGTCGAAGGTGGCACGGCGTGTCGGAAGAGGCGCGATGTCGAAGGGTGCGGTGGTGGGGCGCGGGGCGGCGACGACAATGGCGTAGGGCGGAGGAGGAGATGGAGGAGACGACAAGGAGCATGAGAACGGGGTAATGTCTATGTGCACGCGCGGTTGTGGGGATTACGGCGCAGCTTGGGCGAGTTGCCGATGTTACTTCTGGCCTCGATAGGTGGGTCTCATGCCACCACTATTAATTTTAAAACAAAAATATAGTGTGTTATTATTTTGTAGTCTATTTATTTTTAAATTTTGTATTGTATTATTATTTTGCAGTCTATTTTACTTAATTTGATTTTTAGGTTTACTTATGTTACTTTTTAAGTACTCCCTCTGTAAAGAAGGTGATAAAAAAGATCCTATATTTCTTATAGAGGGAGTGATATTTTATTTAGTCTATTTTGTATTTTGTTTAATGTTTAATTTATATTTATTTAGTTTATTTATATTTTATTTTGTATTTAAATTTATTTTTAGCTTATCTATTGTTAAGATTAAATTTTAAATTATTTTCTGTTTATGTTTTATTTATTTAAGTTGACCCAGGTATGTATATATATATATATATATATATATATATATATATATATATATAATTATCCTATATAATATATAAGATTAACTAAGAAAACAATAACTACTAATTGTTACTCGATCGAGATAATTGCCTAAACTAACAACGTCGGCACTGCAATGACTCAGACAAGAAGAAATGTTGCCACCAATCCACCTGAGAGTACAAGCTCAACCATAACACTAGCTAAAAGTGCACATCGTACCTTCTTGAATTTTCTGATCTGGTTTCGCATCTCGTTGTTTTGGGATTGCATCACATCTAGCTATAGTACTCGAGCAAATCACGTACGTAGTTCTTCACGAGATTGACTCATATCCACGTGTGGCAAGATACTCCTTTCTACACATGTGTATACATAATGATGTGAGCAATGCAAGTTTGTATGCATGCCAATTTGCTAACACAAAGGGAGACTTTCTGTCATATAGCTTTCCACGGCCAGCGCAGATGAAGAACTCTCATTGTGGATTCCATTATGTGCATGACGTTCTCTTATCAAGAGGGAATTGGCAGCCACAAAACAACACGGGTGGCCTTGCTGGATTCTAGGCCGCTTCGCTGCCGGTGGTGTAGGATTTGCCGCCGGGTCAAATGGACATGCTACTGCAGTGGGATGATTCACCAGACACAACCGGTTGCATAGGCGACGGTAGCGAGCTCAAGACCAAGCCAACAAGGGCGAGAAGTAGATCGGCCAAGGCGGTGGAGCCCCAATATTTTGGCGCTCTCACCAATGTGGGCTCGCGTGCGGGGCTCACTGACGGTGTCCTGGACTACGCGGTGCACACCACGCTAGCCCGCCATTTGTGGGCCGGGCCGAGGACCCACCAATAACCGAAGAATGGGCCCCGCTTGCCCTGGCCCTTGGCATGATCAAGATGAAGTTCTCTGAAGACTTGGCATACACTTCAAAGCATATTTGAAGGATCGACATGCTTATCACTAGGTTGTAACCGACCATGTGTAGACCCTATATACCCCTGGTGCGTATATAAACCAAACCAAGGTGTTTTAGTCGATTGACACGATTTCAAGGTCTCAGAGCTTAGCATTCATTCATACAATCTCGAGGTAGATCATATTGTACTCCGTACCCTATCCACAATCAAAATAACAAGAGTAGGATGTAGGGTTTTACCTCTTTGAGAGGACCCGGACCTAGGTAAAACATCACGTCCCTATTCTTCCTGTTTACATCTTTCTTAGATCATCAGCTTGGGACCCCCTACCAGAGATCCGCTGGTTTTAGCGCCGACATTGGTGACCATGCAGGTCCCACTGCGTGATCATAGGAGCTTGATGTCGAATTTTTTGATCAGTGATAGCATCGGCTGCGAGGGTACACTAGTAGAAAATAGGGCTTTCGTCACAATCGGATCAGAGCATTAGTCCCGGTTGCATTATGAACCGGGACTAATGTGAGCATTAGTCCCGGTTCGAGCGGCTAGGGCGCTGGGCAGGCATTAGTTCCGGTTCAAATGGGACCTTTAGTCCCGGTTTGAGCCACGAACCGGGACTAAAGGGTGCGATGCCCTTTAGTCCCGGTTCGTGGCTCGAACCAGGACTAAAGGTTAGACCTTTATTGCCGGTTCGAGCCACGAACCGGGACTAAAGGGGTTGAGGCTTTAGTCCCGGTTGGTGGCTCCAACCGGCTGGAGCTATGAACCGAGACTAAATGGGTTTTGAAATTTGTTTTTTGTTTTTTCATTTGTTCTTTGTGTTTAGTTTCTGTTTTAAATTGCATATATCTTTTAGGATATTTGTTGTTTTTTAGTGATTCTTTTTGCATTAGATTCAAAATTTTGTCTAGTTTCTGTTTGTGCAATTAGTTTTCAAATTTGATTGATTTAAATATGAATTTGTTCAAATTTGCTTCAAACACTAGATTGTGAATAATTTGAGTTTAAAAATAGTTTTTAATTTAATTCTTTTGACTCCTGTCACATGGTAGTTGTTGTACAGTAAGATTTATTTGGTTTATTTTAGAATAATTTATATTACAATTTTAAAAAAAGTACTGTTTTGCTTATATAGTTGTTTTAGTCCTTAATTGTTGTTTTCAATATTTTTAGTTAGTTCTTTATGTAGATTTTAACATGTTGTAGTATGCTTCTGTTAGACAACAGTAGATAAATTTTTATAATTAATTAATATAATTTGCTAAAGTTTTTGTCTTAATAGTTGTTTAGCCTTTAATAATAGTTGATAGAATAGTTTTGTATATTAAAGTAATTCTTTTTGCCACTTTAATAGAAAAGTGACTCTGCCTTGGTTAACCTTAGTTGTGACTCTGGCTAGGATGGTGCTAGCAGATGTAGCAGAAGGTAGGATTGGATGGGCACCATCCCGGACTAAAGAGGTTCAAACTCTATCCCCCCATCCCCCCCCCCCCCCCCGCCCCCCCCCCCCCCCCCCCCCCCCCCCCCCCCGCCGTGTATCGCCATTTCAGTTTTGTAAAAAACCAAAGAAATGATAAAAACTTCAAAAATAAAATCTTTCGAGATGGTTATCTACTACATCTATAGTTAGGAAAATTAAAAAACTTAAATTTGGACATGTTTTGCAAAAAGGGTGAAAAAGTAAAACGGCCATATCTTTTGCATACGATGTAAAAAAAACGCATAATATATCAAAAAAATCAGCACGAAAATCCGCATCCGTTTCGACGCTCTCGCCAATGTGGGCTCCTGTGCGGGGCTCACTGACGGGTCGGACTATGGGTACACACCACCCCAAGCCCGCCATTTGTGGGACGGGCGAGGACCCACCAATAACCGAAGAATGGGCCCCGCTGCCCTGGGCCCTTGGCGATCAAGATGAAGTTTCTAAAGACTTGGGCATACACTTCAAGGCATATTTGAAGGATCGACATGCTTATCACTAGGTTGTAACCGACCATGTGTAGACCCTATATACCCCTGGTGCGTTATAAACCAAACCAAGGGGTTTTAGTCGATAGACACGATTTCAAGGTCTCAGAGGTTAGCATTCATTCATACAATCTCGAGGTAGATCATATTGTACTCCGTACCGCATCCACAATCAAAAACAAGAGTAGGATGTAGGTTTTACCTCTTTGAGAGGACCCGGACCTAGGTAAAACATCACGTCCCCATTCTTCCTGTTTACATCTTGTTAGATCATCCGCTTGGGACCCCCTACCTGAGATCTGCCGGTTTTAGTGCCGACATTGGTGACCATGCAGGTCCCGTGCGTGTCATATGGAGCTTGATGTCAAATTTTCTGATCAGTGATAGCATCAGCTGCGAGGGTACACAGTAGAAAACAAGGCTTCATCACAGTCACATCGAAGCATTAGTCCGGTTACTAGTTAGGAAAATAAAAAAAATTAAATTTGGACATGTTTTGCGAAAAGTGTTATGAAAAAGTAAAACGGCCATATCTTTTGCATACGATGTCGAAAAAAACCGCATAATTATCAAAAAATTACACAAAAATCGCATCCGATTTCGACGTCCGGCAATGTGGGCTCGCGTGCGGGGCTCACTGACGGAGTCCTGGACCCGGGGTGCACACACGCTAGCTCGCTATTTGGGCCAGGCGAGGACCCCTAATAACCGAAGAATGGGCCCCGCTTGCCCTGGCCTTGGCATGATCAAGATGAAGTTCTTGAAGAACTTGGCATACACTTGAGGCATATTTGAAGGATCGACATGTGTACACTAGGTTGTAGCCGACCATGTGTAGACCATATACCCCTGGTGCGTATATAAAACCAAACCAAGGGGTTTTAGTCGATAGACACGATTTCAAGTCTCAGAGCTTAACATTCATTCATACAATCCGAGGTAGATCAATTGTACTCCGTACCCATCCACAATCAAAATAACAAGAGTAGGATGTAGGGTTTACCTCTTTGAGAGGACCCGGACCTAGGTAAAACATCCACGTCCTATTCTTCCTATTTACATCTTGCTTAGATCTTCAGCTGGACCCCCTACCTGAGATCCACGGTTTAGCGCCGACATTGGTGACCATGCAGGTCCCGCTGCGTGATCATAGGAGCTTGATGTCGAATTTTCTGATCAGTGATAGCATCAGCTGCGAGGGTACACTAGTAGAAAACAGGGCTTTCGTCACAGTCGGATCGGGCATTGGTCCCGGTTATGAGTTGGAAAATTAAAAAACTTAAATTTGGACATGTTTTGCAAAAAAGTGTTATGAAAAAGTAAAACGGCCATATCTTTTGCATACGATGTAAAAAAAACGCATAATATATCAAAAAAATCAGCACGAAAATCCGCATCCGATTTCGACGCTCTCGCCAATGTGGGCTCCTGTGCGGGGCTCACTGACGGTGTCCTGGACTATGGGGTACACACCACCCAAGCCCGCCATTTGTGGGACGGGCCGAGGACCCACCAATAACCGAAGAATGGGCCCCGCTTGCCCTGGCCCTTGGCATGATCAAGATGAAGTTCTCTAAAGACTTGGCATACACTTCAAGGCATATTTGAAGGATCGACATGCTTATCACTAGGTTGTAACCGACCATGTGTAGACCCTATATACCCCTGGTGCGTATATAAACCAAACCAAGGGGTTTTAGTCGATAGACACGATTTCAAGGTCTCAGAGGTTAGCATTCATTCATACAATCTCGAGGTAGATCATATTGTACTCCGTACCGCATCCACAATCAAAATAACAAGAGTAGGATGTAGGGTTTTACCTCTTTGAGAGGACCCGGACCTAGGTAAAACATCACGTCCCCATTCTTCCTGTTTACATCTTGCTTAGATCATCCGCTTGGGACCCCCTACCTGAGATCTGCCGGTTTTAGTGCCGACATTGGTGACCATGCAGGTCCCGGTGCGTGATCATAGGAGCTTGATGTCAAATTTTCTGATCAGTGATAGCATCAGCTGCGAGGGTACACTAGTAGAAAACAAGGCTTTCATCACAGTCACATCGAAGCATTAGTCCCGGTTACTAGTTAGGAAAATTAAAAAAACTTAAATTTGGACATGTTTTGCGAAAAAGTGTTATGAAAAAGTAAAACGGCCATATCTTTTGCATACGATGTCGAAAAAAACCGCATAATATATCAAAAAAATCTACACAAAAATCCGCATCCGATTTCGACGCTCTCGGCAATGTGGGCTCGCGTGCGGGGCTCACTGACGGAGTCCTGGACTACGGGGTGCACACCACGCTAGCTCGCTATTTGTGGGCCAGGCCGAGGACCCACTAATAACCGAAGAATGGGCCCCGCTTGCCCTGGCCCTTGGCATGATCAAGATGAAGTTCTCTGAAGACTTGGCATACACTTGAAGGCATATTTGAAGGATCGACATGCTTATCACTAGGTTGTAGCCGACCATGTGTAGACCCTATATACCCCTGGTGCGTATATAAACCAAACCAAGGGGTTTTAGTCGATAGACACGATTTCAAGTCTCAGAGCTTAACATTCATTCATACAATCTCGAGGTAGATCATATTGTACTCCGTACCCCATCCACAATCAAAATAACAAGAGTAGGATGTAGGGTTTTACCTCTTTGAGAGGACCCGGACCTAGGTAAAACATCACGTCCCTATTCTTCCTATTTACATCTTGCTTAGATCTTCAGCTTGGGACCCCCTACCTGAGATCCACCGGTTTTAGCGCCGACATTGGTGACCATGCAGGTCCCGCTGCGTGATCATAGGAGCTTGATGTCGAATTTTCTGATCAGTGATAGCATCAGCTGCGAGGGTACACTAGTAGAAAACAGGGCTTTCGTCACAGTCGGATCGGAGCATTGGTCCCGGTTATTAGTTAGGAAAATTAAAAAACTTAAATTTGGACATGTTTTGCAAAAAAGTGTTATGAAAAAGTAAAACGGCCATATCTTTTGCATACGATGTCGAAAAAACCCGCATAATATATAAAAAAAATAAGCACGAAAATCCGCATCCGATTTCGACGCTCTCGCCAATGTGGGCTCGTGTGTCGGTCTCACTGACGGTGTCCTGGACTACGGGGTGCACACAACGCTAGCCTGCCATTTGTGGGCCGGGCCGAGGACCCAGCAACAACCGAAGAATAGGCCCCGCTTGCCCTGGCCCTTGGCATGATAAAGATGAAGTTCTCTGAAGACTTGGCATACACTTCAAGGCATATTTGAAGGATCGGCATGCTTATCACTAGGTTGTAACCGACCATGTGTAGACCCTATATACCCCTGGTGGGTATATAAACCAAACCAAGGGGTTTTAGTGTATAGACACGATTTCAAGGTCTCAGAGCTTAGCATTCATTCATACAATCTCGAGGTAGATCATATTGTACTCCATACCCCATCCACAATCGAAATAACAAGAGTAGGATGTAGGGTTTTACCTCTTTGAGAGGACCCGGACCTAGGTAAAACATCACGTCCCTATTCTTCCTGTTTACATCTTGCTTAGATCATCATCTTGGGACCCCCTACCTGAGATCCGCCGGTTTTAGCGCCGACATTGGTGACCATGCAGGTCCCGCTGCGTGATCATAGGAGCTTGATGTCGAATTTTCTGATCAGTGATAGCAATGGCTGCGATGGTACACTAGCAGAAAACAGGGCTTTCAACATAGTGGGATCGGAGCATTAGTCCGGGTTACTAGTTAGGAAAATTAAAAAACTTAAATTTGGACATGTTTTGCAAAAAAGTGTTATGAAAAAGTAAAACGGCCATATCTTTTGCATACGATGTCAAAAAAAATGCATAATATATATAAAAAATCAGCATGAAAATCCGCATCCGATTTCGATGCTCTCGCCAATGTGGGCTCGCGTGCGGGGCTCACTGACGGTGTCCTGGACTACGGGGTCCACACCACGCTAGCCCGCCATTTGTGGGCCAGGCCGAGGACACACCAATAACTGAAGAATGGGCCCGCTTGCCCTGGCCCTTGGCATGATCAAGATGAAGTTCTCTGAAGACTTGGCATACACTTCTAGGCATATTTGAAGGATCGACATGCTTATCAATAGGTTGTAACCGACCATGTGTAGACCCTATATACCCCTGGTGCGTATATAAACCAAACCAAGGGGTTTTAGTCGATAGACATGATTTCAAGGTCTCAGAGCTTAGCATTCATTCATACAATCTCGAGGTAGATCATATTGTACTTCGTACCCCATCCACAATCAAAATAACAAGAGTTGGATGTAGGGTTTTACCTCTTTGAGAGGACCCGGACCTAGGTAAAACATCACGTCCCTATTCTTCCTGTTTACATCTTGCTTAGATCATCAGCTTGGGACCACCTACCTGAGATCCGCCGGTTTTAGCGCCGACATTGGTGACCATAAGGTCCCGCTGCGTGATCATAGGAGCTTGATGTCGAATTTTCTGATCAGTGATAGCATCGGCTGCGAGGGTACACTAGTAGAAAACAGGGCTTTTGTCACAGTCGGATCGAAGCATTAGTCCCTGTTACTAGTTAGGAAAATAAAAAAACTTAAATTTGGACATGTTTTGCAAATAAGTGTTATGAAAAAGTAAAACGGCCATATCTTTTGCATACGATGTCGAAAAAACCCGCATAATATATCAAAAAAATCAGCACGAAAATCCGCATCCGATTTCGACGCTCTTGCCAATGTGGGCTCGTGTGTGGGTCTCACTAACGGTGTCCTGGACTACGGGGTGCACACCACGCTAGCCTGCCATTTGTGGGCCGGGCCGAGGACCCAGCAACAACCGAAGAATGGGCCCCGCTTGCCCTGGCCCTTGGCATGATAAAGATGAAGTTCTCTGAAGACTTGGCATACACTTCAAGGCATATTTGAAGGATCGACATGCTTATCACTAGGTTGAAACCGACCATGTGTAGACCCTATACACCCCTGGTGGGTATATAAACCAAACCAAGGGGTTTTAGTGTATAGACACGATTTCAAGGTCTCAGAGCTTAGCATTCATTCATACAATCTCGAGGTAGATCATATTGTACTCCATACCCCATCCACAATCAAAATAACAAGAGTAGGATGTAGGGTTTTACCTCTTTGAGAGGACCCGGACCTAGGTAAAACATCACGTCCCTATTCTTCCTGTTTACTTCTTGCTTAGATCATCAGCTTGGGACCCCCTACCTAAGATCCGCCGGTTTTAGCGCCGACATTGGTGCCCATGCAGGTCCCGGTGCGTGATCATAGGAGCTTGATGTCGAATTTTCTGATCAGTGATAGCAATGGCTGCGAGGGTACACTAGTAGAAAACAGGGCTTTCGTCATAGTCGGATCGGAGCATTAGTCCGGGTTACTTGTTAGGAAAATTAAAAAACTTAAATTTGGACATGTTTTGCAAAAAAGTGTTATGAAAAAGTAAAGCGGCCATATCTTTTGCATACGATGTAAAAAAAAATGCATAATATATCAAAAAAATCAGCACGAAAATCCGCATCCGATTTCGATGCTCTCACCAATGTGGGCTCGCGTGCGGGGCTCACTGCCGGTGTCCTGGACTACGGGGTCCACACCACGCTAGCCCGCCATTTGTGGGCCGGGCCAAGGACCCACCAATAACCGAAGAATGGGCCCCGCTTGCCCTGGCCCTTGGCATGATCAAGGTGAAGTTCTCTGAAGACTTGGCATACACGTCTAGGCATATTTGAAGGATCGACATGCTTATCAATAGGTTGTAACCGACCATGTGTAGACCCTATATACCCCTGGTGCGTATATAAACCAAACCAAGGGGTTTTAGTCGATAGACACGATTTCAAGGTCTCAGAGCTTAGCATTCATTCATACAATCTCCAGGTAGATCATATTGTACTCCGTACCCCATCCACAATCAAAATAACAAGAGTTGGATGTAGGGTTTTACCTCTTTGAGAGGACCCGGACCTAGGTAAAACATCACGTCCCTATTCTTCCTGTTTACATCTTGCTTAGATCATCAGCTTGGGACCACCTACCTGAGATCCGCCAGTTTTAGCGCCGACATTGGTGACCATGCAGGTCCCGCTGCGTGATCATAGGAGCTTGATGTCGAATTTTCTGATCAGTGATAGCATCGGCTGCGAGGGTACACTAGTAGAAAATAGGGCTTTCGTCACGGTCGGATCGGAGCATTAGTCCCTGTTACTAGTTAGGAAAATAAAAAAACTTAAATTTGGACATGTTTTGCAAATAAGTGTTATGAAAAAGTAAAACGGCCATATCTTTTGCATACGATGTCGAAAAAACCCGCATAATATATCAAAAAAAAATCAGCACGAAAATCCGCATTCGATTTCGACGCTCTCGCCAATGTGGGCTCGTGTGTGGGTCTCACTGACGGTGTCCTGGACTACGGGGTGCACACCACGCTAGCCTGCCATTTGTGGGCCGGGCCGAGGACCCAGCAACAACCGAAGAATGGGCCCCGGTTGCCCTGGCCCTTGGCATGATAAAGATGAAGTTCTCTGAAGACTTGCCATACACTTCAAGGCATATTTGAAGGATCGACATGCTTATCACTAGGTTGTAACCGACCATGTGTAGACCCTATATACCCCTGGTGGGTATATAAACCAAACCAAGGGGTTTTAGTGTATAGACACGATTTCAAGGTAACAGAGCTTAGCATTCATTCATACAATCTGGAGGTAGATCATATTGTACTCCATACCCCATCCACAATCAAAATAACAAGAGTAGGATGTAGGGTTTTACCTCTTTGAGAGGACCCGGACCTAGGTAAAACGTCACGTCCCTATTCTTCCTGTTTACATCTTGCTTAGATCATCAGCTTGGGACCCCCTACCTTAGATCCGCCGGTTTTAGCGCCGACATTGGTGACCATGCAGGTCCCGCTGCGTTATCATAGGAGCTTGATGTCGAATTTTCTGATCAGTGATAGCAATGGCTGCGTGGGTACACTAGTAGAAAACAGGGCTTTCATCATAGTCGGATCGGAGCATTAGTCCGGGTTACTAGTTAGGAAAATTAAAAAACTTAATTTGGACATGTTTTGCAAAAAAGTGTTATGAAAAAGTAAAACGGCCATATCTTTCGCATCCGATGTCAAAAAAATGCATAATATATCAAAAAAATCAGCATGAAAATCCGCATCCGATTTCGATGCTCTTGCCAATGTGGGCTCGCGTGCGGGGCTCACTGACAGTGTCCTAGACTACGGGGTCCACACCACGCTAGCCCGCCATTTGTGGGCCGGGCCGAGGACCCACCAATAACCGAAGAATGGGCCCCGCTTGCCCTGGCCCTTGGCATGATCAAGATGAAGTTCTCTGAAGACTTGGCATACACTTCTAGGCATATTTGAAGGATCGACGTGCTTATCAATAGGTTGTAACCGACCATGTGTAGACCCTATATACCCCTGGTGCGTATATAAACCAAACCAAGGGGTTTTAGTCGATAGACACGATTTCAAGGTCTCAGAGCTTAGCATTCATTCATATAATCTCGAGGTAGATCATATTGTACTCCGTACCCCATCCACAATCAAAATAACAAGAGTTGGATGTAGGGTTTTACCTCTTTGAGAGGACCTGGACCTAGGTAAAACATCACGTCCCTATTCTTCCTGTTTACATCTTGCTTAGATCATCAGCTTGGGGCCACCTACCTGAGATCCACCGGTTTTAGCGCCGACATTGGTGACCATGCAGGTCCCGCTGCGTGATCATAGGAGCTTGATGTCGAATTTTCTGATCAGTGATAGCATCGGCTGCGAGGGTACACTAGTAGAAAACAGGGCTTTCGTCACAGTCGAATCGGAGCATTAGTCCCTGTTACTAGTTAGGAAAAATTAAAAAACTTAAATTTGGACATGTTTTGCAAATAAGTGTTTTGAAAAATAAAACGGCCATATCTTTTGGATACGATGTCGAAAAAAAAACGCATAATATATCAAAAAAATCAGCACGAAAATCCGCATCCGATTTGGATGCTCTCGCCAATGTGGGCTCGCGTGCGGGGCTCACTGATGGTGTCCTGGACAACGGGGTGCACACCACGCTAGCCCGCCATTTGTGGGCCGGGCCGAGGACCCACCAATAACCGAAGAATGGGCCTCGCTTGCCCTGACCCTTGGCATGATCAAGATGAAGTTCTCTGAAGACTTGGCATACCCTTCAAGGAATATTTGAAGGATCGACATGCTTATCACTAGGTTGTAACCGACCATGTGTAGACCCTATATACCCCTGGTGCGTATATAAACCAAACCAAGGGGTTTTAGTCGATAGACACGATTTCAAGGTCTCAGAGCTTAGCATTCATTCATTCAATCTCGAGGTAGATCATATTGTACTCCGTACCCCATCCACAATCAAAATAACAAGACTAGGATGTAGGGTTTTAGCTCTTTGAGAGAACCCGGACCTTGGTAAAACATCACGTCCCTATTCTTCATGTTTACATCTTGCTTAGATCATCAGCTTGGGACCCCCTACCTGAGATCCACCGGTTTTAGCGCCGACATTGGTGACCATGCAGGTCCCGCTGCGTGATCATTGGAGCTTGATGTCGAATTTTCTGATCGGTGATAGCTTCGGCTGCGAGGGTACACTAGTAGAAAACAGGGCTTTCGTCACAGTCGGATCGGAGCATTAGTCCCGGTTACTTTTTAGGAAAATTAAAAAACTTAAATTTGGACATGTTTTGCACAAAAGTGTTATGAAAAAGTAAAACGGCCATATCTTTTGCATACGATGTAAAAAACCCGCATAATATATCAAAAAAATCTGCACGAAAATCCGCATCCGATTTCGGCGCTCTCGCCAATGTGGGCTCGTGTGCGGGGCTCACTGACGGTGTCCTGGACTACGGGGTGCACACCACGCTAGCTTGCCATTTGTGGGCCGGGCCGAGGACCCACCAATAACCGAAGAATGGGCCCCGCTTGCCCTGGCCCTTGGCATGATCAAGATGAAGTTCTCTGAAGACTTGGCATACACTTCTAGGCATATTTGAAGGATCGACATGCTTATCAATAGGTTGTAACCGACCATGTGTAGACCCTATATACCCCTGGTGCGTATATAAACCAAACCAAGGGGTTTTAGTCGATAGACACGATTTCAAGGTCTCAGAGCTTAGCATTCATTCATACAATCTCGAGGTAGATCATATTGTACTCCGTACCCCATCCACAATCAAAATAACAAGAGTTGGATGTAGGGTTTTACCTCTTTGAGAGGACCCGGACCTAGGTAAAACATCACGTCCCTATTCTTCCTGTTTACATCTTGCTTAGATCATCAGCTTGGGACCACCTACCTGAGATCCGCCAGTTTTAGCGCCGACATTGGTGACCATGCAGGTCCCGCTGCGTGATCATAGGAGCTTGATGTCGAATTTTCTGATCAGTGATAGCATCGGCTGCGAGGGAACACTAGTAGAAAACAGGGCTTTCGTCACAGTCGGATCGGAGCATTAGTCCCTGTTACTAGTTAGGAAAAATAAAAAAACTTAAATTTGGACATGTTTTGCAAATAAGTGTTATGAAAAAGTAAAACGGCCATATCTTTTGCATACGATTTCGAAAAAACCCGCATAATATATCAAAAAAATCAGCACAAAAATCCGCATCCGATTTCGACGCTCTCGCCAATGTGGGCTCGTGTGTGGGTCTCACTGACGGTGTCCTGGACTACGGGGTGCACACCACGCTAGCCTGCCATTTGTGGGCCGGGCCGAGGACCCAGCAACAGCCGAAGAATGGGCCCCGCTTGCCCTGGCCCTTGGCATGATAAAGATGAAGTTCTCTGAAGACTTGGCATACACTTCAAGGCATATTTGAAGGATCGACATGCTTATCACTAGGTTGTAACCGACCATGTGTAGACCCTATATACCCCTGGTGGGTATATAAACCAAACCAAGGGGTTTTAGTGTATAGACACGATTTCAAGGTAACAGAGCTTAGCATTCATTCATACAATCTCGAGGTAGATCATATTGTACTCCATACCCCATCCACAATCAAAATAACAAGAGTAGGATGTAGGGTTTTTCCTCTTTGAGAGGACCCGGACCTAGGTAAAACGTCACGTCCCTATTCTTCCTGTTTACATCTTGCTTAGATCATCAGCTTGGGACCCCCTACCTTAGATCCGCCGGTTTTAGCGCCGACATTGGTGACCATGTAGGTCCCGCTGCGTGATCATAGGAGATTGATGTCGAATTTTCTGATCAGTGATAGCAATGGCTGCGTGGGTACACTAGTAGAAAACAGGGCTTTCATCATAGTCGGATCGGAGCATTAGTCCGGGTTACTAGTTAGGAAAATTAAAAAACTTAATTTGGACATGTTTTGCAAAAAAGTGTTATGAAAAAGTAAAACGGCCATATCTTTCGCATACGATGTCGAAAACATGCATAATATATCAAAAAAATCAGCACGAAAATCCGCATCCGATTTCGATGCTCTCGCCAATGTGGGCTCGCGTGCGGGGCTCACTGACAGTGTCCTGGACTACGGGGTCCACACCACGCTAGCCCGCCATTTGTGGGCCGGGCCGAGGACCCACCAATAACCGAAGAATGGGCCCCGCTTGCCCTGGCCCTTGGCATGATCAAGATGAAGTTCTCTGAAGACTTGGCATACACTTCTAGGCATATTTGAAGGATCGACATGCTTATCAATAGGTTGTAACCGACCATGTGTAGACCCTATATACCCCTGGTGCGTATATAAACCAAACCAAGGGGTTTTAGTCGATAGACACGATTTCAAGGTCTCAGAGCTTAGCATTCATTCATACAATCTCGAGGTAGATCATATTGTACTCCGTACCCCATCCACAATCAAAATAACAAGAGTTGGATGTAGGGTTTTACCTCTTTGAGAGGACCTGGACCTAGGTAAAACATCACGTCCCTATTCTTCCTGTTTACATCTTGCTTAGATCATCAGCTTGGGGCCACCTACCTGAGATCCACCGGTTTTAGCGCCGACATTGGTGACCATGCAGGTCCCGCTGCGTGATCATAGGAGCTTGATGTCGAATTTTCTGATCAGTGATAGCATCGGCTGCGAGGGTACACTAGTAGAAAACAGGGCTTTCGTCACAGTCGAATCGGAGCATTAGTCCCTGCTACTAGTTAGGAAAAATTAAAAAACTTAAATTTGGACATGTTTTGCAAATAAGTGTTTTGAAAAATAAAACGGCCATATCTTTTGCATACGATGTCGAAAAAAAAACGCATAATATATCAAAAAAATCAGCACGAAAATCCGCATCCGATTTGGATGCTCTCGCCAATGTGGGCTCGCGTGCGGGGCTCACTGATAGTGTCCTGGACAACGGGGTGCCCACCACCCTAGCCCACCATTTGTGGGCCGGGCCGAGGACCCACCAATAACCGAAGAATGGGGCTCGCTTGCCCTGACCCTTGGCATGATCAAGATGAAGTTCTCTGAAGACTTGGCATACCCTTCAAGGAATATTTGAAGGATCGACATGCTTATCACTAGGTTGTAACCGACCATGTGTAGACCCTATATACCCCTGGTGCGTATATAAACCAAACCAAGGGGTTTTAGTCGATAGACACGATTTCAAGGTCTCAGAGCTTAGCATTCATTCATTCAATCTCGAGGTAGATCATATTGTACTCCGTACCCCATCCACAATCAAAATAACACGACTAGGATGTAGGGTTTTAGCTCTTTGAGAGGACCCGGACCTTGGTAAAACATCACGTCCCTATTCTTCATGTTTACATCTTGCTTAGATCATCAGCTTGGGACCCCTACCTGAGATCCACCGGTTTTAGCGCCGACATTGGTGACCATGCAGGTCCCGCTGCGTGATCATTGGAGCTTGATGTTGAATTTTCTGATCGGTGATAGCATCGGCTGCGAGGGTACACTAGTAGAAAACAGGGCTTTCGTCACAGTCGGATCGGAGCATTAGTCCCGGTTACTTGTTAGGAAAATTAAAAAACTTAAATTTGGACATGTTTTGCACAAAAGTGTTATGAAAAAGTAAAACGGCCATATCTTTTGCATACGATGTAAAAAACCCGCATAATATATCAAAAAAATCAGCACGAAAATCCGCATCCGATTTCGGCGCTCTCGCCAATGTGGGCTCGTGTGCGGGGCTCACTGACGGTGTCCTGGACTACGGGGTGCACACCACGCTAGCCTGCCATTTGTGGGCCGGGCCGAGGACCCACCAATAACGGAAGAATGGGCCCCGCTTGCCCTGGCCCTTGGCATGATCAAGATGAAGTTTTCTGAAGACTTGGCATACTCTTCAAGGCATATTTAAAGGATCGACATGATTATCACTAGGTTGTAACCGACCATGTGTAGACCCTATATACCCCTGGTGCGTATATAAACCAAACCAAGCGGTTTTAGTCGATAGACACGATTTGAAGGTCTCAGAGCTTAGCATTCATTCATACAATCTCGAGGTAGATCATATTGTACTCCGTACCCCATCCACAATCAAAATAACAAGAGTAGGATGTAGGGTTTTACCTCTTTGAGAGGACCCGGACCTAGGTGAAACATCACGTCCCTATTCTTCCTGTTTACATCTTGCTTAGATCATCAGCTTGGGACTCCCTACCTGAGATCCGCCGGTTTTAGCGCCGACATTGGTGACCATGCTGGTCCCACTCCGTGATCATAGGAGCTTGATGTCAAATTTTCTGATCAGTGATAGCATCGGCTGCGAGGGTACACTAGTAGAAAACAGTTCTTTCGTCACAGTCGGATCGGAGCATTAGTCCCGGTTACTATTTAGGAAAATTAAAAAACTTAAATTTGGACATGTTTTGCAAATAAGTGTTATGAAAAAGTAAAACGACCATATCTTTTGCATACGATGTCGAAAAAAAACGTATAATATATCAAAAAAATCAGCACGAAAATCCGCATCCAATTTCGACACTCTCGCCAATGTGGGCTCGCGTGCGGGGCACACTGACGGTGTCCTGGACTACGGGGTGCACACCACGCTAGCTCGCCATTTGTGGGCCGGGCCGAGGACCCACCAATAACCAAATAATGGGCCCCGCTTGCCCTGGCCCTTGGCATGATCAAGATTAAGTTCTCTGAAGACTTGGCATACACTTCAAGGCATATTTGAAGGATCGACATGCTTATCACTAGGTTGTAGCCGACCATGTGTAGACCCTATATACCCCTGGTGCGTATATAAACCAAACCAAGGGGTTTTAGTCGATAGACACGATTTCAAGTCTCAGAGCTTAACATTCATTCATACAATCTTGAGGTAGATCATATTGTACTCCGTACCCCATCCACAATCAAAATAACAAGAGTAGGATGTAGGGTTTTACCTCTTTGAGAGGACCCGGACCTAGGTAAAACATCACGTCCCTATTCTTCCTGTTTACATCTTGCTTAGATCATCAGCTTGGGACCCCCTACCTGAGATCCGCCGGTTTTGGCGCCGACATTGGTGACCATGCAGGTCCCGCTGCGTTATCATCGGAGCTTGATGTCGATTTTTCTGATCAGTGATAGCATCGGCTGCGAGGGTACACTAGTAGAAAACAGGGCTTTCGTCACAGTCGAATCGGAGCATTAGTCCCTGTTACTAGTTAGGAAAAATTAAAAAACTTAAATTTGGACATGTTTTGCAAATAAGTGTTTTGAAAAATAAAACGGCCATATCTTTTGCATACGATGTCGAAAAAAAAACGCATAATATATCAAAAAAATCAGCACGAAAATCCGCATCCGATTTGGATGCTCTCGCCAATGTGGGCTCGCGTGCGGGGCTCACTGATAGTGTCCTGGACAACGGGGTGCCCACCACGCTAGCCCACCATTTGTGGGCCGGGCCGAGGACCCACCAATAACCGAAGAATGGGGCTCGCTTGCCCTGACCCTTGGCATGATCAAGATGAAGTTCTCTGAAGACTTGGCATACCCTTCATGGAATATTTGAAGGATCGACATGCTTATCACTAGGTTGTAACCGACCATGTGTAGACCCTATATACCCCTGGTGCGTATATAAACCAAACCAAGGGGTTTTAGTCGATAGACACGATTTCAAGGTCTCAGAGCTTAGCATTCATTCATTCAATCTCGAGGTAGATCATATTGTACTCCGTACCCCATCCACAATCAAAATAACAAGACTAGGATGTAGGGTTTTAGCTCTTTGAGAGGACCCGGACCTTGGTAAAACATCACGTCCCTATTCTTCATGTTTACATCTTGCTTAGATCATCAGCTTGGGACCCCTACCTGAGATCCACCGGTTTTAGCGCCGACATTGGTGACCATGCAGGTCCCGCTGCGTGATCATTGGAGCTTGATGTCGAATTTTCTGATCAGTGATAGCATCGGCTGCGAGGGTACACTAGTAGAAAACAGGGCTTTCGTCACAGTCGGATCGGAGCATTAGTCCCGGTTACTTGTTAGGAAAATTAAAAAACTTAAATTTGGACATGTTTTGCACAAAAGTGTTATGAAAAAGTAAAACGGCCATATCTTTTGCATACGATGTAAAAAACCCGCATAATATATCAAAAAAATCAGCACGAAAATCCGCATCCGATTTCGGCGCTCTCGCCAATGTGGGCTCGTGTGCGGGGCTCACTGACGGTGTCCTGGACTACGGGGTGCACACCACGCTAGCCTGCCATTTGTGGGCCGGGCCGAGGACCCACCAATAACGGAAGAATGGGCCCCGCTTGCCCTGGCCCTTGGCATGATCAAGATGAAGTTTTCTGAAGACTTGGCATACTCTTCAAGGCATATTTAAAGGATCGACATGATTATCACTAGGTTGTAACCGACCATGTGTAGACCCTATATACCCCTGGTGCGTATATAAACCAAACCAAGCGGTTTTAGTCGATAGACACGATTTGAAGGTCTCAGAGCTTAGCATTCATTCATACAATCTCAAGGTAGATCATATTGTACTCCGTACCCCATCCACAATCAAAATAACAAGAGTAGGATGTAGGGTTTTACCTCTTTGAGAGGACCCGGACCTAGGTAAAACATCACGTCCCTATTCTTCCTGTTTACATCTTGCTTAGATCATCAGCTTGGGTCCCCCTACCTGAGATCCACCGGTTTTAGCGCCGACATTGGTGACCATGCAGGTCCCGCTGCGTGATCATAGGAGCTTGATGTCGAATTTTTTGATCAGTGATAGCATCGGCTGCGAGGGTACACTAGTAGAAAACAGGGCTTTCGTCACAGTCGGATCGGAGCATTGGTCCCGGTTACTAGTTAGGAAAATTAAGAAACTTAAATTTGGACATGTTTTGCAAAAAAGTGTTATGAAAAAGTAAAACGGCCATATCTTTTGCATACGATGTCGAAAAAAACCGCATAATATATCAAAAAAATGAGCACGAAAATCCGCATCTGATTTCGACGCTCTCGCCAATGTGGGCTCGCATGTGGGTCTCATTGACGGTGTCCTGGACTACGGGGTGCACACCACGCTAGCCTGCCATTTGTGGGCCGGGCCGAGGACCCAGCAACAACCGAAGAATGGGCCCCGCTTGCCCTGGCCCTTGGCATGATCAAGATGAAGTTCTCTGAAGACTTGGCATACACTTCTAGGCATATTTAAAGGATCGACATGCTTATCAATAGGTTGTAACCGACCATGTGTAGACCCTACATACCCCTGGTGCGTATATAAACAAAACCAAGGGGTTTTAGTCGATAGACACGATTTCAAGGTCTCAGAGCTTAGCATTCATTCCTACAATCTCGAGGTAGATCATATTGTACTCCGTACCCCATCCACAATCAAAATAACAAGACTTGGATGTAGGGTTTTACATCTTTGAGAGGACCCGGACCTAGGTAAAACATCACGTCCCTATTCTTCCTATTTACATCTTGCTTATATCATCAGCTTGGGACCACCTACCTGAGATCCGCCGGTTTTAGCGCCGACATTGGTGACCATGCAGGTCCCGCTGCGTGATCATAGGAGCTTGATGTCGAATTTTCTGATCAGTGATAGCATCGGCTGCGAGGGTACACTAGTAGAAAACAGGGCTTTCGTCACAGTCGGATCGGAGCATTAGTTCCTGTTACTAGTTAGGAAAATTAAAAAACTTAAATTTGGACATGTTTTGCAAATAAGTGTTATGAAAAATAAAACGGCCATATCTTTTGCATACGATGTCGAAAAAACCCGCATAATATATCAAAAAAATCAGCACGAAAATCCGCATCCGATTTCGATGCTCTCGGTAATGTGGGCTCGCATGCGGGGCTCACTGATGGTGTCCTGGACTACGGAGTGCACACCATGCTAGCCCGCCATTTGTGGGCCGGGACGAGGACCCACCAATAACCGAAGAATGGGCCTCGCTTGCCCTGGCCCTTGGCATGATCAAGATCAAGTTCTCCGAAGACTTGGCATACACTTCAAGGCATATTTGAAGGATCGACATACTTATCACTAGGTTGTAACCGACCATGTGTAGAATCTATATAACCCTGGTGCGTATATAAACCAAACCAAGGGGTTTTAGTCGATAGACACGATTTCAAGGCCTCAGAGCTTAGCATTCATTCATACAATCTCGAGGTAGATCATATTGTACTTCGTACCCCATCCACAATCAAAATAAAAAGAGTAGGATGTAGGGTTTTAGCTCTTTGAGAGGACCCGGACCTTGGTAAAACATCACGTCCCTATTCTTCATGTTTACATCTTGCTTAGATCATCAGCTTGGGACCCCCTACCTGAGATCCGCCGATTTTAGCGCCGACATTGGTGACCATGCAGGTCCCGCTGCGTGATCATTGGAGCTTGATGTCGAATTTTCTGATCGGTGATAGGATCGGCTGCGAGGGTACACTAGTAGAAAACAGGGCTTTCGTCACAGTCGGATCGGAGCATTAGTCCCGGTTACTAGTTAGGAAAATTAAAAAACTTAAATTTGGACATGTTTTGCACAAAAGTGTTATGAAAACGTAAAACGGCCATATCTTTTGCATACGATGTAAAAAAACCACATAATATATCAAAAAAATCAGCACGAAAATCCGCATCCGATTTTGGCGCTCTCGCCAATGTGGGCTCGCGTGCGGGGCTCACTGACGGTGTCCTGGACTACGGGGTGCACACCACTCTAGCCTGCCATTTGTGGGCCGGGCCGAGGACCCACCAATAACCGAAGAATGGGCCCCGCTTGCCCTGGCCCTTGGCATGATCAAGATGAAGTTCTCTGAAGACTTGGCATACACTTTAAGGCATATTTAAAGGATCGACATGATTATCACTAGGTTGTAACCGACCATGTGTAGACCATATATACCCCTGGTGCGTATATAAACCAAACCAAGGGGTTTTAGTCGATAGACACGATTTCAAGGTCTCAGAGCTTAGCATTCATTCATACAATCTCGAGGTAGATCATATTGTACTCCGTACCTCATCCACAATCAAAATAACAAGAGTAGGATGTAGGGTTTTACCTCTTTGAGAGGACCCGGACCTAGGTGAAACATCACGTCCCTATACTTCCTGTTTACATCTTGCTTAGATCATCAGCTTGGGACCCCCTTCCTGAGATCCGCTGTTTTTAGCGCCGACATTGGTGACCATGCAGGTCCCACTTCGTGATCATAGGAGCTTGATGTCGAATTTTCTGATCAGTGATAGCATCGGCTACGAGGGTACACTAGTAGAAAACAGGTCTTTCGTCACAGTCGGATCGGAGCATTAGTCCCGATTACTATTTAGGAAAATTAAAAAACTTAAATTTGGACATTTTTTGCAAATAAGTGTTATGAAAAAGTAAAACGGCCATATCTTTCGCATACGATGTCGAAAAAAAACCGTATAATATATCAAAAAAATCAGCACGAAAATCCGCATCCAATTTCGACACTCTCGCCAATGTGGGCTTGCGTGCAGGGCTCACTGATGGTGTCCTGGACTACGGGGTGCACACCATGCTAGCCCGCCATTTGTGGGCCGGGCCGAGGACCCACCAATAACCGAAGAATGAGCCCCGCTTGCCCTGGCCCTTGGCATGATGAAGATGAAGTTCTCTGAAGACTTGGCATACACTTCAAGGCATATTTGAAGGATCGACATGCTTATCACTAGGTTGTAACCGACCATATGTAGACCCTATATACCCCTGGTGCGTATATAAACCAAACCAAGGGGTTTTAGTCGATAGACACGATTTCAAGGTCTCAGAACTTAGCATTCATTCATACAATCTCGAGGTAGAGATAATATTGTACTCCTTACCCCATCCACAATCAAAATAACAAGAGTAGGATGTAGGGTTTTACCTCTTTGAGAGGACCCGGACCTAGGTAAAACATCACGTCCCTATTCTTCCTGTTTACATCTTGCTTAGATCATCAGCTTGGGACCCCCTACCTGAGATCCGCCGGTTTTAGCGCCGACATTGGTGACCATGCAGGTCCCGCTGTGTGATCATAGGAGCATGATGTCGAATTTTCTGATCAGTGATAGCATCGGCTGCGAGGGTACACTAGTAGAAAACATGGCTTTCGTCACAGTCGGATCGGAGCATTAGTCCCGGTTGCTTGTGAGGAAAATTAAAAAACTTAAATTTGGATATATTTTGCAAAAAAGTGTTATGAAAAAGTAAAACGTCCATATCTTTTGCATACGATGTTGAAAAAAATGCATAATATATCAAAAAAATCAGCACGAAAATCCGCATCCTATTTCGAAGCTCTCGCCAATGTGGGCTCGCATGCGGGGCTCACTGATGGTGTCCTGGACTACGGGGTGCACACCACGCTAGCCCGCCATTTGTGGGCCGGGCCGAGGACCCACCAATAACCGAAGAATGGGCCCCGCTTGCCCTGGCCCTTGGCATGATCAAGATGAAGTTCTCTGAAGACTTGGCATACAATTCAAGGCATATTTGAAGGATCGACATGCTTATCACTAGGTTGTAACCGACCATGTGTAGACCCTATATACCCCTGGTGCGTATATAAACCAAACCAAGGGGTTTTATTCGATAGACACGATTTCACGGTCTCAGAGCTTAGCATTCATTCATACAATCTCGAGGTAGATCATATTGTACTCTGTACCCCATCCACAATCAAAATAACAAGAGTAGGATGTAGGGTTTTACCTCTTTGAGAGGACCCGGACCTAGGTAAAACATCATGTCCCTATTCTTCCTGTTTACATCTTGCTTAGATCATCAGCTTGGGACCCCCTACCTGAGATCCGCCGGTTTTAGCGCCGACATTGATGACCATGCAGGTCCCGCTGCGTGATCATAGGATCTTGATATCGAATTTTCTGATCAGTGATAGCATCGGCTGCGAGGGTACACTAGTAGAAAACAGGGCTTTCGTCACAGTCGGATCGGAGCATTAGTCCCGGTTACTAGTTAGGAAAATTAAAAAACTT
Organism: Thinopyrum elongatum; assembly: GCA_011799875.1. Classification (NCBI taxonomy): domain Eukaryota; kingdom Viridiplantae; phylum Streptophyta; class Magnoliopsida; order Poales; family Poaceae; genus Thinopyrum; species Thinopyrum elongatum. Next base: position 577,175,919 of record CM022299.1, read on the forward strand.
AAATTTGGACATGTTTTGCAAAAAAGTGTTATGAAAAAGTAAAACGGCCATATCTTTTGCATACGATGTCAAAAAAAACGCATAATATATCAAAAATCAGCACGAAAACCCGCATCCGATTTCGATGCTCTCGCCAATGTGGGCTCACGTGCGGGGCTCACTGACGGTGTCCTGGACTACGGGGTGCACACCACGCTAGCCCGCCATTTGTGGGCCGGGCCGAGGACCCACCAATAACCGAAGAATGGGCCCTGCTTGCCCTGGCCCTTGGCATGATCAAGATGAAGTTCTCTGAAGACTTGGCATACACTTCAAGGCATATTTGAAGGATCGACATGCTTATCACTAGGTTGTAACCGACCATGTGTAGACCCTATATACCCCTGGTGCGTATATAAACCAAACCAAGGGGTTTTAGTCGATAGACACGATTTCATGGTCTCAGAACTTAGCATTCATTCATACAATCTCGAGGTAGATCATATTGTACTCCGTACCCCATCCACAATCAAAATAACAAGAGTAGGATGTAGGGTTTTACTTCTTTGAGAGGACCCGGACCTAGGTAAAACATCACGTCCCTATTCTTCCTGTTTACATCTTGCTTAGATCATTAGCTTGGGACCCCCTACCTTAGATCCGCCGGTTTTAGCGCCGACATTGGTGACCATGCAGGTCCTGCTGCGTGATCATAGGAGCTTGATGTCGAATTTTCTGATCAGTGATAGCATCGGCTGCGAGGGTACACTAGTAGAAAACAGGGCTTTCGTCACAGTCGGATCGGAGCATTAGTCCCGGTTACTAGTTAGGAAAATTAAAAAACTTAAATTTGGACATGTTTTATAAATAAGTGTTATGAAGAAGTAAAACGGCCATATCTTTTGCATACGATGTCGAAAAAAATGCATAATATATCAAAAAAATCAGCACGAAAATCCGCATCCGATTTCGACGCTCTCGCCAATGTGGGCTCGCGTGTGGGGCTCATTGATGGTGTCCTGGATTACGGGGTGCACACCATGCCAGCCCGCCATTTGTGGGCCGGGCCGAGGACCCACCAATAACTGATGAATGGGCACTGCTTGCCCTGGCCCTTGGCATGATCAAGATGAAGTTCTCTGAAGACTTGGCATACACTTCAAGTCATATTTGAAGGATCGAGATGCTTATCACTAGGTTGCAACCGACCATGTGTAGACCCGATATACCCCTGGTGCGTATATAAACCAAACCAAGGGGTTTTAGTCGATAGACACGATTTCAAGGTCTCAGAGCTTAGCATTCATTCATATAATCTCGAGGTAGATCATATTGTACTCCGTACCCCATGCACAATCAAAATAACAAGAGTAGGATGTAGTGTTTTACCTCTTTGAGAGGACCCGGACCTAGGTAAAACATCATGTCTCTATTCTTCCTGTTTACATCTTACTTAGATCATCAGCTTGGGACCCCCTACCTGATCTCCGCCGGTTTTAGCGCCAACATTGGTGACCATGCAGGTCCCGCTGCGTGATCATAGGAGCTTGATGTCGAATTTTCTGATCAGTGATAGCATCGGCTGCGAGGGTACACTGTAGAAAACAAGGCTTTCGTCACAGTCGGATCGGAGCATTAGTCCCGGTTACTAGTTAGGAAAATTAAAAAACTTAAATTTGGACATGTTTTGCAAAAAAGTGTTATGAAAAAGTAAAACGGCCATATCTTTTGCATACGATGTCGAAAAAACCCGCATAATATATCAACGCTCTCGCCAATGTGGGCTCACGTGCGGGGCTCACTAACGGTGTCCTGGACTACGGGGTGCACACCACGCTAGCCCGCCATTTGTGGGCCGGGCTGAGGACCCACCAATAACCGAAGAATGGGCCCCGCTTGCCCTGGCCCTTGGCATGATCAAGATGAAGTTCTCTGAAGACTTGGCATACACTTCAAGGCATATTTGAAGGATCGACATGCTTATCACTAGGTTGTAACCGACCATGTGTAGACCCTATATACCCCTGGTGCGTATATAAACCAAACCTAGGGGTTTTAGTCGATAGACACGATTTCAAGGTCTCAGAGCTTGGCATTCATTCATACAATCTCGAGGTAGATCATATTTTACTCCGTACCCCACCCACAATAAAAATAACAATAGTAGGATGTAGGGTTTTACCTCTTTGAGAGGACCCGGACCTAGGTAAAACATCATGTCCCTATTCTTCCTGTTTACATCTTGCTTAGATCATCAGCTTGGGACCCCCTACCTGAGATCCGCCGGTTTTAGCGCCGACATTGGTGACCATGCAGGTCCCGCTGCGTGATCATAGGAGCTTGATGTCGAATTTTCTGATCAGTGATAGCATCAGCTGCGAGGGTACACTAGTAGAAAACAGGGCTTTTGTCATAGTCGGATCGGAGCATTAGTCCCGGTTACTAGTTAGGAAAATTAAAAAACTTAAATTTGGACATGTTTTGCAAAAAAGTGTTATGAAAAAGTAAAACGGCCATATCTTTTGCATACGATGTCGAAAAAAAAGAATAATATATCAAAAAAATCAGCACGAAAATCCGCATCCGAATTCGACGCTCTCGCTAATGTGGGCTCGCGTGCGGGGCTCACTGATGGTGTCCTGGACTATGGGGTGCACACCACGCTAGACCCCCATTTGTGGGCCGGGCCGAGGACCCACCAATAACCGAAGAATGGGCACCGCTTGCCCTGGCCCTTGGCATGATCAAGATGAAGTTCTCTGAAGACTTGGCATACACTTCAAGGAATATTTGAAGGATCGACATGCTTATCACTAGGTTGTAACCGACCATGTGTAGACCCTATATACCCCTTGTGCGTATATAAAACAAACCAAGGGGTTTTAGTCGATAGACACAATTTCAAGGTCTCAGAGCTTAGCATTCATTCATACAATCTCGAGGTAGATCATATTGTACTTCGTACCCCATCCACAATCAAAATTACAAGAGTAGGATGTAGGGTTTTACCTCTTTCAGAGGACCCGGACCTAGGTAAAACATCACGTCCCTATTCTTCCTGTTTACATCTTGCTTAGATCATCAGCTTGGGACCCCCTACCTAAGATCCGCCGGTTTTAGCGACGATATTGGTGACCATGCAGGTCCCGCTGCGTGATCATAGGAGCTTGATGTCAAATTTTCTGATCAGTGATAGCATCGGCTGCGAGGGTACACTAGTAGAAAACAGGGCTTTCGTCACAGTCGGATCGGAGCATTAGTCCCGGTTACTAGTTAGGAAAATTAAAAAACATAAATTTGGACATGTTTTATAAATAAGTGTTATGAAGAAGTAAAACGGCCATATCTTTTGCATACGATGTCGAAAAAAAAACGCATAATATATCAAAAAAATCAGCACAAAAATCCGCATCCGATTTCGACGCTCTCGCCAATGTGGGCTCGCGTGCGGGGCTCACTGATGGTGTCCTGGACTACGGGGTGCACACCATGCTAGCCCGCCATTTGTGGGCCAGGCCGAGGACCCACCAATAACCGAAGAATGGGCCCCGCTTGCCCTGGCCCTTGGCATGATCAAGATGAACTTCTCTGAAGACTTGGCATACACTTCAAGGCATATTTGAAGGATCGACATGCTTATCACTAGGTTGTAACCGACCATGTGTAGACCCTATATACCCATGGTGCTTATATAAACCAAACCAAGGGGTTTTAGTCGATAGACACAATTTCAAGGGCTCAGAGCTTGGCATTCATTCATACAATCTCGAGGTAGATCATATTAAACTCAGTACCCCATCCACAATCAAAATAACAAGAGTAGGATGTATGGTTTTACCTCTCTGAGAGGACCCGGACCTAGGTAAAACATCATGTCCCTATTCTTCCTGTTTACATCTTGCTTAGATCATCAGCTTGGGACCCCCTACCTGAGATCCGCCGGTTTTAGCGCCGACATTGGTGACCATGCAGGTCCTGCTGCGTGATCATAGGAGCTTGATGTCGAATTTTTGTTGGTGCACGTAGTAGTAAATCAAAAAAAATTCCTACACATCACCAAGATCAATCTATGGAGAGACTAGCAACGAGAGAGAGAGGAGTGCATCTTCATACCCTTGAAGATCGCGATGCGGAAGCGTTGCAAGAACGCGGTTGGAGGAGTCGTACACGCAGCGATTCAGATCACGGTCGATTCCGATCTAAGCGCCGAAACAACAGCGCCTCCGCGTTCAACACACGTGCAGCCCGGTGACGTCTCCCGCGCCTTGATCCAGCAAGGAGGAGGGAGAGGTTGGGGAAGACAACTCCGGCAGCACGACGGCATGGTGGTGGAGTTGGCAGTTCTCCGGCAGGGCTTCGCCAAGCTCTACGGAGGAGGAGGGGGTGTTGGAGAGGGGAAAGGCTGCGCCTTGGATGAGGTACTGCTGCCCTCCCTCCTCCCCTCTATTTATAGGGCAAAGGGGGAAGGGGGCCGGACCCTCTAGATCAGATCTAGAGGGGGGCGGCGGCCAAGGGGAGGGGGCTTGCCCCCCAAGCCAAGGGGGCGCCCCCTTTTAGGGTTTCCCCCAACCCTAGGTGAATGGGCCCTAGGGGGGATGGCGCCCAGCCCACTTAGGGGCTGGTTCCCTCCCACATACAACCCATAGGGCCCTCCGGGGCAGGTGGACCCTCCCGATGGACCCCCGGAACCCCTTCGGTGGTCCCGGTACAATACCGGAAAACCCCCGAACTCTTCCGGTGACCATATGATGACTTCCCATATATAAATCTTCACCTCCGGACCATTCCGGAACTCCTCGTGATGTCCGGGATCTCATCCGGGACTCCGAACAACATTCGGTAACCACATACTATTTCCCATAACAACTCTAGCGTCACCGAACCTTAAGTGTGTAGACCCTACGGGTTCGGGAACCATGCAGACATGACCGAGACATCTCTCCGGCCAATAACCAACAGCGGGATTTGGATACCCATGTTTGCTCCCACATGTTCCACGATGATCTCATCGGATGAACCACGATGTCGGGGATTCAATCAATCCCGTACACAATTCCCTTTGTCTACCAGTATGATACTTGCCCGAGATTCGATCGTCGGTATCCCTATACCTTGTTCAATCTCGTTACCAGCAAGTCTCTTTACTCGTTCGTAACACATCATCCCGTGATCAACTCCTTGGTCACATTGAGCTCATTATGATGATGTCCTACCGAGTGGGCCTAGAGATACTTCTCCGTCACACGGAGTGACATATCTCAGTCTCGATTCGTGCCAACCCAACAGACACTTTCGGAGATACCCGTAGTGCGCCTTTATAGCCACCCAGTTACGTTGTGACGTTTGGCACACCCAAAACATTCCTACGGTATCCGGGAGTTGCACAATCTCATGATCTAAGGAAATGATACTTGACATTAGAAAAGCTCTAGCAAACAAACTACACGATCTTGTGCTATGCTTAGGATTGCGTCTTGTCCATCACATCATTCTCCTAATTATGTGATCCCGTTATCAACGACATCTAATGTCCATGGTCAGGAAACCATAACCATCTATTGATCAACGAGCTAGTCAACTAGAGGCTTACTAGGGACATTCTATATTACGGTATCCGGTTAATACAATTATAGCATGAACAATAGACAATTATCATGAACAAGGAAACATAACAATAACCACTTTATTATTGCCTCTAGGGCATATTTCCAACAGTCTCCCACTTGCACTAGAGTCAATAATCTAGTTACATTGTGATGAATCGAACACCCATAGAGTTCTGGTGTTGATCATGTTTTGCTCGTGGAAGAGGTTTAGTCAACGGATCTGCGACACTCAGATCCGTATGCACTTTACAAATATCTTTGTCTCCATCTTGAACATGTTCATGAATGGAGTTGAAGCGACGCTTGATATGCCTGGTCTTCTTGTGAAATCTGGGCTCCTTGGCAAGGGTAATAGCTCCAGTGTTGTCACAGAAGAGAGTCATTAGGCCCGACGCATTGGGAATAACTCCTAGGTCGGTGATGAACTCCTTCATCCAGACTGCTTCTTGTGCTGCCTCCGAGGCTGCTATGTACTCCGGTTCACATGTAGATCCCGCCATGACGCTTTGCTTGCAACTGCACCAGCTGACTGTCCCACCATTCAAAATATACACGTATCCGGTTTGTGACTTGGAGTCATCCAGATCTGTGTCGAAGCTCGCATCGACGTAACCCTTTACGATGAGCTCTCCATCACCTCCATAAACGAGAAACATATCCTTAGTACTTTTCAGGTACTTCAGGATGTTCTTGACCGCTGTCCAGTGTTCCATGACGGGATTACTTTGGTACCTCCCTACCAAACTTACGGCGAGGTTCACATGAGGTCTGGTACACAGCATGGCATACATAATAGACCCTATGGCTGAGGCATAGGGGATGACACTCATCTTTTCTCTATCTTCTACCGAGGTCGGGCATTGAGCCGTGCTCAATCTCACACCTTGCAATACAGGCTAGAACCCCTTCTTGGACTGATCCATATTGAACTTCTTCAATATCTTGTCAAGGTATGTGCTTTGTGAAAGACCAATGAGGCATCTCGATCTATCTCTATAGATCTTGATGCCTAATATGTAAGCAGCTTCTCCAAGGTCCTTCATTGAAAAACACTTATTCAAGTAGGCCTTTATGCTTTCCAAGAATTCTATATCATTTCCCAGTAATAGTATGTCATCCACATACAATATGAGAAATGCTACAGAGCTCCCACTCACTTTCTTGTAAACACAGGCTTCTCCATAAGTCTGTGTAAACCCAAACGCTTTGATCATCTCATCAAAGCGAATGTTCCAACTCCGAGATGCTTGCACCAGCCCATAGATTGAGCGCTGGAGCTTGCATACCTTGTCAGCATTATTAGGATCGACAAAACCTTCCGGCTGCATCATATACAATTCTTCCTTAAGGAAACCATTAAGGAGTGCCGTTTTGACGTCCATTTGCCATATCTCATAATCATAGAATGCGGCAATTGGTAACATTATTCGGACGGACTTCAGCTTCGCTACGGGTGAGAAGGTCTCATCGTAGTCAACCCCTTGAACTTGTCGATAACCTTTAGCGACAAGTCGAGCCTTATAGATGGTCACATTACCATCCACGTCTGTCGTCTTCTTAAAGATCCATTTATTCTCTATGGCTTGCCGATCATCGGGCAAGTCTGTCAAAGTCCATACTTCGTTTTCATACATGGATCCTATCTCGGATTTCATGGCTTCAAGCCATTTGTTGGAATCCGGGCCCGCCATCGCTTCTTCATAGTTCGAAGGTTCACCGTTGTCTAACAACATGACTTCCAGGACAGGGTTATCGTACCACTCTGGTGCGGAACGTGTCCTCGTGGACCTACGAAGTTCAGTAGCAACTTGATCCGAAGTTTCATGATCTTCATCATTAACTTTCTCTCTAGTCGGTGCAGGCACCACAGAAACATCTTCCTGAGCTGTGCTACACTCTGTTTCAAGAGGGGTTACCTCATCAAGTTCTACTTTCCTCCCACTTACTTCTTTCAAGAGAAACTCTTTCTCCAGAAAGGATCCATTCTTGGCAACAAAGATCTTGCCTTCGGATCTAAGGTAGAAGGTATACCCAATAGTTTCCTTAGGGTATCCTATGAAGACGCATTTTTCCGATTCGGGTTCGAGCTTTTTAGGTTGAAGTTTCTTGACATAAGCATCGCATCCCCAAACTTTCAGAAATGACAGCTTAGGTTTCTTCCCAAACCATAATTCATACGGTGTCGTCTCAACTGATTTCGACGGAGCCCTATTTAAAGTGAATGCGGCAGTCTCTAAAGCATAACCCCAAAATGATAGTGGTAGATCGGTAAGAGACATCATAGATCACACCATATCTAATAGAGTGCGATTACGACGTTCGGACACACCATTATGCTGAGGTGTTCCAGGCGGCGTGAGTTGTGAAACAATTCCACATTTCCATAAGTGCGTGCCAAATTCGTGACTCAAATATTCCCCTCCACGATCTGATCATCAGAACTTTATTTTCCTGTCACGTTGATTCTCAACCTCACTCTGAAATTCCTTGAACTTTTCGAAGGTCTCAGACTTGTGTTTCATTAAGTAGACATACCCATATCTACTTAAGTCATCAGTGAGGGTGAGAACATAACGATAACCACCGCGAGCCTCAACGCTCATTGGACCGCACACATCAGTATGTATGATTTCCAATAAGTTGGTTGCTCGCTCCATTGTTCCGGAGAACGGAGTCTTGGTCATTTTGCCCATGAGGCATGGTTCGCACGTGTTAAATGATTAATAATCAAGAGACTCCAAAAGTCCATCTGCATGGAGTTTCTTCATGCGTTTGACACAAATGTGACCAAGGCGGCAGTGCCACAAGTATGTGGGACTATCATTATCAACCTTACATCTTTTGGCATTCACAGTATGAATATGTGTAACATCACGTTCGAGATTCAATAAGAATAAACCATTGACCAGCGGGGCATGACCATAAAACATATCTCTCATATAAATAGAACAACCATTATTCTTGGATTTAAATGAGTAGCCATCTCGCATCTAATGAGATCCTGATACAATGTTCATGCTTAAAGCTGGTACTAAATAACAATTATTGAGGTTTAAAACTAATCCCCTAGGCAGATGTAGAGGTAGCGTGCCGACAGCGATCACATCGACCTTGGAACCATTCCCGACGCGCATCGTCACCTCATCCTTCGCCAGTCTCCGCTTATTCTGCAACTCCTATTTTGAGTTACAAATATGACCAACCGCACCAGTATCAAATACCCAGGAGCTATTACGAGCGCTGGTAAGGTACACATCAATAACATGTATATCACATATACCTTTGGTATTGCCAGCCTTCTTATCCGCTAAGTACTTGGGGCAGTTCCGCTACCAGTGACCGTTTCCCTTACAATAAAAGCATTCAGTCCCAGGCTTGGGTCCATTCTTTGGCTTCTTCCCGGCAGCTTGCTTACCGGGCGCGGCAACTCCCTTGCCGTCCTTTCTTGAAGTTCTTTTTACCCTTGCCTTTCTTGAACTTAGTGGTTTTATTCACCATCAACACTTGATGTTCCTTTTTGATCTCCACCTCCGCTGATTTCAGCATTGAATATACCTCAGGAATGGTTTTTTCCATCCCCTGCATATTGAAGTTCATCACAAAGCTCTTGTAGCTACGTGGAAGCGACTGAAGGATTCTGTCAACGACCGCGTCATCCGGGAGATTAACTCCCAGCTGAGACAAGCGGTTGTGCAACCCAGACATTTTGAGTATATGCTCGCTCACAGAACTATTCTCCTCCATCTTACAACTATAGAACTTGTCGGAGACTTCATATCTCTCGACTCGGGCATGAGCTTGGAAAACCATTTTCAGCTCTTGGAACATCTCGTATGCTCCGTGTTGCTCAAAACGCTTTTGGAGCCCCGGTTCTAAGCTGTAAAGCATGCCGCACTGAACCAGGGAGTAATCATCACTATGAGACTGCCAGGCGTTCATAACGTCTTGAGTTGCCGGGAAAACAGGTGCGTCACCTAGCGGTGCTTCAAGGACATAAGCTTTCTTGGCAGCTATGAGGATGATCCTCAAGTTACGGACCCAGTCCGTGTAGTTGCTACCATCGTCTTTCAGCTTGGTTTTCTCTAGGAACGCGTTGAAGTTGAGGGCAACATTAGCGTGGGCCATTTGATCTATAAGACATATTGTAAAGATTTTAGACTAAGTTCATGATAATTAAGTTCATCTAATCAAATTATTCAATGAACTCCCACTCAGATAGACATCCCTCTAGTCATCTAAGTGATACAAGATCCGAATCGACTAGGCCGTGTCCGATCATCACGTGAGACGGACTAGTCATCAACGGTGAACATCTCTATGTTGATCGTATCTTCTATACGACTCATGTTCGACCTTTCGGTCTTCCGTGTTCCGAGGCCATGTCTGTACATGCTAGGCTCGTCAAGTCAACCAAAGTGTTTTGCATGTGTAAATCTAGCTTACACCCGTTGTATTCGAACGTTAGAATCTATCACACCCGATCATCACGTGGTGCTTCGAAACAACGAACCTTCGCAACGGTGCACAGTTAGGGGAAACACGTTCTTGAAATTTTAGCGAGGGATCACCTTATTTATGCTACCGTCATTCTAAGCAAATAAGATGTAAACATGATAAACATCACATGCAAATCATAAAGTGACATGATATGGCCAATATCATCTTGCGCTTTTGATATCCATCTTCGAGGCGCGGCAGGGTCACCATCGTCACCGGCATGACACCATGATCTCCAACTTCATGATCTCCATCATCGTGTCTTCATGAAGTTGTCTCGCCAACTATTACTTCTACTACTAAGGCTAACGGTTAGCAATAAAGTAAAGTAAATACATGGCGTTTTCATTAACACGCAGGTCATACAATAAATTAAGACAACTCCTATGGCTCCTCCCGGTTGTCATACTCATCGACATGCAAGTCGTGATTCCTATTACAAGAACATGATCAATCTCATACATCACATATATCATTCATCACATCCTTTTGGGCATATCACATCACACGGCATATGCTGCAGGAACAAGTTAGACGTCCTCTAATTGTTGTTGCAAATTTTTACGTGGCTGCTTTAGGTTTCTAGCAAGAACGTTTCTTACCTACGCCAAAACCACAACGTGATATGCCAATTTCTATTTACCCTTCATAAGGACCCTTTTCATCGAATCCGATCCGACTAAAGTGGGAGAGACAGACACCCGCTAGCCACCTTATGCAACTAGTGCATGTCTGTCGGTGGAACCTGTCTCACGTAAGCATACGTGTAAGGTCGGTCCGGGCCGCTTCATCCCACGATGCCGCCGAATCAAGATAAGACTAGTAACGGCAAGTAAATTGACAATATCGACGCCCACAACAACTTGTGTTCTACTCGTGCATAGAAACTACGCATAGACCTGGCTCTGATACCACTGTTGGGGAACGTAATAGTAAATCAAAAAAATTTCCTATGCATCACCAAGATCAATCTATGGAGAGACTAGCAACGAGAGAGAGAGGAGTGCATCTTCATACCCTTGAAGATCGCGATGTGGAAGCGTTGCAAGAACGTGGTTGGAGGAGTCGTACACGGAGCGATTCAGTTCGCGGTCAATTCCGATCTAAGCGCCGAACAACGGCGCCTCCGCGTTCAACACAAGTGCAGCCCGGTGACGTCTCCCGCGCCTTGATCCAGCAAGGAGGAGGGAGAGGTTGGGGAAGACAACTCCGGAAGCACGACGGCGTGGTTGTGGAGTTGGCAGTTCTCCGGCAAGGCTTCGCCAAGCTCAACGGAGGAGGAGGGGGTGTTGGAGAGGGGGAGGGCTGCGCCTTGGATGAGGTGCTGCTGCCCTCCCTCCTCCCCTCTATTTATAGGGCAAAGGGGGAAGGGGGCGGCCCCTCTAGATCAGATCTAGAGGGGGGCGGCGGCCAAGGGGAGGGGGCTTGCCCCCCAAGCCAAGGGGGGCGCCCCCTTTTAGGGTTTCCCCCAACCCTAGGCACATGGGCCCTAGGGGGGATGGCGCCCAGCCCACTTAGGGGCTGGTTCCCTCCCACATACAGCCCATAGGGCCCTCCGAGGCAGGTGGACCCTCCCGGTGGACCCCCGGAACCCCTTTGGTGGTCCCGGTACAATACCGGAAAACCCCCGAACACTTCCGGTGACCGTATGATGACTTCCCATATATAAATCTTCACCTCCGGACCATTCCGGAACTCCTCGTGATGTCCGGGATCTCATCCGGGACTCCAAACAACATTCGGTAACCACATACTATTTCCCATAACAACTCTAGCGTCACCGAACCTTTAGTGTGTAGACCCTACGGGTTCGGGAACCATGCAGACATGACCGAGACATCTCTCCGGCCAATAACCAACAGCGGGATCTGGATACCCATGTTGGCTCCCACATGTTCCACGATGATCTCATCGGATGAACCATGATGTCGGGGATTCAATCAATCCTGTACACAATTCCCTTTGTCTACCGGTATGATACTTGCCCGAGATTCGATCGTCGGTATCCCTATACCTTGTTCAATCTCGTTACTGGCAAGTCACTTTACTCGTTCGTAACACATCATCCCGTGATCAACTCCTTGGTCACATTGAGCTCATTATGATGATGTCCTACCGAGTGGGCCCAGAGATACCTCTCCGTCACACGGAGTGTCAAATCCCAGTCTCGATTCGTGCCAACCCAACAGACACTTTCGGAGATACCCGTAGTGTGCCTTTATAGGCACCCAGTTACGTTGTGACGTTTGGCACACCCAAAGCATTCCTACGGTATCCGGGAGTTGCATAATCTCATGGTCTAAGGAAATGATACTTGACATTAGAAAAGCTGTAGCAAACGAACTACACGATCTTGTGCTATGCCTAGGATTGGGACTTGTCCATCACATCATTCTCCTAATGATGTGATCCAGTTATCAACGACATCTAATGTCCATGGTCAGGAAACCATAACCATCTATTGATCAACGAGCTAGTCAAGTAGAGGCTTACTAGGGACATTCTGTGATCTATGTATTCACACATGTATTACGGTATCCGGTTTATACAATTATAGCATGAACAATAGAAAATTATCATGAACAAGGAAATATAACAATAACCACTTTATTATTGCCTCTAGGGCATATTTCCAACAATTTTCTGATCAGTGGTAGCATCGGCTGCGAGGGTACACTAGTAGAAAACAGGGCTTTAGTCACAGTCGGATCAGAGCATTAGTCTTGGTTACTAGTTACGAAAATTTAAAAACTTAAATTTGGACATGTTTTGCAAAAAAGTTTTATGAAAAAGTAAAACGGCCATATCTTTTGCATACGATGTCGAAAAAAAACGCATAATATATCAAAAAAATCAGCGCGAAAATCCGCATCCGATTTCAATGCTCTCGCCAATGTGGTCTCGCGTGCGGGGCTCACTGACGGTGTCCTGGACTACGGGGTGCTCACCACGCTAGCCCGCCATTTGTGGGCCGGGCCGAGGACCCACCAACAACCGAAGAATGGGCCCCGCTTGCCCTGGCCCTTGGGATGATCAAGATGAAGTTCTCTGAAGACTTGGCATACACTTCAAGGCATATTTGAAGAATCGACATGCTTATCACTAGGTTGTAACCGACCATGTGTAGACCCTGTATACCCCTGGTGCGTATATAAACCAAACCTAGGGGTTTTAGTCGATAGGCACGATTTCAAGGTCTCAGAGAATAGCTTTCATTCATACAATCTCGAGGTAGATCATATTGTACTCCGTACCCCATCCACAATCAAAATAACAAGAGTAGGATGTAGGGTTTTACCTATCTGAGAGGACCCGGACCTAGGTAAAACATCATGTTGCTATTCTTCCTGTTTACATCTGGCTTAGATCATCAGCTTGGGACCGCCTACCTGAGATCCCCCGGTTTTAGCGCCGACATTGGTGACCATGCAGGTCCCGCTGCGTGATCATAGGAGCTTGATGTCGAATTTTCTGATCAGTGATAGCATCGGCTGCGAGGGTACACTAGTAGAAAACAGGGCTTTCGTCACAGTCGGATCGGAGCATTAGTCCCGGTTACTAGTTAGGAAAATTAAAAAACTTAAATTTGGAGATGTTTTGCAAAAAAGTGTTATGAAAAAGTAAAACGGCCATATCTTTTGCATACGATGTCGAAAAAAAACGCATAATATATAAAAAAAATCAGCATGAAAATCCTCATCTGATTTCAACGCTCTCGCCTATGTGGGCTCGTGTGCGGGGCTCACTGACGGTGTCCTAGACTATGGGGTGCACACCACGCTAGCCCGCCATTTGTGGGCCGGGACGAGTACTCACCTATAACCGAAGAATGGGCCCCGCTTGCCTTGCCCTTGGCATGATCAAGATGAAGTTCTCTGAATACTTGGCATACACTTCAAGCATTTTTGAAGGATCGACATGCTTATCACTAAGTTGTAACAGACCATGTGTAGACCCTATATACCCCTGGTGCGTATATAAACCAAGGGGTTTTAGTCGATAGACACGATTTCAAGGTCTCAGAGCTTAGCATTCATTCATACAATCTCGAGGTCGATCATATTGTACTCCATACCCCATCCACAATCAAAATAACAAGAGTAGGATGTAGGGTTTTACCTCTTTGAGAGGACCCGGACCTAGGTAAAACATCACGTCCCTAGTCTTCTTGTTCACATCTTGCTTAGATCATCAGCTTGGGACTCCCTACCTGAGATCCACCAGTTTTAGCGCCGACATTGGTGACCATGCAGGTCCCACTGCGTGATCATAGGAGCTTGATGTCGAATTTTCTGATCAGTGATAGCATCGGCTGCGAGGGTACACTAGTAGAAAACAGGGCTTTCGTCACGGTCAGATCGGAGCATTAGTCCCGGTTACTAGTTAGGAAAATTAAAAAAAAAAAATTTGGACTTGTTTTGCAAAAAAGTGTTATGAAAAAGTAAAAAGGCCATATCTTTTGCATACAATGTCGAAAAAAACCACATAATATATCAAAAAAATCAGCACAAAAATCCGCATCCGATTTCGACACTCTTCCCAATGTGGGCTCGCGTGCGGGGCTCACTGACGGTGTCCTGGACTATGGGGTGCACACCACGCTAGCCCGCCATTTGTGGGCCGGGCCGAGGACCCACCAATAACCGAAGAATGGGCCCCGCTTGCCCTGGCCCTTGGCATGATCAAGATGAAGTTCTCTTAAGACTTGGCATACACTTCAAGGCATATTTGAAGGATCGACATGCTTATCACTAGGTTGTAACTCACCATGTGTAGACCCTATATACCCCGGGTGCGTATATAGACCACACCAAGGGGTTTTAGTCGATAGACATGATTTGAAGGTCTTAGAGCTTAGCATTCATTCATACAATCTCGAGGTAGATCATATTGTACTCCGTACCCCATCCACAATCAAAATAAGAAGAGTAGGATGTAGGGTTTTACCTCTTTGAGAGGACCCGGACCTAGGTAAAACATCACGTCCCTATTCTTCCTGTTTACATCTTGCTTAGATCATCAGCTTGGGACCACCTACCTGAGATCCGCCAGTTTTAGCGCCGACATTGGTGACCATGCAGGTCCCGCTGCGTGATCATAGGTGCTTGATGTCGAATTTTCTGATCAGTGATAGCATCGGCTGCGAGGGTACACTAGTAGAAAACAGGGCTTTCGTCATAGTCGGATCGGAGCATTAGTCCCGGTTACTAGTTAGGAAAATTAAAAAACTTAAATTTGGACATGTTTTGCAAAAAAGTGTTATGAAAAAGTAAAACGGCCATATCTTTTGCATACGATGTCGAAAAAAACCCGCATAATATATCAATTAAATCAGCACGAAAATCCGCATACGATTTCAACGCTCTCGCCAATGTGGGCTCGCGTGCGGGGCTCACTTATGGTGTCCTGGACTACGGGGTGCACACCACGCTAGCCCGCCATTTGTGGGCCGGGCCGAGGACCCACCAATAACCGAAGAATGGGCCCCGCTTGCCCTGGCCCTTGGCATGATCAAGATGAAGTTCTCTGAAGACTTGGCATACACTTCAAGGCATATTTGAAGGATCGACATGCTTATCACTAGGTTGTAACTGACCATGTGTAGACCCTATATACCCCTGGTGCATATATAGACCAAACCAAGGGGTTTTAGTCGATAGACACGATTTCAAGGTCTCAGAGCTTAGCATTCATTCATACAATCTCGAGGAAGATCATATTGTACTCCGTACCCCATCCACAATCAAAATAACAAGAGTAGGATGTAGGGTTTTACCTCTTTGAGAGGACCCAGACCTAGGTAAAACATCACGTCCCTATTCTTCCTGTTTACATCTTGCCTAGATCATCAGCTTGGGACCCCCTACCTGAGATCTGCCGGTTTTAGCGCCGACATTGGTGACCATGCAGGTCATGCTGCGTGATAATAGGAGCTTGATGTCGAATTTTCCGATCAGTGAGAGCATCGGCTGCGAGGGTATACTAGTAGAAAACAGGGCTTTCGTCACAGTCAGATCAGAGCATTAGTCCCGGTTACTAGTTAGGAAAATTAAAAAACTTAAATTTGGACTTGTTTTGCAAAAAAGTGTTATGAAAAAGTAAAATGGCCATATCTTTTGCATACGATGTCGAAAAAACACATAATATATCAAAAAAATCAGCACGAAAATCCGCATCCGATTTTGACGCTCTCGCCAATGTGGACTCGCGTGCGGGGCTCACTGATGGTGTCCTGGACTACGGGGTGCACACCACGCTAGCCCGCCATTTGTGGGCCGGGCCGAGGACCCACCAATAACCGAAGAATGGGCCCCGCTTGCCCTGGCCCTTGGCATGATCAAGATGAAGTTCTCTTAAGACTTGGCATACACTTCAAGGCATATTTGAAGGATCGACATGCTTATCACTAGGTTGTACCCGACCATGTGTAGACCCTATATACCCCTGGTGGGTATATAAACCAAACCAAGGGGTTTTAGTCGATAGATACGATTTCAAGGTCTCAGAGCTTAGCATTCATTCATACAATCTCGAGGTAGATCATATTGTACTCCGTACCCCATCCACAATCAAAATAACAAGAGTAGGATGTAGGGTTTTACCTCTTTGAGAGGACCTGGACCTAGGTAAAACATCATGTCCCTATTCTTCCTGTATACATCTTGCTTAGATCATCAGCTTGGGACCCCCTACCTGAGATCCACCGGTTTTAGCGCCAACATTGGTGACCATGCAGGTCCCGCTGTGTGATTATAGGAGCTTGATGTCGAATTTTCTGATCAGTGATAGCATCGGCTACGAGGGTACACTAGTAGAAAACAGGACTTATGTCACAGTCGGATCGGAGCATTAGTCCCGGTTACTAGTTAGGAAAATTAAAAAACTTAAATTTGGACATGTTTTGCAAAAAAGTGTAATGAAAAAGTAAAATGGCCATATCTTTTGCATACGAAATCGAAAATAACCGCATAATATATCAAAAAAATCAGCACGAAAATCCGCATCCGATTTCGATGCTCTCGCCAATGTGGGCTCGCGTGCGGGGCTCACTGACGGTGCCCTGGACTACGGGGTGCACACCACGCTAGCCCGCCATTTGTGGGCCGGGCCGAGGACCCACCAATAACCGAAGAATGGACCCCGCTTGCCCTAGCCCTTGGCATGATCAAGATGTAGTTCTCTGAAGACTTGGCATACAATTCAAGGCATATTTGAAGGATCGACATGCTTATCACTAGGTTGTAACCGACCATGTGTAGACCCTATACCCCTGGTGCGTATATAAACCAAACCATGGGGTTTTATTCGATAGACACGATTTCACGGTCTCAGAGCTTAGCATTCATTCATACAATCTCGAGGTAGATCATATTGTACTTCGTACCCCATCCACAATCAAAATAATAAGAGTAGGATGTAGGGTTTTACCTCTTTGAGAGGACCCGGACCTAGGTAAAACATCACGTCCTTATTCTTCCTGTTTACATCTTGCTTAGATCATCAGCTTGGGACCCCCTACCAGAGATCCGCCGGTTTTAGCGCCGACATTGGTGACCATGCAGGTCCCGCTGCGTGATCATAGGAGCTTGATGTTGAATTTTCTGAGCAGTGATAGCATCGGCTGCGAGGGTACACTCGTAGAAAACAGGGCTTTCGTCACAGTCGGATCGGAGCATTAGTCCCGGTTACTAGTTAGGAAAATTAAAAACTTAAATTTGGACATGTTTTGCAAAAAAGTGTTATGAAAAAGGAAAACGGCCATATCTGTTGCATACGATGTCGAAAAAACCGCATAATATATCAAAAAAATCAGCACGAAAATCCGCATCCGATTTCGACGCTCTCGCCAATGTGTGCTCGCGTGCGGGGCTCACTGATGGTGTCCTGGACTATGGGGTGCACACAACGCTAGCCCGCCATTTGTGGGCCGGGCCGAGGACCCACCAATAACCGAAGAATGGGCCCCACTTGCCCTGGCCCTTGGCATGATCAAGGTGAAGTTCTCTGAAGACTTGGCATACACTTCAAGGCATATTTGAATGATCGACATGCTTATCACTAGGTTGTAACCGACCATGTGTAGATCCTATATACTCCTGGTGCGTATATAATCCAAACCAAGGGGTTTTATCTGATAGACACGAGTTCAAGCTCTCATAGCTTAGGATTCATTCATACAATCTCGAGGTAGATCATATTGTACTCCGTACCCCATCCACAATCAAAATAATAAGAGTAGGATGAGGATTTTACCTATTTGAGAGGACCCGGACCTAGGAAAAACATCACGTCCTTATTCTTCCTGTTTACATCTTGCTTAGATCATCAGCTTGGGACCCCCTACCTAAGATCCACCGGTTTTAGCGCTGACATTGGTGACCATGCAAGTCTCGCTGCGTGATCATAGGAGCTTGATGTCAAATTTTCTGATCAGTGATAGCATCAGCTGCGAGGGTACACTAGTAGAAAACAGGGCTTTCATCATAGTCGGATCGGGGCATTAGTCCCGGTTACTAGTTAGGAAAATTAAAAAACTTAAATTTGGACATGTTTTGCAAAAAAGTGTTATGAAAAAGTAAAATGGCCATATCTTTTGCATACGATGTCGAAAAAAATGCATAATATATCAAAAAAATCAGCACGAAAATCCGCATCCGATTTCGACGCTCTCGCCAATGTGGGCTCGCGTGCGGGGCTCACTGATGGTGTCCAGGACTACGGGGTGCACACCACGCTAGCCCGGCATTTGTGGGCCGGGCCGAGGACCCACCAATAACCGAAGAATGGGCCCCGCTTGCCCTGGCCCTTGGCATGATCAAGGTGAAGTTCTCTGAAGACTTGGCATACACTTCAAGGCATATTTGAAGGATCGACATGCTTATCACTCTGTTGTAACCGACCATGTGTAGACCCTATATACCCCTGGTGAGTATATAAACCAAACCAAGGGGTTTTAGTCGATAGACACGATTTCAAGGTCTCAGAGCTTAGCATTCATTCATACAATCTCGAGGTATATCATATTGTACTCCGTACCCCATCCACAATCAAAATAACAAGAGTAGGATGTAGGGTTTTACCTCTTTGAGAGGACTCGGACATAGGTAAAACATCACGTCCCTCTTCTTCCTGTTTACATCTTGCTTAGATCATCAGCTTGGGACCCCCTACCTGAGATCCGCCAGTTTTAGCGCCGACATTGGTGACCATGCAGGTCCCGCTGCGTGATCATAGGAGCTTGATGTCGAATTTTCTGATCAGTGAAAGTATCGGCTGTGTGGGTACACAAGTAGAAAACAGGGCTTTCGTCACAGTCGGATCGAAGCATTAGTCCCGGTTACTAGTTAGGAAAATTAAAAAACTTAAATTTGGACATGTTTTGCAAAAAAGTGTTATGAAAAAGTAGAACGGCCATATCTTTTGCATACGATGTAAAAAAATGCATAATATATCAAAAAAATCAGCACAAAAATCGGCATCCGATTTCGACGCTCTCGCCAATGTGGGGTCGCGTGCGGGGCTCACTGATGGTGTCCTGGACTACGGGGTGCACACCACGCTAGCCCGCCATTTGTGGGCCGGGCCGAGGACCCACCAATAACCGAAGATTGGGCCCCGCTGGCCCTGGCCCTTGGCATAATCAAGATGAAGTTCTCTGAAGACTTGGCATACACTTCAAGGCATATTTGAAGGATCGACATGCTTATCACTAGGTTGTAACCGACCATGTGTAGACCCTATAAACCCTTGGTGCATATATAAACCAAACCAAGGGGTTTTAGTCGATAGACACGATTTCAAGATTTCAGAGCTTAGCATTCATTCATACAATCTCGAGGTAGATCATATTTTACTCCGTACCCCATCCACAATCAAAATAACAAGAGTAGGTTGTAGGGTTTTACCTCTTTGAGAGGACCCGGACCTAGGTAAAACATCACGTCCCTATTCTTCCTGTTTACATCTTGCTTAGATCATCAGCTTGGGACCCCCTACCTGAGATCCGCCGGTTTTAGCGCCGACATTGGTGACCATGCAGGTCCTGCTGCGTGATAATAGGAGCTTGATGTCGAATTTTCCGATCAGTGAGAGCATCGGCTGCGAGGGTATACTAGTAGAAAACAGGGCTTTTGTCACAGTCAAATCAGAGCATTAGTCCCGGTTACTCGTTAGGAAAATTAAAAAACTTAAATTTGGACTTGTTTTGCAAAAAAGTATTATGAAAAAGTAAAATGGCCATATCTTTTGCATACGATGTCGAAAAAACACATAATATATCAAAAAAATCAGCACGAAAATCCGCATCCAATTTCGACGCTCTCGCCAATGTGGGCTCGCGTGCGGGGCTCATTGATGGTGTCCTGGAATATGGGGTGCACACCACGCTAGCCCGCCATTTGTGGGCCATGCCGAGGACCCACCAATAACCGAAGAATGGGCCTCGCTTGCCCTGGCCCTTGGCATGATCAAGATGAAGTTCTCTGAAGACTTGGCATACACTTCAAGGCATATTTGAAGGATCGACATGCTTATCACTAGGTTGTAACCGACCATGTGTAGACCCTATATACCCCTGGTGCGTATATAAACCGAACCAAGGGGTTTTAGTCGATAGACACGATTTCAAGGTCTCAGAGCTTAGCATTCATTCATACAATCTCGAGGTAGATCAAATTGTACCCCGTACCCCATCCTCAATCAAAATAACAAGAGTACGATGTAGGGTTTTACCTCTTTCAGAGGACCCGGACCTAGGTAAAACATCACGTCCCTATTCTTCCTGTTTACATCTTGCTTAGATCATCAGCTTGGGACCCCCTACCTGAGATCCGCCGGTTTTAGCGCCGACATTGGTGACCATGCAGGTCCCGCTGCGTGATCATAGGAGCTTGATGTCGAATTTTTAATCAGTGATAGCATCGGCTGCGAGGGTACACTAGTAGAAAACAGGGCTTTCGTCACAGTCGGATCGGAGCATTAGTCCCGGTTACTAGTTAGGAAAATTAAAAAACTTAAATTTGGACATGTTTTGCAAAAAAGTGTTATGAAAAAGTAAAACGGCCATATCTTTTGCATACGATGTCGAAAAAAAATGCACAATATATCAAAAAAATCAGCACAAAAATCCGCATCCGATTTCGACGCTCTCGCCAATGTGGGCTCGCATGCGGGGCTCATTGATGGTGTCCTGGACTATGGGGTGCACACCACGCTAGCCCGCCATTTGTGGGCCGGGCCGAGGACCCACCAATAACCGAAGAATGGGCCTCGCTTGCCCTGGCCCTTGGCATGATCAAGATGAAGTTCTCTGAAGACTTGGCATACACTTCAAGGCATATTTGAAGGATCGACATGCTTATCACTAGGTTGTAACCGACCATGTGTAGACCCTATATACCCCTGGTGCTTATATAAACCGAACCAAGGGGTTTTAGTCGATAGACACTATTTCAATGTCTCAGAGCTTAGCATTCATTCATACTATCTCGAGGTAGATCGAATTTTACTCCGTACCGCATCCACAATCAAAATAACAAGAGTAGGATGTAGGGTTTTACCTCTTTCAGAGGACCCGGTCCTAGGTAAAACATCACGTCCCTATTCTTCTTGTTTACATCTTGCTTAGATCATCAGCTTGGGACCCCCTACCTGAGATCTGCCGGTTTTAGCGCCGACATGGGTGACCATGCAGGTCCCGCTGCGTGATCATAGGAGCTTGATGTCGAATTTTCTGATCAGTGATAGCATCGGCTGAGAGGGTACACTAGTAGAAAACAGGGCTTTCGTCACAATCGGATCGGAGCATTTGTCCCGGTTACTAGTTAGGAAAATTAAAAAACTTAAATTTGGACATGTTTTGCAAAAAAGGGTTATGAAAAAGTAAAACGGCCATATCTTTTGCATACGATGTCAATACAACGCATAATATATCAAAAAAATCAGCACGAAAATCCGCATCCGATTTCGACGCTCTCGCCAATGTGGGCTCGCGTGCGGGGCTCATTGATGGTGTCCTGGACTACGGGGTGCACACCACGCTAGCCGGCTATTTGTGGGCTGGGCCGAGGACCCACCAATAACCGAAGAATGGGCCTCACTTGCCCCGGCCCTTGCCATGATCAAGATGAAGTTCTCTGAAGACTTGGCATACACTTCCAGGCATATTTGAAGGATCGACATGCTTATCACTAGGTTGTAACCGACCATGTGTAGACCCTATATACCCCTGGTGCGTATATAAACCAAACCAAGGGGTTTTAGTCGATAGACATGATTTCAAGGTCTCAGAGCTTAGCATTCATTCATACAATCTCGAGGTAGATCATATTGTACTACGTACCCCATCCACAATCAAATTAACAAGAGTAGGATGTAGGGTTTTACCTTTT
Organism: Thinopyrum elongatum; assembly: GCA_011799875.1. Taxonomy (NCBI): domain Eukaryota; kingdom Viridiplantae; phylum Streptophyta; class Magnoliopsida; order Poales; family Poaceae; genus Thinopyrum; species Thinopyrum elongatum. Next base: position 577,198,390 of record CM022299.1, read on the forward strand.
GAGAGGACCCGGTCCTAGGTAAAACATCACGTCCCTATTCTTCCTGTTTACATCTTGCTTAGATCATCAGCTTGGGACCCCCTACCTGAGATCCGCCGGTTTTAGCGCCGACATTGGTGACCATGCAGGTCCCGCTGCGTGATCATAGGAGCTTGATGTCAAATTTTCTGATCAGTGATAGCATTGGCTGCGAGGGTACACTAGTAGAAAACAGGGCTTTCGTCACAGTCGGATCGGAGCATTAGTCCCGGTTACTAGTTAGGAAAATTAAAAAACTTAAATTTGGACATGTTTTGCAAAAAAGTGTTATGAAAAAGTAAAACGGCCATATCTTTTGCATACGATGTCGAGAAAAAACGCATAATATATCAAAAAAATCAGCACAAAAATCCGCATCCAATTTCGACGCTCTCGCCAATGTGGGCTCGCGTGCGGGGCTCATTGATGGTGTCCTGGACTACGGGGTGCACACCACGCTAGCCCGCCATTTGTGGGCCGGGCCGAGGACCCACCAATAACGGAAGAATGGGCCCCGCTTGCCCTGGCCCTTGGCATGATCAAGATGAAGTTCTCTGAAGACTTGGCATACACTTCAAGGCATATTTGAAGGATCGACATGCTTATCACTAGGTCGTAACCGACCATGTGTAGAACCTATATACCCCTGGTGCGTACATAAACCAAACCAAGGGGTTTTAGTCGATAGACACGATTTCAACGTCTCAGAGCTTAGCATTCATTCATACAATCTCGAGGTAGATCATATTGTACTCCGTACCCCATCCACAATCAAAATAACAAGAGTAGGATGTAGGGTTTTACCTCTTTGAGAGGACCCGGTCCTAGGTAAAACATCACGTCCCTATTCTTCCTATTTACATCTTGCTTAGATCATCAGCTTGGGACCCCCTACCTGAGATCCGCAGGTTTTAGCGCCGAAATTGGTGACCATGCAGGTCCCGCTGCGTGATCATAGGAGCTTGATGTCGAATTTTCTGATAAGTGATAGCATCGGCTGCGAGGGTACACTAGTAGAAAACAGGGCTTTTGTCACAGTCGGATCGGAGCATTAGTCCCGGTTACTAGTTAGGAAAATTAAAAAACTTAAATTTGGACATGTTTTGAAAAAAGTGTTATGAAAAAGTAAAACGGCCATATCTTTTGCATACGATGTCGAAAAAAACGCATAATATATCAAAAAAATCAGCACGAAAATCCGCATCCGATTTCGACGCTCTCGCCAATGTGGGCTCGCGTGCAGGGCTCATTGGTGGTGTCCTGGACTACGGGGTGCACACCACGCTAGCCGGCCATTTGTGGGCCGGGCCGAGGACCCACCAATAACCGAAGAATGGGCCTCGCTTGCCCTGGCCCTTGGCATGATCAAGATGAAGTACTCTAAAGACTTGGCATACACTTCAAGGCATATTTGAAGGATCGACATGCTTATCACTAGGTTGTAACCGACCATGTGTAGACCCTATATACCCCTGGTGCGTATATAAACAGAACCAAGGGGTTTTAGTAGATAGACACGATTTCAAGGTCTCAGAGCTTAGCATTCATTCATACAATCTCGAGGTAGATCATATTGTACTCCGTACCCCATCCACAATCAAAATAATAAGAGTAGGATGTAGGGTTTTACCTCTTTCAGAGGATCCGGACCTAGGTTAAACATCACGTCCCTATTCTTCCTGTTTACATCTTGCTTAGATCATCAGCTTGGGACCCCCTACCTGAGATCCGCCGGTTTTAGCGCCGACATTGGTGACCATGCAGGTCCCGCTGCGTGATCATAGGAGCTTGATGTCGAATTTTCTAAAAAGTGATAGCATCGGCTGCGAGAGTACACCAGTAGAAAATAGGGCTTTCGTCACAGTCGGATCGGAGCATTTGTCCAGAGTTACTAGTTAGGAAAATTAAAAAACTTAAATTTGGACATGTTTTGCAAAAAAGTGTTATGAAAAAGTAAAACGGCCATATCTTTTGCATACGATGTCAAAAAAAACGCATAATATATCAAAAAAATCAGCACGAAAATCCGCATCCAATTTCGACACTCTCACCAATGTGGGTTCGCGTGCAGGGCTCACTGATGGTGTCCTGGACTACGGGGTGCACACCACGCTACCCCGCCATTTGTGGGCCGGGCCGAGGACCCACCAATAACCGAAGAATGGGCCCCGCTTGCCCTGGCCCTTGGCATGATCAAGATGAAGTTCTCTGAAGACTTGGCATACACTTCAAGGCATATTTGAAGGATTGACATGCTTATCACTAGGTTGTAACCGACCATGTGTAGACCCTATATACCCCTGGTGGGTATATAAACCAAACCCAGGGGTTTTAGTCGATAGACACGATTTCAAGTTCTCAGAGCTTAGCATTCATTCATACAATCTCGAGGTAGATCATATTGTACTCCGTACCACATCCACAATCAAAATAACAAGAGTAGGATGTAGGGTTTTACCTCTTTCAGAGGACCCGGACCTAGGTAAAACATCACGTCCCTATTCTTCCTGTTTACATCTTGCTTAGATCATCTGCTTGGGACCCCCTACCTGAGATCCGCCGGTTTTAGATCCGACATTGGTGACCATGCACGTCCCGCTGCGTTATCATAGGAGCTTGATGTCAAATTTTCTGATCAGTGATAGCATCGGCTGCGAGGGTACACTAGTAGAAAACAGGGCTTTCGTCATAGTCGGATCGGAGCATTTGTCCCGGTTACTAGTTAAGAAAATTAAAAAACTTAAATTTGGACATGTTTTGCAAAAAAGTGTTATGAAAAAGTAAAACGGCAATATCTTTTGCGTACGATGTCGAAAAAAACGCATAATATATCAAAAAATCAGCACAAAAATCCGCATCCAATTTCGACGCTCTCGCCAATGTGGGCTCACGTGCGGGGCTCACTGATGGTGTCCTGGACTACGAGGTGCACACCACGCTAGCCCGCCATTTGTTGGCCGGGCCGAGGACCCACCAATAACAGAAGAATGGGCCCCGCTTGCCATGGCCCTTGGCATGATCTAGATGAAGTTCTCTGAAGACTTGGCATACACTTCAAGGCATATTTGAAGGATCGACATGCTTATCACTAGGTTGTAACTGACCGTGTGTAGACCCTATATACCCCTGGTGCGTATATAAACCAAACCAAGGGGTTTTAGTCGATAGACACGATTTCAAGGTCTCAGAGCTTAGCATTCGTTCATACAATCTCGAGGTAGATCAAATTTTACTCCGTACCCCATCCACAATCAAAATAACAAGAGTAGGATGTAGGGTTTTACCTCTTTCAGAGGACCCGGACCTAGGTAAAACATCACGTCCCTATTCTTCCTGTTTACATCTTGCTTAGATCATCTGCTTGGGACCCCCTACCTGAGATCTGCCGGTTTTAGCGCCGATATTGGTGCCATGCATGTCCCGCTGCGTGATCATAGGAGCTTGATGTCGAATTTTCTGAACAGTGATAGCATCGGCTGCGAGAGTACACTAGTAGAAAACAGGGATTTCGTCACAGTCGGATCGGAGCTTTAGTCCAGGTTACTAGTTAGGAAAATTAAAAAACTTAAATTAAGACATGTTTTGTAAAAAAGTGTTATGAAAAAGTAAAACGGCCATATCTTTTGCATACAATGTCGAAAAAAACGCATAATATATAAAAAAATCAGCACGAAAAGCCGCATCCAATTTCAACGCTCTCGCCAATGTGGGCTCGCGTGCGGGGCTCACTGATGGTGTCCTGAACTACGGGGTGCACACCACGCTAGCCCGCCATTTGTGGGCCGGGCCGGGGACCCACCAATAACCGAAGAATGGGCCCCGCTTGCCCTGGCACTTGGCATGATCAAGATGACGTTCTCTGAAGACTTGGCATACACTTCAAGACATATTTGAAGGATCGACATGCTTATCACTAGGTTGTAACCGACCATGTGTAGACCCTATATACCCCTGGTGCGTATATAAACCAAACCAAGGGGTTTTCGTCGATAGACACGATTTCAAGGTCTCAGAGCTTAGCATTCATTCATACAATCTTGAGGTAGATCATATTGTACTCCGTACCCCATCCACAATCAAAATAACAAGAGTAGGATGTAGGGTTTTACCTCTTTCAGAGGACCCGGACCTAGGTAAAACATCACGTCCCTATTCTTCCTGTTTACATCTTGCTTAGATCATCAGCTTGGGACCCCCTACCTGAGATCTGCCGGTTTTAGCGCCGATATTGGTGACCATGCAGGACCCGCTGCGTAATCATAGGAGCTTGATGTCGAATTTTCTGAACAGTGATAGCATCGGCTGCGAGAGTACACTAGTAGAAAACAGGGCTTTCTTCACAGTCGGATCGGAGCATTAGTCCTGGTTACTAGTTAGGAAAATTAAAAAACTTAAATTTGGACATGGTTTGCAAAAAAGTGTTATGAAAAAGTAAAACGGCCATATCTTTTGCATACGATGTCGAAAAAAAACGCATAATATATCAAAAAAATCAGCACGAAAATCCGCATCCGATTTCGACGCTCTCGCCAATGTGGGCTCACGTGCGGGGCTCACTGATGGTGTCTCAGACTATGGGGTGCACACCATGCTAGCCCGCCATTTGTGTGCCGGGCCGAGGACCCACCAATATCCGAAGAATGGGCCCCGCTTGCCCTGGCCCTTGGCATGATCAAGATGAAGTTCTCTGAAGACTTGGCATACACTTCAAGGCATATTTGAAGGATCGACATGCTTATCACTAGGTTGTAACCGACCATGTGTAGACCCTATATACCCCTGGTGCGTATATAAACCAAACCAAGGGGTTTTAGTCGATAGACACGATTTCAAGGTCTCAGAGCTTAGCATTCATTCATACAATCTCGAGGTAGATCATATTGTACTCCGTACCCCATCCACAATGAAAATAACAAGAGTAGGATGTAGGGTTTTACCTCTTTGAGAGGACACAGACCAAGGTAAAACATCACGTCCCTATTCTTCCTGTTTACATCTTGCTTAGATCATCACCTTGGGACCCCCTACCTGAGATCCGCCGGTTTTAGCGCCAACATTTGACCATGCAGGTCCCGCTGCGTGATCATAGGAGCTTGATGTCAAATTTTCTGATCAGTGAAAGCATCGGCTGCGAGGGTACACTAGTAGAAAACAGGGCTTTCGTCACAGTCGGATCGAAGCATTAGTCCCGGTTACTAGTTAGGAAAATTAAAAAACTTAAATTTGGACATGTTTTGCAAAAAAGTGTTATGAAAAAGTAAAACAGCCATATCTTTTGCATACGATGTCGAAAAAACGCATAATATATCAAAAAAATCAGCATGAAAATCCGCATCCCATTTCGATGCTCTCGCCAATGTGGGCTCGCGTGCGGGGCTCACTGATGGTATCCTGGACTACGGGGTGCACACCACGCTAGCCCGCCATTTGTGGGCCGGGCCGAGGACCCACCAATAACCGAAGAATGGGCCCCGCTTGCCCTGTCCCTTGGCATGATCAAGATGAAGTTCTCTGAAGACTTGGCATACACTTCAAGGCATATTTGAAGGATCGACATGCTTATCACTATGTTGTAATCGACCATGTGTAGACCCTATCTACCCCTGGTGCGTATATAAACCAAACCAAGGGGTTTTAGTCGATAGACACGATTTCAAGGTCTTAGAGCTTAGCATTCATTCATACAATCTCGAGGTAGATCATATTGTACTCCGTACCCCATCCACAATCAAAATAACAAGAGTAGGATGTAGGGTTTTACCTCTTTGAGAGGACTCGGAGCTAGCTAAAACATCACGTCCCTATTCTTCCTGTTTACATCTTGCTTAGATCATCAGCTTGGGAACCCCTACCCGAGATCCGCCGGTTTTAGCGCCGACATTGGTGACCATGCAGGTCCCGCTGCGTGATCATAGCAGCTTGATGTCGAATTTTCTGATCAGTGATAGCATCGGCTGCGAGGGTACACTAGTAGAAAACAGGGCTTTCGTCACAGTCGGATCGGAGCATTAGTCCCGGTTACTAGTTAGGAAAATTAAAAAAACTTAAATTTGGATATGTTTTGCAAAAAAGTGTTATGAAAAAGTAAAACGGCCATATCTTTTGCATACGATGTCGAAAAAAACCCCATAATATATCAAAAAAATCAGCACGAAAATCCGCATCCGATTTCGGTTCTCTCGCAAATGTGGGCTCAAGTGCGGGGCTCACTAATGGTATCCTGGACTACGGGGTGCACACCACACTAGCCCGCCATTTGTGGGCCGGGCCGAGGACCCACCAATAACAGAAGAATGGGCCCTGCTTGCCCTGGCCCTTGGCATGATCAAGATGAAGTTCTCTGAAGACTTGGCATACACTTCATGGCATATTTGAAGGATCAACATGCTTATCACTGGGTTGTAACCGACCATGTGTAGACCCTATATACCCCTGGTGCGTATATAAACCAAACCAAGGTGTTTTAGTCGATAGACATGATTTCAAGGTCTCAGAACTTAGCATTCATTCATACAATCTCGAGGTAGATCATATTGTACACCGTACCCCATCAACAATCAAAATAACAAGAGTAGGATGTAGGGTTTTACCTCTATGAGAGGACTCGGACCTAGGTAAAACATCACGTCCCTATTCTTCCTGTTTACATCTTGCTTAGATCATCAGCTTGGGACCCCCTACCAGAGATCCGCCGGTTTTAGCGCCGACATTGGTGACCATGCAGGTCCCGCTGCGTGATCATAGGAGCTTGATGTCAAATTTTCTGATCAGTGATAGCATCGGCTGCGAGGGTACACTAGTAGAAAACGGGGCTTTCGTCACAGTCGGATCGGAGCATTAGTCCCTGTTACTAGTTAGGAAAATTAAAAAACTTAAATTTGGACATGTTTTGCAAAAAAGTGTTATGACAAAGTAAAACGGCCATGTCTTTTGCATACGATGTCGAAAAAAAACACATAATATATCAAAAAAATCAGCACGAAAATCCGCATCCGATTTCGACGCTCTCGCCAATGTGGGCTCGCGTGCGGGGCTCACTGATGGTTTCCTAGACTACGGGGTGCACACCATGCTAGCCCGCCATTTGTGGGCCGGGCCGAGGACCCACCAATAACCGAAGAATGGGCCCCGCTTGCCCTGGCCCTCCTTATGATCAAGATGAAGTTCTCTGAAGACTTGGCATACACTTCAAGGCATATTTGAAGGATCGACATGCTTATCACTAGGTTGTAACCGACCATGTGTAGACCCTATATACCCCTGGTGCGTATATAAACCAAACCAAGGGGTTTTACTCGATAGACACGATTTCAAGGTCTCAGAGCTTAGCATTCATTCATACAATCTCGAGGTAGATCATATTGTACTTCGTACCGCATCCACAATCAAAATAACAAGAGTAGGATGTTGGGTTTTACCTCTTTGAGAGGACTCGGACCTAGGTAAAACATCATGTCCCTATTCTTCCTGTTTACATCTTGCTTAGATCATCAGCTTGGGACCCCCTACCTTAGATCCGCCGGTTTTAGCGCCGACATTAGTGACCATGCAGGTCCCGCTGCGTGATGATAGGAGCTTGATGTCGAATTTTCTGATCAGTGATAGCATCGGCTGTGAGGGTACACTAGTAGAAAACAGGGCTTTCGTCACAGTCGGATCAGAGCATTAGTCCCGGTTACTAGTTAGGAAAATTAAAAAAACTTAAATTTGGATATTTTTTGCAAAAAACTGTTATGAAAAAGTAAAACGGCCATATCTTTCGCATACGATGTCGAAAAAAACACCATAATATATCAAAAAAATCAGCACGAAAATCCGCATCCGATTTCGATGCTCTCGCCAATGTGGGCTCAAGTGCGGGGCTCACTGATTGTATCCTGGACTACGGGGTGCACACCACGCTAGCCCGCCATTTGTGGGCCGGGCCGAGGACCCACCAATAACCGAAGAATGGGCCCTGCTTGCCCTGGCCCTTGGCATGATCAAGATGAAGTTCTCTGAAGACTTGGCATACACTTCAAGGCATATTTGAAGGATCAACATGCTTATCACTAGGTTGTAACCGACCATGTGTAGACCCGATATACCCTTGGTGCGTATATAAACCAAACCAAGAGGTTTGAGACGACAGACATGATTTCAAGGTCTCAGAGCTTAGCATTCATTCATACAATCTCGAGGTAGATCATATTGTACTCTGTACCCCATCCACAATCAAAATAACAAGAGTAGGATGTAGGGTTTTACCTCTTTGAGAGGACTCAGAGCTAGGTAAAACATCACGTCCCTATTCTTCCTGTTTACATCTTGCTTAGATCATCAGCTTGGGACCCCCTACCTAAGATCCGCCGGTTTAAGCGCCGACATTGGTGACCATGCAGGTCCCGCTGCGTGATCATAGCAGCTTGATGTCAAATTTTCTGATCAGTGATAGCATCGGCTGCGAGGGTACACTAGTAGAAAACAGGGCTTTCGTCACAGTCGGATCGGAGCATTAGTCCCGGTTACTAGTTAGGAAAATTAAAAAATCTTAAATTTGGATATGTTTTGCAAAAAACTGTTATGAAAAAGTAAAACGGCCATATCTTTTGCATACGATGTCGAAAAAAACACCATAATATATCAAAAAAATCAGCACGAAAATCCGCATCCGATTTCGATGCTCTCGCCAATGTGGGCTCAAGTGCGGGGCTCACTGATTGTATCCTGGACTACGGGGTGCACACCACGCTAGCCCGCCATTTGTGGGCCGGGCCGAGGACCCACCAATAACCGAAGAATGGGCCCTGCTTGCCCTGGCCCTTGGCAGGATCAAGAGGAAGTTCTCTGAAGACTTGGCATACACTTCAAGGCATATTTGAAGGATCAACATGCTTATCACTAGGTTGTAACCGACCATGTGTAGACCCTATATACCCCTGGTGCGTATATAAACCAAACCAAGGTGTTTTAGTCGATAGACATGATTTCAAGGTCTCAGAACTTAGCATTCATTCATACAATCTCGAGGTAGATCATATTGTACACCGTACGCCATCAACAATCAAAATAACAAGAGTAAGATGTAGGGTTTTACCTCTATGAGAGGACTCGGACCTAGGTAAAACATCACGTCCCTATTCTTCCTGTTTACATCTTGCTTAGATCATCAGCTTGGGACCCCCTACCTGAGATCCGCCGGTTTTAGCGCCGACATTGGTGACCATGCAGGTCCCGCTGCGTGATCATAGGAGCTTGATGTCAAATTTTCTGATCAGTGATAGCATCGGCTGCGAGGGTACACTAGTAGAAAACGGGGCTTTCGTCACAGTCGGATCGGAGCATTAGTCCCTGTTACTAGTTAGGAAAATTAAAAAAATTAAATTTGGACATGTTTTGCAAAAAAGTGTTATGAAAAAGTAAAACAGCCATATCTTTTGCATACGATGTCGAAAAAACCCTCATAAGATATCAAAAAAATCAGCACGAAAATCCGCATCCGATTTCGACGCTCTCACCAATGTGGGCTCATGTGCGGGGCTCACTGATGGTGTCCTGGACTACGGCGTGCACACCATGCTAGCCCGCCATTTGTGGGCCAGGCCGAGGATCCACCAATAACCGAAGAATGGGCACCTCTTGCCCTGGCCCTTGGCATGATCAAGATGAAGTTCTCTGAAGACTTGGCATACACTTCAAGGCATATTTGAAGGATCGACATGCTTATCACTAGGTTGTAACCGACCATGTGTAGACCCTATATACCCCTGGTGCGTATATAAACCAAACCAAGGGGTTTTAGTCGATAGACATGATTTCAAGGTTTTAGAGCTTAGCATTCATTCATACAATCTCGAGGTAGATCATATTGTACTCCGTACCGCATCCACAATCAAAATAACAAGAGTAGGATGTAGGGTTTTACCTCTTTGAGAGGACTCGGACCTAGGTAAAACATCACGTCCCTATTCTTCCTGTTTACATCTTGCTTAGATCATCAGCTTGGGACCCCCTACCTGAGATCCGCCGGTTTTAGCGCCGACATTGGTGACCATGCTGGTCCCGCTGCGTGATCACAGGAGCTTGATGTCGAATTTTCTGATCAGTGATAGCATCGGCTGCGAGGGTACACTAGTAGAAAACAGGGCTTTCGTCACAGTCGGATCGGAGCATTAGTCCCGGTTACTAGTTTGGAAAATTAAAAAACTTAAATTTGGACATGTTTTGGCAAAAAGTGTTATGAAAAAGTAAAACGGCCATATATTTTGCATACGATGTCGAAAAAAACGCATAATATATGAAAAAAATCAGCACGAAAATCCACATCCGATTTCGACGGTCTCGCCAATGTGGGCTCGCGTGCAGGGCTCACTGATGGTGTCCTGGACTACGGGGTGCACAACACGCTAGCCCGCCATTTGTGGGCCGGGCTGAGGACATACCAATAACCGAAGAATGGGCCCCGCTTGCCCTGGCCCTTGGCATGATCAAGATGAAGTTCTCTAAAGACTTGGCATACACTTCAAGGCATATTTGAGGATCGACATGCTTATCACTAGGTTGTAACCGACCACGTGTAGACCCTATATACCCCTGGTGCTTATATAAACCAAACCAAGGGGTTTTAGTTGATAGACATGATTTCAAGGTCTCAGAGCTTAGCATTCATTCATACAATCTCGAGGTAGATCATATTGTACACCGTACCCCATCCACAATCAAAATAACAAGAGTAGGATGTACGGTTTTACCTCTTTGAGAGGACTCGGACCTAGGTAAAACATCACGTCCCTATTCTTCCTGTTTACATCTTGCTTAGATCATCAGCTTGGGACCCCCTACCTGAGATCCACCAGTTTTAGCGCCGACATTGGTGACCATGCAGGTCCCGCTGCGTGATCACAGGAGCTTGATGTCGAATCTTCTGATCAGTGATAGCATCGGCTGCGAGGGTACACTAGTAGAAAACAGGGCTTTCATCACAGTCGGATCGGAGCATTAGTCCCGGTTACTAGTTTGGAAAATTAAAAAACTTAAATTTGGACATGTTTTGGCAAAAAGTGTTATGAAAAAGTAAAACGGCCATATCTTTTGCATACGATGTCGAAAAAAATGCATAATATATGAAAAAAATCAGCACGAAAATCTGCATCCAATTTCGACGCTCTCGCCAATGTGGGCTCGCGTGCAGGGCTCACTTATGGTGTCCTGGACTACGGGGTGCACACCACGCTAGCCCGCCATTTGTGGGCCGGGCCGAGGACCCACCAATAACCGAAGAATGGGCCCCGCTTGCCCTGGCCCTTGGCATGATCAAGATGAAGTTCTCTAAAGACTTGGCATACACTTCAAGGCATATTTGAAGGATCGACATGCTTATCACTAGGTTGTAACCGACCATGTGTAGACCCTATATACCCCTGGTGCGTATATAAACCAAACCAAGGGGTTTTAGTTGATAGACACGATTTCAAGGTCTCAGAGCTTAGCATTCATTCATACAATCTCGAGGTAGATCATATTGTACTCCGTACCCCATCCACAATCAAAATAACAAGAGTAGGATGTAGGGTTTTACCTCTTTGAGAGGACTCGGACCTAGGTAAAACATCACGTCCCTATTCTTCCTGTTTTCATCTTGCTTAGATCATCAGCTTGGGACCCCGTACCTGAGATCCGCCGGTTTTGCCGCCGACATTGGTGACCATGCAGGTCCCGCTGCGTGATAATAGGAGCATGATGTTGAATTTTCTGATCAGTGATAGCATCGGCTGCGACGGTACACTAGTAGAAAACAGGGCTTTCGTCACAGTCGGATCGGAGCATTAGTCTCGGTTACTAGTTTGGAAAATGAAAAAAACTTAAATTTTGACATGTTTTGCAAAAAAGTGTTATGAAAAAGTAAAACGACCATATCTTTTGCATACGATGTCAAAAAATACCGCATAATATATCAAAAAAATCAGCACACAAATCCGCATCCGATTTCGATTCTCTCGCCAATGTGGTCTCACGTGCGGGGCTCACTGATGGTGTCCTGGACTACGGGGTGCACACCACGCTAGCCCGCCATTTGTGGGCCGGGCCGAGGACCCACCAATAACCGAAGAATGGGCCCTGCTTGCCCTGGCCCTTGGCATGATCAAGATGAAGTTCTCTAAAGACATGGCATACACTTCAAGGCATATTTGAAGGATCAACATGCTTATCACTAGGTTGTAACCGACCATGTGTAGACCCTATATACCCCTGGTGCATATATAAACAAAACCAAGGGGTTTTTGTCGATAGAAACGATTTCAAGGTCTCAATCTCGAGGTAGATCATATTGTACTCCGTAACCCATCCACAATCAAAATAACAAGAGTAGGATGTAGGGTTTTACCTCTTTGAGAGGACTCAGACCTAGGTAAAACATCACGTCCCTATTCTTCCTGTTTACATCTTGCTTAGATCATCAGCTTGGGACTCCCTACCTGAGATCCGCTGGTTTTAGCGCTGACATTGGTGACCATGCAGGTCCCGCTGCGTGATCATAGGATCTTGATGTCGAATTTTCTGATCAGTGATAGCATCGGCTGCGAGGGTACACTAGTCGAAAACAGGGCTTCTGTCACAGTCGGATCGGAGCATTAGTCCCGGTTACTAGTTAGGAAAATTAAAAAGCTTGAATTTGGACATGTTTTGCAAAAAATTGTTATGAAAAAGTAAAACGGCCATATCTTTTGCATACGATGTCAAAAAATAACGCATAATATATCAAAAAAATCAGCACAAAAATCCGCATCCGATTTCGACGCTCTCGCTAATGTGGGCCCGCGTGCGGGGATCACTGATGGTGTCCTAGACTATGGGGTGCACACCACGCAAGCCCGGCATTTGTGGGACAGGCCGAGGACCCACCAATAACCGAAGAATGGGCCTCACTTGCCCTGGCCCGTGGCATGATCAAGAAGAAGTTCTCTGAAGACTTGGCATACACTTCAAGGCATATTTGAAGGATCGACATGCTTATCACTAGGTTGTAACCGACCATGTGTAGACCCTATATACCCCTGGTGCGTATATAAACCAAACCAAGGGGTTTTAGTCGATAGACACAATTTCAAGGTCTCAGAGCTTAGCATTCATTCATACAATCTCGAGGTAGATCATATTGTACTCCGTACCGCATCCACAATCAAAATAACAAGAGTTGGATGTAGGGTTTTACCTCTTTGAGAGGACTCGGACCTAGGTAAAACATCACGTCCCTATTCTTCCTGTTTACATCTTGCTTAGATCATCAGCTTGGGACCCCCTACCTGAGATCCGCCGGTTTTAGCGCCAACATTGGTGACCATGCAGGTCCCGCTGCGTGATCATAGCAGATTGATGTCGAATTTTCTGATCAGTGATAGCATCGGCTGCGAGGGTACACTAGTAGAAAACAGGGCTTTTGTCACAGTCGGATCGGAGCATTAGTCCCGGTTACTAGTTAGGAAAATTAAAAAACTTAAATTTGGACATGTTTTTCAAAAAAGTGTTATGAAAAAGTAAAACGGCCATATCTTTTGCATATGATGTCGAAAAAAAACGCATAATATATCAAAAAATCAGCATGAAAATCCCCATCCGATTTCGACGCTCTCGCCAATGTGGGCTCGCATGCGGGGATCACTGATGGTGTCCTGGACTACAGGGTGCACACCACGCTAGCCCGCCATTTGTGTGCCGGGCCGAGGACCCACCAATAACCGAAGAATGGGCCCCGCTTGCCCTGGCCCTTGGCATGATCAAGATGAAGTTCTCTGAAGACTTGGCATACACTTCAAGGCATATTTGAAGGATCGACATGCTTATCACTAGGTTGTAACCGACCATGTGTAGACCCTATATACCCCTGGTGCGTATATAAACCCAACCAAGGGGTTTTAGTCGATAGACACGATTTCAAGGTCTCAGAGCTTGGCATTCATTCATACAATCTCGAGGTAGATCATATTGTACTCCGTACCCCATCCACAATCAAAATAACAAGAGTAGGATGTACGGTTTTACCTCTTTGAGAGGACTCGGACCTAGGTAAAACATCGCGTCCCTATTCTTCCTGGTTACATCTTGCTTAGATCATCAGTTTGGGACCCCCTACCTGAGATCCGCCGGTTTTAGCGCCGACATTGGTGACCATGCAGGTCCCGCTGCGTGATCATAGGAGCTTGATGTCGAATTTTCTGATCAGTGATAGCATCGGCTGCGAGGGTACACTAGTAGAAAATAGGGCTTTCATCACAGTCGGATCGAAGCATAAACCCAACCAAGGGGTTTTAGTCGATAGACACGATTTCAAGGTCTCAGAGCTTGGCATTCATTCCTACAATCTCGAGCTAGATCGTATTGTACTCCGTACCCCATCCACAATCCAAATAACAAGAGTAGGATGTAGGGTTTTACCTCTTTGAGAGGACTCGAACCTAGGAAAAACATCACGTCCCTATTCTTCCTGTTTACATCTTGCTTAGATCATCAGCTTGGGACCCCCTAACTGAGATCCGCCGGTTTTAGCGCCGACATTGGTGACCATGCAGGTCCCGCTGCATGATCATAGGAGCTTGATGTCGAATTTTCTGATCAGTGATAGCATCGGCTGCGAGGGTACACTTGTAGAAAACAGGGCTTTCGTCACAGTCAAATCGGAGCATTAGTCCCGGTTACTAGTTAGGAAAATTAAAAAAATTAAACTTGGACATGTTTTGTAAAAAACTGTTATGAAAAAGTAAAACGGCCATATCTTTTGCATATGATGTCGAAAAAAAACGCATAATATATCAAAAAATCAGCACGAAAATCCGCATCCGATTTCGATGCTCTCGCCAATGTGGGCTTGCATGTGGGGATCACTGATGGTGTCCTGGACTACAGGGTGCACACCACGCTAGCCCGCCATTTGTGTGCCGGCACGAGGACCCAGCAATAACCGAAGAATGGGCCCCACTTGCCCTGGCCCTTGGCATGATCAAGAGGAAGTTCTCCGAAGACTTGGCATACACTTCAAGGCATATTTGAAGGATCGACATGCTTATCACTAGGTTGTAACCGACCTTGTGTAGACCCTATGTACCCCTGGTGCGTATATAAACCAAACCAAGGGGTTTTAGTCGATTGACACAATTTCAAGGTCTCAGAGCTTGGCATTCATTCATACAATCTCGAGGTAGATCATATTGTACTCCGTACCCCATCCACAATCAAAATAACGAGAGTAGGATGTAGGGTTTTACCTCTTTGAGAGGACTCGGACCTAGGTAAATCATCATGTCCCTATTCTTCCTGTTTACATCTTGCTTAGATCATCAGCTTGGGACCCCCTACCTGAGATCCGCCGGTTTTAGCGCCGACATTGGTGACCATGCAAGTCCCGCTGCATGATCATTGGAGCTTGATGTCGAATTTTCTGATCAGTGATAGCATCGGCTGCGAGGGTACACTTGTAGAAAACAGGGCTTTCGTCACAGTCGAATCGGAGCATTAGTCCCGGTTACTAGTTAGGAAAATTAAAAAAATTAAACTTGGACATGTTTTGCAAAAAAGTGTTATGAAACAGTAAAACGGCCATATCTTTTGCATATGATGTCGAAAAAAAACGCATAATATATCAAAAAATCAGCATGAAAATCCGCATCCGATTTCGACGCTCTCGCCAATGTGGGCTCGCATGCGGGGATCACTGATGGTGTCCTGGACTACAGGGTGCACACCACGCTAGCCCGCCATTTGTGTGCCGGGCCGAGGACCCACCAATAACCGAAGAATGGGCCCCGCTTGCCTTGGCCCTTGGCATGATCAAGATGAAGTTCTCTGAAGACTTGTCATACACTTCAAGGCATATTTGAAGGATCGACATGCTTATCAATAGGTTGTAACCGACCATGTGTAGACCCTATATACCCCTGGTGCGTATATAAACCAAACCAAGGGGTTTTAGACGATAGACACGATTTCAAGGTCTCAGAGCTTCGCATTCATTCATACAATCTCGAGGTAGATCATATTATACTCAGTACCCCATCCACAATCAAAATAACAAGAGTGGGATGTAGGGTTTTACCTCTTTGAGAGGACTCGGACCTAGGTAAAACATCATGTCCCTATTCTTCCGGTTTACATCTTGCTTAGATCATCAGCTTGGGACCCCCTACCTGAGATCTGCCGGTTTTAGCGCCGACATTGGTGACCATGCAGGTCCCGCTGCGCGATCATAGGAGCTTGATGTCGAATTTTCTGATCAGTGATAGCATCGGCTGCGAGGGTACACTAGTAGAAAACAGGGCTTTCGTCAGAGTCGGATCGGAGCATTAGTCCTGGTTACTAGTTAGGAAAATTAAAAAAATTAAACTTGGACATGTTTTGCAAAAAAGGCTTATGAAAAAGTAAAACGACCATATCTTTTGCATATGATGTCGAAAAAAAATGCATAATATATCAAAAAAATAAGCACATAAATCCGCATCCGATTTCGACGCTCTCGCCAATGTGGGCTCGCATGCGGGGATCACTGATGGTGTCCTGGACTACAGGGTGCACAACATGCTAGCCCGCCATTTGTGTGCTGGGCCGAGGACCCACCAATAACCGAAGAATGGGCCCAGCTTGCCCTGGCCCTTGTCATGATCAAGATGAAGTTCTCTGAAGACTTGGCATACACTTCAAGGCATATTTGAAGGATCGACATGCTTATCACTTGGTTGTAACCGACCATGTGTAGACCCTATATACCCCTGGTGCGTATATAAACCCAACCAAGGGGTTTTAGTCGATAGACACGATTTCAAGGCCTCAGAGCTTGGCATTCATTCATACAATCTCGAGGTAGATCATATTGTACTCCGTACCCCATCCACAATCAAAATAACAAGAGTAGGATGTTGGGTTTTACCTCTTTGAGAGGACTCGGACCTAGGTAAAACATCACGTCCCTATTCTTCCTGTTTACATCTTGCTTAGATCATCAGCTTGGGACCCCCTACCTGAGATCCGCCGGTTTTAGCGCCGACATTGGTGACCAAGCAGGTCCCGCTGCGTGATCATAGGAGCTTGATGTCGAATTTTCTGATCAGTGATAGCATCGGCTGCGAGGGTACACTAGTAGAAAACAGGGCCTTCGTCATAGTCGGATCGGAGCATTAGTCCCGGTTACTAGTTAGGAAAATTAAAAAAATTAAACTTGGACATGTTTTGCAAAAAAGTGTTATGAAAAAGTAAAACGGCCATATCTTTTGCATATGATATCGAAAAAAACGCATAATATATCAAAAAATCAGCAAGAAAATCCGGATTTGATTTCGACGCTCTCGCCAATGTGGGCTCGCATGCGGGGATCACTGATGGTGTCCTGGACTACAGGGTGCACACCATGCTAGCCCGCCATTTGTGGGCCGGGCCGAGGACCCACCAATAACCGAAGAATGGGCCCCGCTTGCCCTGGCCCTTGGCATGATCAAGATGAAGTTCTCTGAAGACTTGGCATACACTTCAAGGCATATTTGAAGGATCGACATGCTTATCACTAGGTTGTAACCGACCTAGTGTAGACCCTATATACCCCTGGTGCGTATATAAACCAAACCAAGGGGTTTTAGTCGATAGACACGATTTCAAGGTCTCAGAGCTTAGCATTCATTCATACAATCTCGAGGTAGATCATATTATACTCAGTACCCCATCCACAATCAAAATAACAAGAGTTGGATGTAGGGTTTTACCTCTTTGAGAGGACTCGGACCTAGGTAAAACATCATGTCCCTATTCTTCCTGTTTACATCTTGCTTAGATCATCAGCTTGGGACACCCTACCTGAGATCTGCCGGTTTTAGCGCCGACATTGGTGACCATGCAGGTCCCGCTGCGTGATCATAGGAGCTTGATGTCGAATTTTTTGATCAGTGATAGCATCGGCTGCGAGGGTACACTAGTAGAAAACAGGGCTTTCGTCATAGTCGAATCGGAGCATCAGTCCCGGTTACTAGTTAGGAAAATTAAAAAAAATTAAACTTGGACATGTTTTGCAAAAAAGTTTTATGAAAAAGTAAAACGGCCATATCTTTTGCATATGATGTCGAAAAAAATGCATAATATATCAAAAAATCAGCACGAAAATCCGCATCCGATTTCGACGCTCTCGCCAATGTGGGCTCGCATGCGGGGATCACTGATGGTGTCCTGGACTACAGGGTGCACACCACGCTAGCCCGCCATTTGTGTGCCGGGCCGAGGACCCACCAATAACCGAAGAATGGGCCGCGCTTGCCCTGGCCCTTGGCATGATCAAGATGAAGTTCTCTGAAGACTTGGCATACACTTCAAGGCATATTTGAAGGATCGACATGCTTATCACTAGGTTGTAACCGACCATGTGTAGACCCTATATACCCCTGGTGCGTATATAAACCAAACCAAGGGGTTTTAGTCGATAGACACGATTTCAAGGTCTCAGAGCTTAGCATTCATTCATACAATCTCGAGGTAGATCATATTATACTCAGTACCCCATCCACAATCAAAATAACAAGAGTAGGATGTAGGGTTTTACATCTTTGAGAGTACTCGGACCTAGGTAAAATATCACGTCCCTATTCTTCCTGTTTACATCTTTCTTAGATCATCAGCTTGGGACCCCCTACCTGAGATCTGCCGGTTTTAGCGCCGACATTGGTGACCATGCAGGTCCCGCTGCGCGATCATAGGAGCTTGATGTTGAATTTTCTGATCAGTGATAGCATCGGCTGCGAGGGTACACTAGTAGAAAACAGGGCTTTCTTCACAGTCGGATCGGAGCATTAGTCCCGGTTACTAGTTTGGAAAATTAAAAAACTTAAATTTGGACATGTTTTGGCAAAAAGTGTTATGAAAAAGTAAAACGGCCATATCTTTTGCATACGATGTCGAAAAAAACGCATAATATTTGAAAAAATCAGCACGAAAATCTGCATCCAATTTCGACGCTCTCGCCAATGTGGGCTCACGTGCAGGGCTCACTTATGGTGTCCTGGACTACGGGGTGCACACCACGCTAGCCCGCCATTTGTGGGCCGGGCCGAGGACCCACCAATAACTGAAGAATGGGCCCCGCTTGCCCTGGCCCTTGGCATGATCAAGATGAAGTTCTCTAAAGACTTGGCATACACTTCAAGGCATATTTGAAGGATCGACATGCTTATCACTAGGTTGTAACCGACCATGTGTAGACCCTATATACCCCTGGTGCATATATAAACCAAACCAAGGGGTTTTAGTTGATAGACACGATTTCAAGGTCTCGGAGCTTAGCATTCATTCATACAATCTCGAGGTAGATCATATTGTACTCCGTACCCCATCCACAATCAAAATAACAGGAGTAGGATGTAGGGTTTTACCTCTTTGAGAGGACTCGGACCTGGGTAAAACATCACGTCCCTATTCTTCCTGTTTACATCTTGCTTAGATCATCAGCTTGGGACCCCCTACCTGAGATCCGCCGGTTTTAGCGCCGACATTGGTGACCATGCAGGTCCCGCTGCGTGATCATAGGAGCTTGATGTCGAATTTTCTGATCAGTGATAGCATTGGCTGCGAGGGTACACTTCTAGAAAACAGGGCTTTCGTCACAGTCGAATCGGAGCATTAGTCCCGGTTACTAGTTAGGAAAATTAAAAAAATTGAACTTGGACATGTTTTGCAAAAAAGTGTTATGAAAAAGTAAAACGGCCATATCTTTTGCATATGATGTCGATAAAAAACGCATAATATATCAAAAAATCAGCACGAAAATACGCATCCAATTTCGACGCTCTCGCCAATGTGGGCTCGCCTGCGGGGATCACTGATGGTGTCCTGGACTACAGGGTGCACACCATGCTAGCCCGCCATTTGTGTGGCGGGCCGAGGACCCACCAATAACTGAAGAATGGGCCCCGCTTGCCCTGGCCCTGGGCATGATCAAGAAGAAGTTCTCTGAAGACTTGGCATACACTTCAAGGCATATTTGAAGGATCGACATGCCTATCACTAGGTTGTAACCGACCATTTGTAGACCCTATATACCCCTGGTGCGTATATAAACCAAACCAAGGGGTTTTAGTCGATAGACACGATTTCAAGGTCTCAGAGCTTAGCATTCATTCATACAATCTCGAGGTAGATCATATTATACTCAGTACCCCATCCACAATCAAAATAACAAGAGTAGGATGTAGGGTTTTACCTCTTTGAGAGGACTCGGACCGAGGTAAAACATCATGTCCCTATTCTTCCTGTTTACATCTTGCTTAGATCATCAGCTTGGGACCCCCTACCTGAGATCTGCCAGTTTTAGCGCCGATATTGGTGACCATGCAGGTCCCGCTGCGCGATCATAGGAGCTTGATGTCGAATTTTCTGATCAGTGATAGCATCGGCTGCGAGGGTACACTAGTAGAAAACAGGGCTTTCGTCACAGTCGGATCGGAGCATTAGTCCCGGTTACTTGTTAGAAAATTAAAAAACTTAAATTTGGACATGTTTTTTAAAAAAGTGTTATGAAAAAGTAAAGCGGCCATAACTTTTGCATACGATGTCAAAAAAAATGCATAATATATCAAAAAAATCTGCACGAAAATCCGCATCCGATTTCGATGCTCTCGCCAATGTGGGCTCGCGTGCGGGGATCACTGATGGTGTCCTGGACTACGGGGTGCACACCACGCTAGCCCGCCATTTGTGGGCCGGGCCGAGGACCCACCAATAACCGAAGAATGGGCCCAGCTTGCCCTGGACCTTAGCATGATCAAGTAGAAGTTCTCTGAAGACTTGGCATACACTTCAAGGCATATTTGAAGGATCGACATGCTTATCACTTGGTTGTAACCGACCATGTGTAGACCCTATATTCCCCTGGTGCGTATATAAACCAAACCAAGGGGTTTTAGTCGATAGACACGATTTCAAGGTCTCAGAGCTTGGCATTCATTCATACAATCTCGAGGTAGATCATATTGTACTCCGTACCCCATCCACAATCAAAATAACAAGAGTAGGATGTAGGGTTTTACCTCTTTGAGACGACTCGGACCTAGGTAAAACATCACGTCCCTATTCTTCTTGTTTACATCTTGCTTAGATCATCAGCTTGGGACCCCCTACCTGAGATCTGCCGGTTTTAGCGCCGACATTGGTGACCATGCAGGTCCCGCTGCGTGATCATAGGAGCTTGATGTCGAATTTTCTGATCAGTGATAGCATCGGCTGCGAGGGTACACTAGTAGAAAACAGGGCTTTCGTCACAGTCAGATCGGAGCATTAGTCCCGGTTACTTGTTAGGAAAATTAAAAAAATTAATTTTGGACATGTATTGCAAAAAAGTGTTATGAAAAAGTAAAACGGCCATATCTTTTGCATACGATGTCGAAAAAAAACGCATAATATATCAAAAAAATAAGCACGAAATCCGCATCCGATTTCGAAGCTCTCGCAAATGTGGGCTCGCGTGCGGGGATCACTGATGGTGTCCTGGACTACGGGGTGCACAACATGCTAGCCCGCCATTTGTGGGCTGGTCCGAGGACCCACCAATAACCGAAGAATGGGCCCAGCTTGCCCTGGCCCTTGTCATGATCAAGAAGAAGTTCTCTGAAGACTTGGCATACACTTCAAGGCATATTTGAAGGATCGACATGCTTATCACTTGGTTGTAACCGACCATGTGTAGACCCTATATACCCCTGGTGCGTATATAAACCAAACCAAGGGGTTTTAGTCGATAGACACGATTTCAAGGTCTCAGAGCTTGGCATTCATTCATACAATCTCGAGGTAGATCATATTGTACTCCGTACGCCATCCACAATCAAAATAACAAGAGTAGGATGTAGTGTTTTACCTCTTTGAGAGGACTCGGACCTAGGTAAAACATCACGTCCCTATTTTTCCTGTTTACATCTTGCTTAGATCATCAGCTTGGGACCCCCTACCTGGGATCCGCCGGTTTTAGCACCGACATTGGTGACCATGCAGGTCCCGCTGCGTGATCATAGGAGCTTGAAGTCGAATTTTCTGATCAGTGATAGCATCGGCTGCGAGGGTACACTAGTAGAAAACAGGGCTTTCGTCATAGTCGGATCGGAGCATTAGTCCCGGTTACTAGTTAGGAAAATTAAAAAAATTAAACTTGGACATGTTTTGCAAAAAAGTGTTATGAAAAAGTAAAACGGCCATATCTTTGGCATATGATGTCGAAAAAAACGCATAATATATCAAAAAATCAGCACGAAAATCCGCATCCGATTTCGATGCTCTCGCAAATGTGGGCTCGCATGCGGGGATCACTGATGGTGTCCTGGTCTACAGGGTGCACACCACGCTAGCCCGCCATTTGTGTGCCGGGCCGAGGACCCACCAATAACCGAAGAAAGGGCCCCGCTTGCCCTGGCCCTTGGCATGATCAAGTTTAAGTTCTCTGAAGACATGGCATACACTTCAAGGCATATTTGAAGGATCGACATGCTTATCACTA
Source organism: Thinopyrum elongatum (assembly GCA_011799875.1). Classification (NCBI taxonomy): domain Eukaryota; kingdom Viridiplantae; phylum Streptophyta; class Magnoliopsida; order Poales; family Poaceae; genus Thinopyrum; species Thinopyrum elongatum. The sequence goes on from CM022299.1 coordinate 577,220,894, forward strand.
GGTTGTAACCGACCATTTGAAGACCCTATATACCCCTCATGCATATATAAACCAAACCAAGGGGTTTTAGTCGATAGACACGATTTCAAGGTCTCAGAGCTTAGCATTCATTCATACAATCTCGAGGTAGATCATATTGTACTCCGTACCCCATCCACAATCAAAATAACAAGAGTAGGATGTAGGGTTTTACCTCTTTGAGAGGACTCGGACCTAGGTAAGACATCACGTCCCTATTCTTCCTGTTTACATCTTGCTTAGATCATTAGCTTGGGACCCCCTACCTGAGATCCGCCGGTTTTAGCGCCGGCATTGGTGACCATGCAGGTCCCGCTGCGTGATCATAGGAGCTTGATGTCGAATTTTCTGATCAGTGATAGCATCGGCTGCGAGGGTACACTAGTAGAAAACAGGGCTTTCTTCACAGTCGGATCGGAGCATTAGTCCCGGTTACTAGTTAGGAAAATTAAAAAACTTAAATTTGGACATGTTTTTCAAAAAAGTGTTATGAAAAGTAAAACGGCCATATCTTTTGCATACGATGTCGAAAAAAAATGCATAATATATCAAAAAAATCAACAAGAAAATCAGCATCCGATTTTGACGCTCTTGCCAATGGGGGCTCGCTTGCAGGGATCACTGATGGTGTCCTGGGCTACGGGGTGCACAACATGCTAGCAAGCCATTTGTGGGCCGGGCTGAGGACCCACCAATAAACGAAGAATGGGCCCCGCTTGCCCTTGCCCTTGGCATGATCCAGATGAAGTTCTCTGAAGACTTGGCATACACTTCAAGACATATTTGAAGGATCGACATGCTTATCACTAGGTTGTAACCGACCATGTGTAGACCCTATATACCCCTGGTGCGTATATAAACCAAACCAAGGGGTTTTAGTCGATAGACACGATTTCAAGGTCTCACTGCTTAGCATTCATCCATACAATCTCGAGGTAGATCATATTATACTCCGTACCCCATCCACAATCAAAATAACAAGAGTAGGATGTAGGGTTTTACCTCTTTGAGAGGACTCGGACCTAGGTAAAACATCACGTCCCTATTCTTCCTGTTTACATCGTGCTTAGATCATCAGCTTGGGACCCCCTACCTGAGATCCGCCGGTTTTAGCGCCGACATTGGTGACCATGCTGGTCCCGCTGCGTGATCATAGGAGCTTGATGTCGAATTTTCTGATCAGTGATAGCATCGGCTATGAGGGTACACTAGTAGAAAACAGGGCTTTCGTCATAGTCAGATCGGAGCATTAGTCCCGGTTACTAGTTAGGAAAATTAAAAAACTTAAATTTGGACAGGTTTTGCAAAAAAGTGTTATGAAAAAGTAAAACAGCCATATCTTTTGCATACGATGTCGAAAAAACCCGCATAATATATCAAAAAAATCAGCACAAAAATCCGCATCTGATTTCGATGCTCTCGCCATTGTGGGCTCGCGTGCGCGGATCACTGATGGTGACCTGGACTACGGGGTGCACACCTTGCTAGCCCGCCATTTATGGGCCGGGCCGAGGACCCACCAATAACCGAAGAATGGGCCCCGCTTGCCCTAGCCATTGGCATGATCAAGATGAAGTTCTCTGAAGACTTGGCATACAATTCAAGGCATATTTGAAGGATCGACATGCTTATCACTAGGTTGTAACCCACCATGTGTAGACCCTATATACCCCTGGTGCGTATATAAACCAAACCAAGGGGTTTTAGTCTATAGACATGATTTCAAGGTCTCAGAGCTTAGCGTTCATTCATACAATCACGAGGTAGATCATATTGTACTCCGTACCCCATCCACAATCAAAATAACAAGAGTAGGATGTAGGGTTTTACCTCTTTGAGAGGACCCGGACCTAGGTAAAACATCACGTCCCTATTCTTCCTGTTTACATCTTGCTTAGATCATCAGCTTGGGATCCGCTATCTGAGATCCGCCGGTTTTAGCGCCGACATTGGTGACCATGCAGGTCCCACTGCGTGATCATAGGAGCTTGATGTCGAGTTTTCAGATCAGTGATAGCATCGGCTGCGAGGGTACACTAGTAGAAAACAGGGCTTTCGTCACAGTCAGGTCGGACCATTAGTCCCGGTTACTAGTTAGGAAAAGTTAAAAACTTAAATTTGGACATGTTTTGCAAAAAAGTGTTATGAAAAAGTAAAACGGCCATATCTTTTGCATACGATGTCGAAAAAAACCGCATAATTTATCAAAAAAATCAGCACAAAAATCCGCATCCGATTTCGACGCTCTCTCCAATCTGGGCTCGTGTGCGAGGATCACTGATGGTGTCCTGGACTACGAGGTGCACACCACGATAGCCCGCCATTTGTGGGCCGGGCCGAGGACACACCAGTAACCGAAGAATGGGTCCCGCTTGCCCTGGCCCTTGGAATGATCAAGATGAAGTTCTCTGAAGACATGGCATACACTTCAAGGCATATTTGAAGGATCGACATGCTTATCACTAGGTTGTAACCGACCATGTGTAGACCCTATATACCCCTGGTGCGTATATAAACCAAACCAAGGGGTTTTATCGATAGACACGATTTCAAGGTCTCAGAGTTTAGCATTCATTCATACAATCTCGAGGTAGATCATATTATACTCCGTATCCCATCCATAATCAAAATAACAAGAGTAGGATGTAGGGTTTTACCTCTTTGAGAGGACTCGGACCTAGGTAAAACTTCACGTCCCTATTCTTCCTATTTACATCTTGCTTAGATCATCAGCTTGGGACCCCCTACCTGAGATCCGCTGGTTTTAGCGCCGACATTGGTGACCATGCAGGTCCCGCTGCGTGATCATAGGAGCTTGATGTCGAATTTTCTGATCAGTGATAGCATCGGCTGTGAGGGTACACAAGTAGAAAACAGGGCTTTCGTCACAGTCGGATCGGAGCATTAGTCCCGGTTACTAGTTAGGAAAATTAAAAAACTTAGATTTGGACATGTTTTGCAAAAAAGTGTTATGAAAAAGTAAAACGGCCATATATTTTGCATACGATGTCGAAAAAAACCGCATAATATATCATAAAAATCAGAACGAAAATCCGCATCCGATTTCGACGGTCTCGCCAATGTGGGCTCGGGTGCAGGGATCACTGATAGTGTCCTGGACTACGGGGTGCACACCATGCCAGCCCGCCATTTGTGGGCCGGTCCGAGGACCCACCAATAACCGAAGAATGGGCCCCACTTGCCCTGGCCCTTGGCATGATCAAGATGAAGTTCTCTGAGGACTTGGCATACAATTCAAGGCATTTTTGAAGGATCGACATGCTTATCACTAGGTTGTAACCAACCATGTGTAGACCCTATATACCCCTGGTGCGTATATAAACCAAACCAAGGGGTTTTAGTTGATAGACACGATTTCAAGGTCTCAGAGCTTAGCATTCATTCATACAATCTTAAGGTAGATCATATTGTACTCCGTACCCCATCCACAATCAAAATAACAAGGGTAGGATGTTGGGTTTTACCTCTTTTAGAGGACCCGGACCTAGGTAAAACATCACGTCCCTATTCTTCCTGTTTACATCTTGCTTAGATCATCAGCTTGGGACCCCCTAACTGAGCTGATCTGGTTTTAGCGCCGACATTGGTGACCATGCAGGTCGCGCTGCGTGATCATAGGAGCTTGATGTCGAATTTTCTGATCAGTGATAGCATCGGCTGCGAGGGTACACTAGTAGAAAACAGGGCTTTCGTCATAGTCGGATCGGAGCATTAGTCCCGGTTACTAGTTAGGAAAATTAAAAAACTTAAATTTGGATATGTTTTGCAAAAAAGTGTTATGAAAAAGTAAAACGGCCATATCTTTTGCATACAATGTCGAAAAAAAAATGCATAATATATCAAAAAAATCAGCACGAAAATCCGCATCCGTTTTCGACGCTCTCGCCAACGTGGGCTCGCGTGCGGGGATCACTGATGGTGTCCTGGACTACGGGGTGCACACCACGCTAGCCCGCCATTTGTGGGCCGGGCCGAGGACCCACCAATAACCGAAGAATGGACCCCGCTTGCCCTGGCCCTTGGCATGATCAAGATGAAGTTCTCTGAAGACTTAGCATACAATCCAACGCATATTTGAAGGATCGAAATGCTTATCACTAGGTTGTAACCGACCATGTGTAGACCCTATATACCCCTGGTGCGTATATAAATCAAACCAAGGGGTTTTAGTCGATAGACACGATTTCAAGGTCTCATATCTTAGCATTCATTCATACAATCTTGAGGTAGATCATATTGTACTCCGTACCGCATCCACAATCAAAATAACAGGACTAGGATGTAGGGTTTTACCTGTTTGAGAGGACTCGGACCTACGTAAAACATCACGTCCGTATTCTTCCTGTTTACATCTTGCTTAGATCATCAGCTTGGGACCCCCTACCTGAGATCCGCCGGTTTTAGCGCCGACATTGGTGACCATGCAGGTCCCGCTGCGTGATCATAGGAGCTTGATGTCGAATTTTCTGATCAGTGATAGCATCGGCTGCGAGGGTACACTAGTAGAAAACAGGGCTTTCGTCACAGTCGGATCGGAGCATTAATCCCGGTTACTAGTTAGGAAAATTAAAAAACTTAAATTTGGACATGTTTTGCAAAAAAGAGATATGAAAAAGTAAAACGGCCATATCTTTTGCATACGATGTCGAAAAAAAACGCATAATATATCAAAAAAATCAGCACGAAAATCCGCATCCGATTTGGATGGTCTCGCCAATGTGGGCTCGCATGCGGGGATCACTGATGGTGTCCTGGACTATGGGGTGCACACCATGCTAGCCCGCCATTTCTGGGCCGGGCCAAGGACCCACCAATAACCGAAGAGTGGGCCCCGCTTGCCCTGGCCCTTGGCATGATCAAGATGAAGTTCTCTGAAGACTTGGCATAAAAGTCAAGGCATATTTGAAGGATCGACATGCTTATCACTAGGTTGTAACCAACCATGTGTAGACCCTATATACCCCTGGTGCGTATATAAACCAAACCATGGGGTTTTAGTCGATAGACACGATTTCAAGGTCTCAGAGCTTAGCATTCATTCATACAATCTCGAGGTGGATCATATTGTAATTCATACCCCATCCACAATCAAAATAACAAGAATAGGATGTAGGGTTTTACCTCTTTGAGAGGACTCGGACCTAGGTAAAACATCACGTCCCAATTCTTCCTGTTTACATCTTGCTTAGATCATCAGCTTGGGACCCCTACCTGAGATCTGCCGGTTTTAGCGCCGACATTGGTGACCATTCTGGTCCCGCTGCGTGATCAGAGGAGCTTGATGTCGAATTTTCTGATCAGTGATAGCATCAGCTGCGAGGGTACGCTAGTAGAAAATAGGGCTTTCGTCATAGTCGGATCAGAGCATTAGTCCCAGTTACTAGTTAGGAAAATTAAAAAACTTAAATTTGGACATGTTTCGCAAAAAAGTGTTATGAAAAAGTAAGAAGGCCATATCTTTTGCATACGATGTCGAAAAAACCCGCATAATATATCAAAAAATCAGCACAAAAATCCGCATCCGATTTCAACGCTCTCACCAATGTGGGCTCGCGTGCGGGGCTCACTAATGGTGTCCTGGACTACGGGGTGCACACCACGCTAGCCCGCCATTTGTGGGCTGTGCCGAGGACCCACCAATAACCGAAGAATGGGCCCCGCTTGCCCTGGCCCTTGGCATGATCAAGATGAAGTTCTCTGAAGACTTTGCATACACTTCAAGGCATATTTGAAGGATCGACATGCTTATCACTAGGTTGTAACCGACCATGTGTAGACCCTATATACCCCTGGTGCGTATATAAACCAAACCAAGGGGTTTTAGTCAATAGACACGATTTCAAGGTCTCAGAGCTTAGCATGCATTCATACAATCTCGAGGTAGACCATATTGTACTCCGTACCCCATCCACAATCAAAATAACAAGAGTAGGATGTAGGGTTTTACCTCTTTGAGAGGACTCGGACCTAGGTAAAACATCACGTCCCTATTCTTCCTATTTACATCTTGCTTAGATCATCCGCTTGGGACCCCCTATCTGAGATCCGCCGGTTTTAGCGCAGTCATTGTTGACCATGCAAGTCCCGCTGCGTGATCATAGGAGCTTGATGATGAATTTTCTGATCAGTGGTAGCATCGGCTGGGACGGTACACTAGTAGAAAATAGGGCTTACGTCACAGTCGGATCTTAGCATTAGTCCCGGTTACTAGTTAGGAAAATTAAAAAACTTAAATTTGGACATGTTTTGCAAAAAAGTGTTATGAAAAAGTAAAACAGCCATATCTTTTGCATACGATGTCGAAAAAAAACGCATAATATATCAAAAAAATCAGCACGAAAACCCGCATCCGATTTCGACGATCTCGCCAATGTGGGCTCGCATGCGGGGATCACAGATGGTGTCCTGGACTACGGGGCCGGTGCGCACCACGCTAGCCCGCCATTTGTGGGCCAGGCCGAGGACACACCAATAATCGAAGAATGGGCCCCGCTTGCCCTGGCCCTTGGCATGATCAAGATGAAGTTCTCTGAAGACTTGGCATACACTTCAAGGCATATTTGAAAGATCGACATGCTTATCACTAGGTTGTAACCGACCATGTGTAGACCCTATATACCCCTGGTGCGTATATAAACCAAACCAAGGGGTTTTAGTCGATAGACACGATTTCAAGGTCTCAGAGCTGAGCATTCATTCATACAATCTCGAGGTAGATCATATTGTACTCCGTACCCCATCCACAATCAAAATAACAAGAGTTGGATGTAGGGTTTTACCTCTTTGAGAGGACTCGGACCTAGGTAAAACATCACGTCCCTATTCTTCTTGTTTACATCTTGCTTAGATCATCAGCTTGGGACCCCCTACCTGAGATCTGCCGGTTTTAGCGCCGACATTGGTGACCACGCAGGTCCCGCTGCGTGATCATAGGAGCTTAATGTCGAATTTTCTAATCAGTGATAGCATCGGCTGCGAGGGTACACTAGTAGAAAACAGGGCTTTCATCACAGTCGGATCGGAGCATTAGTCCCGGTTACTAGTTAGGAAAATTAAAAAACTTAAATTTGGACATATTTTTCAAAAAAGTGTTATGAAAAAGTAAAACGGCCATATCTTTTGCATACCATGTCAAAAAAACGCAAAATATATCAAAAAAATTAGCATGAAAATCCGCATCCGATTTCAAAGCTCTTGCAAATGTGGGCTCGCGTGCGGGGATCACTGATGGTGTCCTGGACTACAGGGTGCACACCACGCTAGCCCGCCATTTGTGGGCCGGGCCGAGGACCCACAAATAACCGAAGAATGGGCCCAGCTTGCCCTGGCCCTTGGCATGATCAGGAAGAAGTTCTCTGAAGACTTGGCATACACTTCAAGGTATATTTGATGGATCGACATGCTTATCACTTGGTTGTAACCAACCATGTGTAGACCCTATATACCCCTGGTGCGTATATAAACCAAACAAAGGGGTTTTAGTCGATAGACACGATTTCAAGGTCTCAGAGCTTAGCATTCATTCATACAATCTCGAGGTAGATCATATTATGCTCTGTACCCCATCCACAATGAAAATAACAAGAGTAGGATGTAGGGTTTTACCTCTTTGAGAGGACTCGGACCTAGGTAAAACATCACGTCCCTATTCTTCCTGTTTACATCTTGCTTAGATCATCAGCTTGGGACCCCCTACCTGAGATCCGCCGGATTTAGCGCCGACATTGGTGACCATGCAGGTCCCGCTGCGTGATCATCTGAGCTTGATGTCGAATTTTCTGATCAGTGATAGCATCGGCTGCGAGGGTACACTTGTAGAAAACAGGGCTTTCATCACAGTCGGATCGGAGCATTAGTCCCGGTTACTAGTTAGGAAAATTAAAAAAATTAAACTTGGACATGTTTTGCAAAAAAGTGTTATGAAAAAGTAAAACGGCCATATCTTTTGCATATGATGTCGAAAAAACCCGCATAATATATCAAAAAATCAGCACGAAAATCCGCATCTGATTTTGACGCTCTCGCCAATGTGGGCTCGCATGCGGGGATCACTGATGGTGTCCTGGACTATAGGGTGCACACCACGGTAGCCTGCCATTTGTGTGCCAGGCCGAGGACCCACCAATAACCGAAGAATGGGCCCGCTTGCCCTGGCCATTGGCATGATCAAGATGAAGTTCTCTAAAGACTTGGCATACACTTCAAGCCATATTTGAAGGATCGACATGCTTATCACTAGGTTGTAACCGACCATGTGTAGACCCTATATACCCCTGGTGCGTATATAAACCAAACAAAGGGGTTTTAGTCGATAGACACGATTTCAAGGTCTCAGAGCTTAGCATTCATTCATACAATCTCGAGGTAGATCATATTATACTCCGTACCCCATCCACAATGAAAATAACAAGAGTAGGATGTAGGGTTTTCCCTCTTTGAGAGGACTCGGACCTAGGTAAAACATCACGTCCCTATTCTTCCTGTTTACATCTTGCTTAGATCATCAGCTTGGGACCCCCTACCTGAGATCCGCCGGTTTTAGCGCCGACATTGGTGACCAAGCAGGTCCCGCTGCGTGATCATCTGAGCTTGATGTCGAATTTTCTGATCAGTGATAGCATCGGCTGCGAGGGTTCACTTGTAGAAAACAGGACTTTCGTCACAGTCGGATCGGAGCATTAGTCCCGGTTACTAGTTAGGAAAATTAAAAAAATTAAACTTGGACATGTTTTGCAAAAAAGTGTTATGAAAAAGTAAAACGGCCATATCTTTTGCATATGATGTCGAAAAAACCCGCATAATATATCAAAAAATCAGCACGAAAATCCGCATCTGATTCGACGCTCTCGCCAATGTGGGCTCGCATGCGGGGATCACTGATGGTGTCCTGGACTACAGGGTGCACACCACGCTATCCCGCCATTTGTGTGCCGGGCCGAGGACCCACCAATAATCGAAGAATGGGCCCCGCTTGCCCTGGCCCTTGGCATGATCAAGATGAAGTTCTCTAAAGACTTGGCATACACTTCAAGGCATATTTGAAGGATCGACATGCTTATCACTAGGTTGTAACCGACCATGTGTAGACCCTATATACAACTGGTGCGTATATAAACCAAACCAAGGGGTTTTAGTCGATAGACACGATTTCAAGGTCTCAGAGCTTAGCATTCATTCATACAATCTCGAGGTAGATCATATTATACTCAGTACCCCATCCACAATCAAAATAACAAGAGTAGGATGTAGGGTTTTACCTCTTTGAGAGGACTCGTACCTAGGTAAAACATCACGTCCCTATTCTTCCTGTTTAAATCTTGCTTAGATCATCACCTTGGGACCCCCTACCTAAGATCTGCCGGTTTTAGCGCCAACATTGGTGACCATGCAGGTCCCGCTGCGTGATCATAGGAGCTTGATGTCGAATGTTCTGATCAGTGATAGCATCAGCTGCGAGGGTACACTAGTAGAAAACAGGGTTTTAGTCACAGTCGGATCGGAGCATTAGTCCCGGTTACTAGTTAGGAAAATTAAAAAACTTAAATTTGGACATGTTTTTCAAAAAAGTGTTATGAGAATGTAAAACGGCCATATCTTTTGCATACGATGTCAAAAAAAATGCATAATATATCAAAAAAATCAGCACGAAAATCCGCATCCGATTTCGACGCTCTCGCCAATGTGGGCTCGCGTGCGGGGATCACTGATGGTGTCCTGGACTACGGGGTGCACACCACGCTAGCCCGCCATTTGTGGGCCGGGCCGAGGACACACAAATAACCGAAGAATGGGCCCAGCTTGCCCTAGCCCTTGGCATGATCAGGAAAAAGTTCTCTGAAGACTTGGCATACACTTCAAGGCATATTTGAAGGATCGACATGCTTATCACTTGGTTGTAACCGACCATGTGTAGACCCTATATACCCCTGGTGCATATATAAACCAAACCAAGGGGTTTTAGTCGATAGACACGATTTCAAGGTCTCAGATCTTGGCATTCATTCATACAATCTCGAGGTAAATCATATTGTACTCCGTACCCCATCCACAATCAAAATAACAAGAGTAGGATGTAGGGTTTTACCTCTTTGAGAGGACTCGGACCTAGCTAAAACATCACGTCCCTATTCTTCCTGTTTACGTCTTGCTTAGATCATCAGCTTGGGAACCCCTACCTGAGATCCGCCGGGTTTAGCACCGACATTGGTGACCATGCAGGTCCCGCTGCGTGATCATAGGAGCTTGATGTCGAATTTTCTGATCAGTGATAGCATCGGCTGCGAGGGTACACTTGTAGAAAACAGGGCTTTCGTCACAGTCGGATCGGAGCATTAGTCCCGGTTACTAGTTAGGAAAATTAAAAAATTTAAACTTGGACATGTTTTGCAAAAAAGTGTTATGAAAAAGTAAAACGGCCATATGTTTTGCATATGATGTCGAAAAAAAATGCATAATATATCAAAAAATCAGCACGAAAATCCGCATCTGATTTCGACGCTCTCGCCAATGTGGGTTCGCATGCGGGGATCACTGATGGTGTCCTGGACTACAGGGTGCACACCACGCTAGACCGCCATTTGTGTGCCGGGCCGAGGACCCACCAATATCCGAAGAATGGGCCCTGCTTGCCCTGGCCCTTGGCATGATCAAGATGAAGTTCTCTAAAGACTTGGCATACACTTCAAGGCATATTTGAAGGATCGACATGCTTATCACTAGGTTGTAACCGACCATGTGTAGACCCTATATACACCTGGTGCGTATATAAACCAAACCAAGGGGTTTTAGTCGATAGACACGATTTCAAGGTCTCAGAGCTTAGCATTCATTCATACAATCTCGAGGTAGATCATATTATACTCCGTACCCCATCCACAATGAAAATAACAAGTGTAGGATTTAGGGTTTTAGCTGTTTGAGAGGACTCGGACCTAGGTAAAACATCACGTCCCTATTCTTCCTGTTTACATCTTGCTTAGATCATCAGCTTGGGACCCCCTACCTGAGATCCGCCGGTTTTAGCGCCGACATTGGTGACCATGCAGGTCCCGCTGCATGATCAACTGAGCTTGATGTCGAATTTTCTGATCAGTGATAGCACCGGCTGCGAGGGTACACTTGTAGAAAACAGGGCTTTCGTCACAGTCGGATCGGAACATTAGTCCCGGTTTCTAGTTAGGAAAATTAAAAAAATTAAACTTGGACATGTTTTGCAAAAAAGTGTTATGAAAAAGTAAAACGGCCATATCTTTTGCATATGATGTCGAAGAAACCCGCATAATATATCAAAAAATCAGCACGAAAATCCGCATCTGATTTCGACGCTCTCGCCAATGTGGGCTCGCATCCGGGGATCACTGATGGTGTCCTGGACTACAGGGTGCACACCACGGTAGCCCGCCATTTGTGTGCCGGGCCGAGGACCCACCAATAACCGAAGAATGGGCCCCGCTTTTCCTGGCCCTTGGCATGATCAAGATGAAGTTATCTAAAGACTTGGCATACACTTCAAGCCATATTTGAAGGATCGACGTGCTTATCACTAGGTTGTAACCGACCATGTGTAGACCCTATATACCCCTGGTGCGTATATAAACCAAACAAAGGGGTTTTAGTCGATAGACACGATTTCAAGGTCTCAGAGCTTAGCATTCATTCATACAATCTCGAGGTAGACCATATTATACTCCGTACCCCATCCACAATGAAAATAACAAGAGTAGGATGTAGGGTTTTACCTCTTTGAGAGGACTCGGACCTAGGTAAAACATAACGTCCCTATTCTTCCTGTTTACATCTTGCTTAGATCATCAGCTTGGGACCCCCTACCTGAGATCCGCCGGTTTTAGCGCCGACATTGGTGACCATGCAGGTCCCGCTGCGTGATCATCTGAGCTTGATGTCGAATTTTCTGATCAGTGATAGCATCGGCTGCGAGGGTTCACTTGTAGAAAACAGGGCTTTCGTCACAGTCGGATCGGAGCATTAGTCCCGGTTACTAGTTAGGAAAATTAAAAAAATTAAACTTGGACATGTTTTGCAAAAAAGTGTTATGAAAAAGTAAAACGGCCATATCTTTTGCATATGATGTCGAAAAAACCCGCATAATATATCAAAAAATCAGCACGAAAATCCGCTTCTGTTTTCGACGCTCTCGCCAATGTGGGCTCGCATGCGGGGATCACTGATGGTGTCCTGGACTACAGGGTGCACACCACGCTATCCCGCCATTTGTGTGCCGGGCCGAGGACCCACCAATAACCGAAGAATGGGCCCCGCTTGCCCTGGCCCTTGGCATGATCAAGATGAAGTTCTCTAAAGACTTGGCATACACTTCAAGGCATATTTGAAGGATCGACATGCTTATCACTAGGTTGTAACCGACCATGTGTAGACCCTATATACAACTGGTGCGTATATAAACCAAACCAACGGGTTTTAGTCGATAGACACGATTTCAAGGTCTCAGAGCTTAGCATCCATTCATACAATCTCGAGGTAGATCATATTATACTCAGTACCCCATCCACAATCAAAATAACAAGAGTAGGATGTAGGGTTTTACCTCTTTGAGAGGACTCGGACCTAGGTAAAACATCACGTCCCTATTCTTCCTGTTTAAATCTTGCTTAGATCATCACCTTGGGACCCCCTACCTGAGATCTGCCGGTTTTAGCGCCAACATTGGTGACCATGCAGGTCCCGCTGCGTGATCATAGGAGCTTGATGTCGAATGTTCTGATCAGTGATAGCATCAGCTGCGAGGGTACACTAGTAGAAAACAGGGCTTTAGTCACAGTCGGATCGGAGCATTAGTCCCGGTTACTAGTTAGGAAAATTAAAAAACTTAAATTTGGACATGTTTTTCAAAAAAGTGTTATGAGAATGTAAAACGGCCATATCTTTTGCATACGATGTCAAAAAAAATGCATATTATGTCAAAAAAATCAGCACGAAAATCCGCATCCGATTTCGACGCTCTCGCCAATGTGGGCTCGCGTGTGGGGATCACTGATGGTGTCCTGGACTACGGGGTGCACACCACGCTAGCCCGCCATTTTTGGGCCGGGCCGAGGACCCACAAATAACCGAAGAATGGGCCCAGCTTGCCCTGGCCCTTGGCATGATCAGGAAAAAGTTCTCTGAAGACTTGGCATACACTTCAAGGCATATTTGAAGGATCGACATGCTTATCACTTGGTTGTAACCGACCATGTGTAGACCCTATATACCCCTGGTGCGTATATAAACCAAACCAAGGGGTTTTAGTCGATAGACACGATTTCAAGGTCTCAGAGCTTGGCATTCATTCATACAATCTCGAGGTAAATTATATTGTACTCCGTACCCCATCCACAATCAAAATAACAAGAGTAGGACGTAGGGTTTTACCTCTTTGGGAGGACTCGGACCTAGGTAAAACCTCACGTCCCTATTCTTCCTGTTTACATCTTGCTTAGATCATCAGCTTGGGACCCCCTACTTGAGATCCGCCGGTTTTAGCGCCGACATTGGTGACCATGCAGGTCCCGCTGCGTGATCATAGGAGCTTGATGTCGAATTTTCTGATCAGTGATAGCATCGGCTGCGAGGGTACACTTGTAGAAAACAGGGCTTTCGTCACAGTCGGATCGCAGCATTAGTCCCGGTTACTAGTTAGGAAAATTAAAAAAATTAAACTTGGACATGTTTTGCAAAAAAGTGTTATGAAAAAGTAAAACGGCCATATGTTTTGCATATGATGTCGAAAAAAAATGCATAATATATCAAAAAATCAGCACGAAAATCCGCATCTGATTTCGACACTCTCGCCAATGTGGGCTCGCATGCGGGGATCACTGATGGTGTCCTGGACTACAGGGTGCACACCACGCTAGACCGCCATTTGTGTGCCGGGCCGAGGACCCACCAATATCCGAAGAATGGGCCCCGCTTGCCCTGGCCCTTGGCATGATCAAGATGAAGTTCTCTAAAGACTTGGCATACACTTCAAGGTATATTTGAAGGATCGACATGCTTATCACTAGGTTGTAACCGACCATGTGTAGACCCTATATACCCCTGGTGCATATATAAACCAAACCAAGGGGTTTTAGTCGATAGACACGATTTCAAGGTCTCAGAGCTTAGCATTCATTCATACAATCTCGAGGTAGATCATATTATACTCCGTACCCCATCCACAATGAAAATAACAAGAGTAGGATGTAGGGTTTTACCTCTTTGAGAGGACTCGGACCTAGGTAAAACATCACGTCCCCATTCTTCCTGTTTACATCTTGCTTAGATCATCAGCTTGGGACCCCCTACCTGAGATCCGCCGGTTTTAGCGCCGACATTGGTGACCATGCAGGTCCCGCCGCGTGATCATCTGAGCTTGATGTCGAATTTTCTGATCAGTGATAGCATCGGCTACGAGGGTACACTTGTAGAAAACAGGGCTTTCGTCACAATCGGATCGGAACATTAGTCCCGGTTACTAGTTAGGAAAATTAAAAAAATTAAACTTGGACATGTTTTGCAAAAAAGTGTTATGAAAAAGTAAAACGGCCATATCTTTTGCATATGATGTCGAAAAAACCCGCATAATATATCAAAAAATCAGCACGAAAATCTGCATCTGATTTCGACGCTCTCGCCAATGTGGGCTCGCATCCGGGGATCACTGATGGTGTCCTGGACTACAGGGTGCACACCACGGTAGCCCGCCATTTGTGTGCCGGGCCGAGGACCCACCAATAACCGAAGAATGGGCCCCGCTTGCCCTGGCCCTTGGCATGATCAAGATGAAGTTCTCTAAAGACTTGGCATACACTTCAAGCCATATTTGAAGGATCGACGTGCTTATCACTAGGTTGTAACCGACCATGTGTAGACCATATATACCCCTGGTGCGTATATAAACCAAACAAAGGGGTTTTAGTCGATAGACACGATTTCAAGGTCTCAGAGCTTAGCATTCATTCATACAATCTCGAGGTAGATCATATTATACTCCGTACCCCATCCACAATGAAAATAACAAGAGTAGGATGTAGGGTTTTACCTCTTTGAGAGGACTCGGACCTAGGTAAAACATCACGTCCCTATTCTTCCTGTTTACATCTTGCTTAGATCATCAGCTTGGGACCCCCTACCTGAGATCCGCCGGTTTTAGCGCCGACATTGGTGACCATGCAGGTCCCGCTGCGTGATCATCTGAGCTTGATGTCGAATTTTCTGATCAGTGATAGCATCGGCTGCGAGGGTACACTTGTAGAAAACAGGGCTTTCGTCACAGTCGGATCGGAACATTAGTCCTGGTTACTAGTTAGGAAATTAAAATAATTAAACTTGGACATGTTTTGCAAAAAAGTGTTATGAAAAAGTAAAACGGCCATATCTTTTGCATATGATGTCGAAAAAACCCGCATAATATATCAAAAAATCAGCACGAAAATCCGCATCTGATTTCGGCGCTCTCGCCAATGTGGGCTCGCATGCGGGGATCCCTGATGGTGTCCTGGACTACAGGGTGCACACCACGCTATCCCGCCATTTGTGTGCCGGGCCGAGGACCCACCAATAACCGAAGAATGGGCCCCGCTTGCCCTGGCCCTTGGCATGATCAGGATGAAGTTCTCTAAAGACTTGGCATACACTTCAAGGCATATTTGAAAGATCGACATGTTATCACTAGGTTATAACCGACCATGTGTAGACCCTATATACAACTGGTGCGTATATAAACCAAACCAAGGGTTTTTAGTCGATAGACACGATTTCAAGGTCTCAGAGCTTAGCATTCATTCATACAATCTCGAGGTAGATCATATTATACTCAGTACCCCATCCACAATCAAAATAGCAAGAGTAGGATGTATGGTTTTACCTCTTTGAGAGGACTCGGACCTAGGTAAAACATCACGTCCCTATTCTTCCTGTTTAAATCTTGCTTAGCTCATCACCTTGGGACCCCCCTACCTGAGATCTGCCGGTTTTAGCGCCAACATTGGTGACCATGCAGGTCCCGCTGCGTGATCATCTGAGTTTGATGTCAAATTTTCTGATCAGTGATAGCATCGGCTACGAGGGTACACTTGTAGAAAACAGGGCTTTCGTCACAATCGGATCGGAGCATTAGTCCCAGTTACTAGTTAGGAAAATTAAAAAAATTAAACTTGGACATGTTTTGCAAAAAAGTGTTATGAAAAAGTAAAACGGCCATATCTTTTGCATATGATGTCGAAAAAACCCGCATAATATATCAAAAAATCAGCACGAAAATCCGCATCTGATTTCGACGCTGTCGCCAATGTGGGCTCGCATCCGGGGATCACTGATGGTGTCCTGGACTACAGGGTGCACACCACGGTAGCCCGCCATTTGTGTGCCGGGCCGAGGAACCACCAATAACCGAAGAATGGGCCCCGGTTGCCCTGGCCCTTGGCATGATCAAGATGAAGTTCTCTAAAGACTTGGCATACACTTCAAGGCATATTTGAAAGATCGACATGCTTATCACTAGGTTGTAACCGACCATGTGTAGACCCTATATACAACTGGTGCGTATATAAACCAAACCAAGGGGTTTTAGTCGATAGACACGATTTCAAGGTCTCAGAGCTTAGCATTCATTCATACAATCTCGAGGTAGATCATATTATACTCATTACCCCATCCACAATCAAAATAGCAAGAGTAGGATGTATGGTTTTACCTCTTTGAGAGGACTCGGACCTAGGTAAAACATCACGTCCCTATTCTTCCTGTTTAAATCTTGCTTAGATCATCACCTTGGGACCCCCCTACCTGAGATCTGCCGGTTTTAGCGCCAACATTGGTGACCATGCAGGTCCCGCTGCGTGATCATAGGAGCTTGATGTCGAATGTTCTGATCACTGATAGCATCAGCTGCGAGGGTACACTAGTAGAAAACAGGGCTTTAGTCACAGTCGGATCGGAGCATTAGTCCCGGTTACTAGTTCGGAAAATTAAAAAACTTAAATTGGGACATTTTTTGCAAAAAAGTGTTCTGAAAAAGTAAAACGGCCATATCTTTTGCATACGATGTCAAAAAAAATGCATAATATATCAAAAAATTCAGCACGAAAATCCGCATCCGATTTCGACGCTCTTGCCAATGTGGGCTCGCGTGCGGGGATCACTGATGGTGTCCTGAACTACGGGGTGCACACCACGCTAGCCTGCCATTTGTGGGCCGGGCCGAGGACCCACAAATAACCGAAGAATGGGCCCAGCTTGCCCTGGCCCTTGGCATGATCAGGAAAAAGTTCTCTGAAGACTTGGCATACACTTCAAGGCATATTTGAAGGATCGACATGCTTATCACATGGTTGTAACCGACCATGTGTAGACCCTATATACCCCTGGTGCGTATATAAACCAAACCAAGGGGTTTTAGTCGATATACACGATTTCAAGGTCTCAGAGCTTGGCATTCATTCATACAATCTCGAGGTAAATCATATTGTACTCCGTACCCCATCCACAATCAAAACAACAAGAGTAGGATGTAGGGTTTTACCTTTTTGAGAGGACTCGGACCTAGGTAAAACATCACGTCCCTATTCTTCCTGTTTACATCTTGCATAGATCATCAGCTTGGGACCCCCTACCTGAGATCCGCTGGTTTTAGCGCCGACATTGGTGACCATGCAGGTCCCGCTGCGTGATCATAGGAGCTTGATGTCGAATTTTCTGATCAGTGATAGCATCGGCTGCGAGGGTACACTTGTAGAAAACAGGGCTTTCGTCACAGTCGGATCGGAGCATTAGTCCCGGTTACTAGTTAGGAAAATTAAAAAAATTAAACATGGACATGTTTTGCAAAAAAGTGTTATGAAAAAGTAAAACGGCCATATGTTTTGCATATGATGTCGAAAAAAAATGCATAATATATCAAAAAATCAGCACGAAAATCCGCATCTGATTTCGACGCTCTCGCCAATGTGGGCTCGCATGCGGGGATCACTGATGGTGTCCTGGACTACAGGGTGCACACCACGCTAGACCGCCATTTGTGTGCCGGGCCGAGGACCCACCAATATCCGAAGAATGGGCCCCGCTTACCCTGGCCCTTGGCATGATCAAGATGAAGTTCTCTAAAGACTTGGCATACACTTCAAGGCATATTTGAAGGATCGACATGCTTATCACTAGGTTGTAACCGACCATGTGTAGACCCTATATACCCCTGGTGCGTATATAAACCAAACCAAGGGGTTTTAGTCGATAGACACGATTTCAAGGTCTCAGAGCTTAGCATTCATTCATACAATCTCGAGGTAGATCATATTATACTCAGTACCCCATCCACAATCAAAATAACAAGAGTAGGATGTAGGGTTTTACTTCTTTCAGAGGACTCGGACCTAGGTAAAACATCACGTCCCTATTCTTCCTGTTTACATCTTGCTTAGATCGTCAGCTTGGGACCCCCTACCTGAGATCTGCCGGTTTTAGCGCCAACATTGTTGACCATGCAGGTCCCACTGCGTGATCATAGGAGCTTGATGTCGAATTTTTTGTTCAGTGATAGCATCGGCTGCGAGGGTACACTAGTAGAAAACAGGGCTTTCGTCACAGTCGTATCGGAGCATTAGTCCCGGTTACCAGTTAGGAAAATTAAAAAACTTAAATTTGGACATGTTTTTCAAAAAAGTGTTATGAAAAAGTAAAACGGCCATATCTTTTGCATACGATGTCAAAAAAATGCATAATATATCAAAAAAATAAGCATGAAAATCCGCATCCGATTTCGACGCTCTCGCCAATGTGGGCTCGCGTGCGGGGATCACTGATGGTGTCCTGGACTACGGGGTGCACACCACGCTAGCCCGCCATTTGTGGGCCGGGCCGAGGACCCACAAATAACAGAAGAATGGGCCCAGCTTGCCCTGGCCCTTGGCATGATCAGGAAGAAGTTCTCTGAAGACTTGGCATACACTTCAAGGCATATTTTAAGGTTCGACATGCTTATCACTTGGTTGTAACCGACCATGTGTAGACCCTATATACCCCTGGTGCGTATATAAACCAAACCAAGGGGTTTTAGTCGATAGACACGATTTCAAGGTCTCAGAGCTTAGCATTCATTCATACAATCTCGAGGTAGATCATATTAAACTCAGTACCCCATCCTCAATCAAAATAGCAAGAGTAGGATGTATGGTTTTACCTCTTTGAGAGGACTCGGACCTAGGTAAAACATCATGTCCCTATTCTTCCTGTTTACATCTTGCTTAGATCATCAGCTTGGGACCCCGTACCTGAGATCTGCCTGGTTTAGCGCCGACATTGGTGACCATGTAGGTCCCGCTGCGTAATCATAGGAGCTTGATGTCGAATTTTCTGATCAGTGATAGCATCGGCTGCGAGGGTACACTAGTAGAAAACAGGGCTTTCGTCACAGTCGGATCGGAGCATTAGTCCCGGTTACTAGTTAGGAAAATTAAAAAACTTAAATTGGGACATGTTTTGCAAAAAAGTGTTATGAAAAAGTAAAACGGCCATATCTTTTGCATACGATGTCGAAAAAAAACCGCATAATATATCAAAAAATAAGCACGAAAATCCGCATCCGATTTCGAAGCTCTCGCAAATGTGGGCTCGCGTGCGGGGATCACTGATGGTGTCCTGGACTACGGGGTGCACAACATGCTAGCCCGCCATTTGTGGGCTGGGCCGAGGACCCACCAATAACCGAAGAATGGGCCCAGCTTGCCCTGGCCCTTGTCATGATCAAGAAGAAGTTCTCTGAAGAATTGGCATACACTTCAAGGCATATTGAAGGATCGACATGCTTATCACTTGGTTGTAACCGACCATGTGTAGACCCTATATACCCCTGGTGCGTATATAAACCAAACCAAGGGGTTTTAGTCGATAGACACGATTTCAAGGTCTCAGAGCTTAGCATTCATTCATACAATCTCGAGGTAGATCATATTGTACTCCGTACCCCATCCACAATCAAAACAACAAGAGTAGGATGTAGGGTTTTACCTCTTTGAGAGGACTCGGACCTAGGTAAAACATCACGTCCCTATTCTTCCTGTTTACATCTTGATTAGATCATCAACTTGGGACCCCCTACCTGAGATCCGCCGGTTTTAGTGCCGACATTGGTGACCATGCAGGTCCCGCTGCGTGATCATAGGAGCTTGATGTCGAATTTTCTGATTAGTGGTAGCATCGGCTGCGAGGGTACACTAGTAGAAAACAGGGCTTTCGTCACAGTCAGATCGGAGCATTAGTCCCGGTTACTAGTTAGGAAAATTAAAAAAATTAAACTTGGACATGTTTTGCAAAAAAGTGTTATGAAAAAGTAAAACTGCCATATCTTTTGCATATGATGTCGAAAAAACGCATAATATATCAAAAAATCAGCGCGAAAATCAGTATCCGATTTCGACGCTCTTGCCAATGTGGGCTCGCATGCGGGGATCACTGATGGTGTCCTGGACTGCAGGGTGCACACCACGCTAGCCCGCCATTTGTGTGCCGGGCCGAGGACCCACCAATTACCGAAGAATGGGCCCGCTTCCCCTGGCCCTTCGCATGATCAAGATGAAGTTCTCTGAAGACTTGGCATACACTTCAAGGCATATTTGAAGGATCGACATGCTTATCACTAGGTTGTAACCGACCATGTGTAGACCCTATATACCCCTGGTGCGTATATAAACCAAACCAAGGGGTTTTAGTCGATAGACACGATTTCAAGGTCTCAGAGCTTAGCATTCATTCATACAATCTCGAGGTAGATCATATTATACTCAGTACCCCATCCACAATCAAAATAACAAGAGTAGGATGTAGGGTTTTACTTCTTTCAGAGGACTCGGACCTAGGTAAAACATCACGTCCCTATTCTTCCTGTTTACATCTTGCTTAGATCGTCAGCTTGGGACCCCCTACCTGAGATCTGCCGGTTTTAGCGCCAACATTGTTGACCATGCAGGTCCCGTTGCGTGATCATAGGAGCTTGATGTCGAATTTTTTGTTCAGTGATAGCATCGGCTGCGAGGGTACACTAGTAGAAAACAGGGCTTTCGTCACAGTCGTATCGGAGCATTAGTCCCGGTTACCAGTTAGGAAAATTAAAAAACTTAAATTTGGACATGTTTTTCAAAAAAGTGTTATGAAAAAGTAAAACGGCCATATCTTTTGCATACGATGTCAAAAAAATGCATAATATATCAAAAAAATAAGCATGAAAATCCGCATCCGATTTCGACGCTCTCGCCAATGTGGGCTCGCGTGCGGGGATCACTGATGGTGTCCTGGACTACGGGGTGCACACCACGCTAGCCCGCCATTTGTGGGCCGGGCCGAGGACCCACAAATAACAGAAGAATGGGCCCAGCTTGCCCTGGCCCTTGGCATGATCAGGAAGAAGTTCTCTGAAGACTTGGCATACACTTCAAGGCATATTTTAAGGTTCGACATGCTTATCACTTGGTTGTAACCGACCATGTGTAGACCCTATATACCCCTGGTGCGTATATAAACCAAACCAAGGGGTTTTAGTCGATAGACACGATTTCAAGGTCTCAGAGCTTAGCATTCATTCATACAATCTCGAGGTAGATCATATTAAACTCAGTACCCCATCCTCAATCAAAATAGCAAGAGTAGGATGTATGGTTTTACCTCTTTGAGAGGACTCGGACCTAGGTAAAACATCATGTCCCTATTCTTCCTGTTTACATCTTGCTTAGATCATCAGCTTGGGACCCCGTACCTGAGATCTGCCTGGTTTAGCGCCGACATTGGTGACCATGTAGGTCCCGCTGCGTAATCATAGGAGCTTGATGTCGAATTTTCTGATCAGTGATAGCATCGGCTGCGAGGGTACACTAGTAGAAAACAGGGCTTTCGTCACAGTCGGATCGGAGCATTAGTCCCGGTTACTAGTTAGGAAAATTAAAAAACTTAAATTGGGACATGTTTTGCAAAAAAGTGTTATGAAAAAGTAAAACGGCCATATCTTTTGCATACGATGTCGAAAAAAAACCGCATAATATATCAAAAAATAAGCACGAAAATCCGCATCCGATTTCGAAGCTCTCGCAAATGTGGGCTCGCGTGCGGGGATCACTGATGGTGTCCTGGACTACGGGGTGCACAACATGCTAGCCCGCCATTTGTGGGCTGGGCCGAGGACCCACCAATAACCGAAGAATGGGCCCAGCTTGCCCTGGCCCTTGTCATGATCAAGAAGAAGTTCTCTGAAGAATTGGCATACACTTCAAGGCATATTGAAGGATCGACATGCTTATCACTTGGTTGTAACCGACCATGTGTAGACCCTATATACCCCTGGTGCGTATATAAACCAAACCAAGGGGTTTTAGTCGATAGACACGATTTCAAGGTCTCAGAGCTTAGCATTCATTCATACAATCTCGAGGTAGATCATATTGTACTCCGTACCCCATCCACAATCAAAACAACAAGAGTAGGATGTAGGGTTTTACCTCTTTGAGAGGACTCGGACCTAGGTAAAACATCACGTCCCTATTCTTCCTGTTTACATCTTGATTAGATCATCAACTTGGGACCCCCTACCTGAGATCCGCCGGTTTTAGTGCCGACATTGGTGACCATGCAGGTCCCGCTGCGTGATCATAGGAGCTTGATGTCGAATTTTCTGATTAGTGGTAGCATCGGCTGCGAGGGTACACTAGTAGAAAACAGGGCTTTCGTCACAGTCAGATCGGAGCATTAGTCCCGGTTACTAGTTAGGAAAATTAAAAAAATTAAACTTGGACATGTTTTGCAAAAAAGTGTTATGAAAAAGTAAAACTGCCATATCTTTTGCATATGATGTCGAAAAAACGCATAATATATCAAAAAATCAGCGCGAAAATCAGTATCCGATTTCGACGCTCTTGCCAATGTGGGCTCGCATGCGGGGATCACTGATGGTGTCCTGGACTGCAGGGTGCACACCACGCTAGCCCGCCATTTGTGTGCCGGGCCGAGGACCCACCAATTACCGAAGAATGGGCCCCGCTTCCCCTGGCCCTTGGCATGATCAAGATGAAGTTCTCTGAAGACTTGGCATACACTTCAAGGCATATTTGAAGGATCGACATGCTTATCACTAGGTTGTAAACGACCGTGTGTAGACCCTATATACCCCTGGTGCATATATAAACCAAACCAAGGGGTTTTAGTCGATAGACACGATTTAAAGGTCTCAGAGCTTAGCATTCATTCATACAATCTCGAGGTAGATCATATTAAACTCAGTACCCCATCCTCAATCAAAATAGCAAGAGTAGGATGTATGGTTTTACCTCTTTGAGAGGACTCGGACCTAGGTAAAACATCATGTCCCTATTCTTCCTGTTTACATCTTGCTTAGATCATCAGCTTGGGACCCCGTACCTGAGATCTGCCAGGTTTAGCGCCGACATTGGTGACCATGTAGGTCCCGCTGCGTAATCATAGGAGCTTGATGTCGAATTTTCTGATCAGTGATAGCATCGGCTGCGAGGGTACACTAGTAGAAAACAGGGCTTTCGTCACAGTCGGATCGGAGCATTAGTCCCGGTTACTAGTTAGGAAAATTAAAAAACATAAATTTGGACATGTTTTGCAAAAAAGTGTTATGAAAAAGTAAAACGGCCATATCTTTTGCATACGATGTCGAAAAAAAAACGCATAATATATCAAAAAAATAAGCACGAAAATCCGCATCCGATTTCGAAGCTCTCGCAAATGTGGGCTCGCGTGCGGGGATCACTGATGGTGTCCTGGACTACGGGGTGCACAACATGCTAGCCCGCCATTTGTGGGCTGGGCCGAGGACCCACCAATAACCGAAGAATGGCCCCAGCTTGCCCTGGCCCTTGTCATGATCAAGAAGAAGTTCTCTGAAGACTTGGCATACACTTCAAGGCATATTTGAAGGATCGACATGCTTATCACTTGGTTGTAACCGACCATGTGTAGACCCTATATACCCCTGGTGCGTATATAAACCAAACCAAGGGGTTTTAGTCGATAGACACGATTTCAAGGTCTCGGAGCTTAGCATTCATTCATACAATCTCGAGGTAGATCATATTGTACTCCGTACCCCATCCACAATCAAAATAACAAGAGTAGGATGTAGGGTTTTACCTCTTTGAGAGGACTTGGACCTAGGTAAAACATCACGTCCCTATTCTTCCTGTTTACATCTTGCTTAGATCATCAGCTTGGGACGCCCTACCTGAGATCCGCCGGTTTTAGTGCCGACATTGGTGACCATGCAGGTCCCGCTGTGTGATCATAGGAGCTTGATGTCGAATTTTCTGATCAGTGGTAGCATCGGCTCCGAGGGTACACTAGTAGAAAACAGGGCTTTCGTCACAGTCGGATCGAAGCATTAGTCCCGGTTACTAGTTAGGAAAATTAAAAAAATTAAACTTGGACATGTTTTGCAAAAAAGTGTTATGAAAAAGTAAAACTGCCATATCTTTTGCATATGATGTCGAAAAAAAATGCATAATATATCAAAAAATCAGCGCGAAAATCCGCATCCGATTTCGACGCTCTCGCCAATGTGGGCTCGCATGTGGGGATCACTGATGGTTTCCTGGACTACAGGGTGCACACCACGCTAGCCCGCCATTTGTGTGCCGGGCCGAGGACCCACCAATTACCGAAGAATGGGCCCCGCTTGCCCTGGCCCTTGGCATGATCAAGATGAAGTTCTCTGAAGACTTGGCATACACTTCAAGGCATATTTGAAGGATCGACATGCTTATCACTAGGTTGTAACCGACCATGTGTAGATCCTATATACCCCTGGTGCGTATATAAACCAAACCAAGGGGTTTTAGTCGATAGACACGATTTCGAGGTCTCACTGCTTAGCATTCATCCATACAATCTCGAGGTAGATCATATTATACTCCGTACCCCATCCACAATCAAAATAACAAGAGTAGGATGTAGGGTTTTACCTCTTTGAGAGGACTCGGACATAGGTAAAACATCACGTCCCTATTCTTCCTCTTTACATCATGCTTAGATCATCAGCTTGGGACCCCCTACCTGATATCCGCCTGTTTTAGTGCCGACATTGGTGACCATGCAGGTCCCGCTGCGTGCTCATAGGAGCTTGATGTCGAATTTTCTGATCAGTGATAGCATCGGCTGTGAGGGTACACTAGTACAAAACAGTGCTTTCGTCATAGTCGGATCGGAGCATTAGTCCCGGTTACTAGTTAGGAAAATTAAAAAACTTAAATTTGGACATGTTTTGCAAAAAAGTGTTATGAAAAAGTAAAACAGCCATATCTTTTGCATACGATGTCGAAAAAAACCGCATAATATATCAAAAAAATCAGCACAAAAATCCGCATCCGATTTCGATGCTCTCGCCAATGTGGGCTCGCGTGCGGGGATCACTGATGGTGTCTTGGACTACGGGGTGCACACCTTGCTAGCCCGCCATTTAAGGGCCGGGCCGAGGACCCACCAATAACCGAAGAATGGTCCCCGCTTGCCCTGGCCATTTTCATGATCAAGATGAAGTTCTCTGAAGACTTGGCATACAATTCAAGGCATATTTGAAGGATCGACATGCTTATCACTAGGTTGTAACCAACCATGTGTAGACCCTATATACCCCTGGTGCGTATATAAACCAAACCAAGGGGTTTTAGTCGATAGACATGATTTCAAGGTCTCAGAGCTTAGCATTCATTCATACAATCACGAGGTAGATCATATTGTACTCCGTACCCCATCCACAATCAAAATAACAAGAGTAGGATGTAGGGTTTTACCTCTTTGAGAGGTCCTGGACCTAGGTAAAACATCACGTCCCTAATCTTATTGTTTACATCTTGCTTAGATCATCAGCTTGGGACCCCCTATCTGAGATCCGCCGGTTTTAGCGCCGACATTGGTGACCATGTAGGTCCCGCTGGGTGATCATACGAGCTTGATGTCGAATTTTCTGATCAGTGATAGCATCTGCTGCGAGGGTACACTAGTAGAAAACAGGGCTTTCGTCACACTCAGGTTTGAGCATTAGTCCCGGTTACTAGTTAGGAAAATTTAAAAACTTAAATTTGGACATGTTTTGCAAAAAAGTGTTATGAAAAAGTAAAACGGCCATATCTTTTGCATACGATGTCGAAAAAACCCGCATAATATATCAAAAAAATCAGCACGAAAATCCGCATCCGATTTCGACGCTCTCGCCAATGTGGGCTCGCGTGCGGGGATCACTGATGGTGTCCTGGACTACGGGGTGCACACCATGCTAGCCCGCCATTTGTGGGCTGGTCCGAGGACCCACCAATAACCGAAGAATGGGCCCCGCTTGCCCTGGCCCTTGGCATGATCAAGATGAAGTTCTCTGAGGATTTGGCATACAATTCAAGGCATATTTGAAGGATCGACATGCTTATCACTAGGTTGTAACCAACCATGTGTAGACCCTATATACCCCTGGTGCGTATATAAACCAAACCAAGGGGTTTTAGTCGATAGACATGATTTCAAGGTCTCAGAGCTTAGCATTCATTCATACAATCTCGAGGTAGATCATATTGTACTCTGTACCCCATCCACAATCAAAATAAGAAGAGTAGGATGTAGGGTTTTACCACTTTGAGAGGACCCGGACTTAGGTAAAACATCACGTCCCTATTCTTCCTGTTTACATCTTGCTTAGATCATCAGCTTGGGACCCCCTATCTGAGATCCACTGGTTTTAGCGCCGACATTGGTGACCATGCAGGTCGTGTTGCGTGATCATAGGAGCTTGATGTTGAATTTTCTGACCAGTGATAGCATTGGCTGCGAGGGTACACTAGCAGAAAACGGGGCTTTCGTCACAGTCGGATCGGAGCATTAGTCCCGGTTACTAGTTAGGAAAATTAAAAAACTTCAATTTGGATATGTTTTGCAAAAAAGTGTTATGAAAAAGTAAAACGGACATATCTTTTGCATACAATGTCGAAAAAAAACGCATAATGTATCAAAAAAATCAGCATGAAAATGCGCATCCGATTTCGACGCTCTCGCCAACATGGGCTCGGGTGCGGGGATCACTGATGGTGTCCTGGACTACGGGGTGCACACCATGCTAGCCCGCCATTTGTGGGCCAGGCCGAGGACCCACCAATAACCGAAGAATGGGCCCCGCTTGCCCTGGCCCTTGGCATGATCAAGATGAAGTTCTCTGAAGACATGGCATACACTTCAAGGCATATTTGAAATATCGACATGCTTATCACTAGGTTGTAACCGACCATGTGTAGACCCTATATACCCCTGGTGCGTATATAAACCAAACCAAGGGGTTTTAGTCGATAGACACGATTTGAATGTCTCAGAGCTTAGCATTCATTCATACAATCTCGAGGTAGATCATATTGTACTCCGTACCCCATCCACAATCAAAATAACAAGAGTAGGATGTAGGGTTTTAACTCTTTGAGAGGACCCGGACCTAGGTAAAACATCACGTCCCTATTCTTCCTGTTTACATCTTGCTTAGATCATCAGCTTGGGACCCCTACCTGAGATCCGCCGGTTTTAGCGCCGACATTGGTGACCATGCAGGTCCCGCTGCATGATCATAGGAGCTTGATGTCAAATTTTCTGATCAGTGATAGCATCAGCTGCGAGGGTACACTAGTAGAAAACAGGGCTTTCGTCACAGTCGGATCGGAGCATTAGTCCCGGTTACTAGTTAGGAAAATTAAAAAACTTAAATTTGGACATGTTTTGCAAAAAAGAGATATGAAAAATTAAAACGGCCATATCTTTTGCATACGATGTCACAAAAAACCCATAATATATCAAAAAATTAGCACGAAAATCCTCATCCAATTTCGACGGTCTCGCCAATGTGGGCTCACGTGCGGGGATCACTGATGGTGTCCTGGACTACGGGGTGCACACCACCCTAGCCCGCCATTTGTGGGCCAGGCCGAGGACCCACCAATAACCGAAGAATGGGACCCGCTTGCCCTGGCCCTTGGCATGATCAAGATGAAGTTCCCTGAAGACATGGCATACACTTCAAGGCATATTTGAAGATAGAAATGCTTATCACTAGGTTGTAACCGACCACGTGTAGACCCTATATACCCCTGGTGTGTATATAAACCAAACCAAGGGGTTTTAGTCGATAGACACTATTTCAAGGTCTCAGAGCTTAGCATGCATTCATACAATCTCGAGGTAGATCATATTGTACTCCGTACCCCATCCACAATCAAAATAACAAGAGTAGGATGTAGGGTTTTACCTCTTTGAGAGGACTCAGACCTAGGTAAAACATCACATCCCTATTCTTCCTATTTACATCTTGCTTAGATCATCAGCTTGGGACCCACTACCTGAGATCCGCCGGTTTTAGCGCCGACATTGGTGACCATGCAGGTCCCGCTGCCTGATCATAGGAGCTTGATGATGAATTTTCTGATCAGTGATAGCATCGGCTGCGAGGGTACACTAGCAGAAAACAGGGTTTACGTCACAGTCGGATCGGAGCATTAGTCCCGGTTACTAGTTAGGAAAATTAAAAAACTTAAATTTGGACATGTTTTGCGAAAAAGTCTTATGAAAAAGTAAAACGGCCATATCTTTTGCATACGATGTCACAAAAAACCCATAATATATCAAAAAAATTAGCACGAAATCCGCATCCGATTTCTACGCTCTCGCCAATGTGGGCTCGCGTGCGGGGATCACTGATGGTGTCCTGGACTACGGGGTGCACACCATGCTAGCCCTCTATTTGTGGGCCGGGCCGAGGACCCACCAATAACCGAAGAATGAGCCCTGCTTGCCCTGGCCCTTGGCATGATCAAGATGAAGTTCTCTGAAGACTTGGCATACACTTCAAGGCATATTTGAAGGATCGACATGCTTATCACTAGGTTGTAACCGACCATGTGTAGACCCTATATACCCCTGGTGCGTATATAAACCAAACCAAGAGGTTTTAGTCGATAGACGCGATTTCAAGGTCTCTGAGCTTAGCATTCATTTGTAAAATCTCGAGGTAGATCATATTGTACCCCGTACCCCATCCACAATCAAAATAACAAGACTAGGATGTAGGGTTTTACCCGTTTGAGAGGACTCGAACCTAAGTAAAACATGACGTCCCTATTCTTCCTGTTTACATCTTGCTTAGATCATCAGCTTGGGACCCCCTGCCTGAGATCCGCCAGTTTTAGCGCCGACATTGATGACCATGCAGGTCCCGCTGCATGATCATAGGAGCTTGATGTCGAATTTTCGGATCAGTGATAGCATCGGCTGCGAGGGTACACTAGTAGAAAACAGGGCTTTCGTCACAGTCGGATCGGAGCATTAGTCCCGGTTACTAGTTAGGATATTTAAAAAACTTAAATTTGGACATGTTTTGCAAAAAAAGTGTTATGAAAAAGTAAAACAGCCATATCTTTTGCATATGATGTCGAAAAAAATGCATAATATATCAAAAAATTCAGCATGAAAATCCGCATCCGATTTCGATGCTCTCGCCAATGTGGGCTCACGTGCGGGGATCACTGATGGTGTCATGGACTACGGGGTGCACACCATGCTAGCCCGCCATTTGTGGGCCGGGCCGAGGACCCACCAATAACCGAAGAATGTGCCCCGCTTGCCCTGGCCTTTGGCATGATCAAGATGAAGTTCTCTGAAGACTTGGCATACACTTCAAGGCATATTTGAAGGATCGACATGCTTATCACTAGGTTGTATCCGACCATGTGTAGACCTTATATACCCCTGGTGCGTATATAAACCAAACCAAGGGGTTTTAGTCAATAGACACGATTTCAAGGTCTCAGAGCTTAGCATTCATTCATACAATCTCGAGGTAGATCATATTGTACTCCGTACCCCATCCACAATCAAAATAACAAGAGTAGGATGTAGGGTTTTACCTCTTTGAGACGACCCGGACCTAGGTAAAACATCACATCCCTATTCTTCCTGTTTACA
Organism: Thinopyrum elongatum; assembly: GCA_011799875.1. Lineage (NCBI taxonomy): Eukaryota > Viridiplantae > Streptophyta > Magnoliopsida > Poales > Poaceae > Thinopyrum > Thinopyrum elongatum. The sequence continues at coordinate 577,250,918 of CM022299.1, forward strand.
TCTTGCTTAGATCATCCGCTTGGGACCCCCTACCTGAGATCCGCCGGTTTTAGCGCCGACATTGGTGACCATGCAGGTCCTGCTGCGTGATCATAGGGGCTTGATGTCAAATTTTCTGATTAGTGATAGCATCGGCTGCGAGGGTACACTAGTAGAAAACAGGGCTTTCGTCATAGTCGGATCGCAGCATTAGTCCCGTTTACTAGTTAGGAAAATTAAAAAACTTTAATTTGGACATGTTTTGCAAAAAAGTGTTATGAAAAAGTAAAACGGCCATATCTTTTGCATACGATGTAAAAAAACGCATAATATATCAAAAAAATCAGCACGAAAATCCTCATCCGATTTCGACGCTCTCGCCAATGTGGGCTCGCGTGTGGGGATCACTGATGGTGTCCTGGACTATGGGGTGCACACCATGCTAGCCCGCCATTTGTGGGCCGGGCCGAGGACCCACCAATAACCGAAGAATGGGCCCCGCTTGCCCTGGCCCTTGGCATGATCAAGATGAAGTTCTCTGAAGACTTGGCATACACTTCAAGGCATATTTGAAGGATCGACATGCTTATCACTAGGTTGTAACCGACCATGTGTAGACCCTATATACCCCTGGTGCGTATATAAACCAAACCAAGGGGTTTTAGTTGATAGACACGATTTCAAGGTCTCAGAGCTTAGCATTCATTCATACAATCTCGAGGTAGATCATATTGTACTCCGTACCCCATCCACAATCAAAATAACAAGAGTAGGATGTAGGGTTTTACCTCTTTGAGAGGACTCGGACCTAGGTAAAACATCACGTCCCTATTCTTCCTGTTTACATCTTGCTTAGATTATCAGCTTGGGACCCCCTACCTGAGATCCGCCATTTTTAGCGCCGACATTGGTGACCATGCAGGTCCCGCTGCGTGATCATAGGAGCTTGGTGTCCAATTTTCTGATCAGTGATAGCATCAGCTGCGAGGGTACACTAGTAGAAAACAGGGGTTTCGTCACAGTCGGATCGGAGCATTAGTCCCGGTTACTAGTTAGGAAAATTAAAAAACTTAAATTTGGACATGTTTTGCAAAAAATTGTTATGAAAAAGTAAAACGGCCATATCTTTTGCATACGATGTCGTAAAAATGCGTAATATATCAAAAAAATCAGCACGAAAATCCGCATCCGATTTCGATGCTCTCGCCAATGTGGCTCGCGTGCGGGGATCACTGATGGTGTCCTCGACTACGGGGTGCGCACCACGCTAGACCGCCAATTGTGGGCCGGGCCGAGGACCCACCAATAACCGAAGAATGGGCCCCGCTTGCCCTGGCCCTTGCCATGATCAAGATGAAGTTCTCTGAAGACTTGGCATACACTTTAAGGCATATTTGAAGGATCGACATGCTTATCACTAGGTTGTAACCGACCATGTGTAGACCTTATATACCCCTGGTGCGTATATAAACGAAACCAAGGGGTTTTAGTCGATAGACACGATTTCAAGGTCTCAGAGCTTAGCATTCATTCATACAATCTCGAGGTAGATCATATTGTACTCTGTACCCCATCCACAATCAAAATAACAAGAGTAGCATGTAGGGTTTTACCTCTTTGAGAGGACTCAGACCTAGGTAAAACATCACGTCCCTATTCTTCCTGTTTACATCTTGCTTAGATCATCAGCTTGGAACCCCCTACCTGAGATCCGCCGGTTTTAGGGCCGACATTGGTGACCATGCAGGTCTTGCTGCGTGTTCATAGGAGCTTGATGTCGAATTTTCTGATCAGTGATAGCATCGGCTGCGAGGGTACACTAGTAGAAAACAGGGCTTTCGTCACAGTCTAAACGGAGCATTAGTCCCGGTTACTAGTTAGGAAAATTAAAAAACTTAAATTTGGACATGTTTTGCAAAAAAGTGTTATGAAAAAGTAAAACGGCCATATCTTTTGCATACGATGTCGAAAAAAAAGCATAATATATCAAAAAAATCAGCACAAAAAAACGCATCCGATTTCGACGCTCTTGCCAATGTGGGCTCGCGTGCAGGGATCACTGATGGTGTCCTGGACTACGGGGTGCACACCATGCTAGCCCGCCATTTGTGGGCCGTGCCGAGGACCCACCAATAACCGAAGAATTGGCCCCGCTTGCCCTGGCCCTTGTCATGATTAAGATGAAGTTCTCTGAAGACTTGGCATACACTTCAAGGCATATTTGAAGGATCGACATGCTTATCACTAGGTTGTAACCGACCATGTGTAGACCTTATATACCCCTGGTGTGTATATAAACCATACCAAGGGGTTTTAGTCGATAGACACGATTTCAAGGTCTCAGAGCTTAGCATTCATTCATACAATCTCGAGGTAGATCATATTGTACTCCGTACCCCATGCACAATCAAAATAACAAGAGTAGGATGTAGGGTTTTACCTCTTTGAGAGGACTCAGACCTAGGTAAAACATCACGTCCCTATTCTTCCTGTTTACATCTTGCTTAGATCATCAGCTTGGGACCCCCTACCTGAGATCCGCTTGTTTTAGCGCCGACATTGGTAACCATGCAGGTCGCGCTGCGTGATCATAGGAGCTCGATGTCGAATTTTCTGATCAGTGATAGCATCGGCTGCGAGGGTACACTAGTAGAAAACAGGGCTTTCGTCACAGTCTGATCGGAGCATTAGTCCCGGTTACTAGTTAGGAAAATTAAAAAACTTAAATTTGGACATGTTTTGCAAAAAAGTGTTATGAAAAAGTAAAACGGCCATATCTTTTGCATACGATGTCGAAAAAAAAGCATAATATATCAAAAAAATCAGCACAAAAAAACGCATCCGATTTCGACGCTCTTGCCAATGTGGGCTCGCGTGCGGGGATCACTGATGGTGTCCTGGACTACGGGGTGCACACCATGCTAGCCCGCCATTTGTGGGCCGTGCCGAGGACCCACCAATAACCGAAGAATTGGCCCCGCTTGCCCTGGCCCTTGTCATGATTAAGATGAAGTTCCCTGAAGACATGGCATACACTTCAAGGCATATTTGAAGGATCGACATGCTTATCCCAAGGTTGTAACTGACCATGTGTAGACCTTATATACCCCTGGTGCGTATATAAACCAAACCAAGGGGTTTTAGTCGATAGACACGATTTCAAGGTCTTAGAGCTTAGCATTCATTCATACAATCTCGAGGTAGATCATATTGTACTCCGTACCCCATGCACAATCAAAATAACAAGAGTAGGATGTAGGGTTTTACCTCTTTGAGAGGACTCAGACCTAGGTAAAACATCACGTCCCTATTCTTCCTGTTTACATCTTGCTTAGATCATCAGCTTGGGACCCCCTACCTGAGATCTGCTGGTTTTAGCGCCGACATTGGTAACCATGCAGGTCGCGCTGCGTGATCATAGGAGCTCGATGTCGAATTTTCTGATCAGTGATAGCATCGGCTGCGAGGGTACACTAGTAGAAAACAGGGCTTTCGTCACAGTCTGATCGGAGCATTAGTCCCGGTTACTAGTTAGGAAAATTAAAAAACTTAAATTTGGACATGTTTTGCAAAAAAGTGTTATGAAAAAGTAAAACGGCCATATCTTTTGCATACGATGTCGAAAAAAAAGCATAATATATCAAAAAAGTCAGCACAAAAAAACGCATCCGATTTCGACGCTCTTGCCAATGTGGGCTCGCGTGCGGGGATCACTGATGGTGTCCTGGACTACGGGGTGCACACCATGCTAGCCCGCCATTTGTGGGCCGTGCCGAGGACCCACCAATAACCGAAGAATTGGCCCCGCTTGCCCTGGCCCTTGTCATGATTAAGATGAAGTTCTCTGAAGACATGGCATACACTTCAAGGCATATTTGAAGGATCGACATGCTTATCACTAGGTTGTAACCGACCATGTGTAGACCTTATATACCCCTGGTGCGTATATAAACCAAACCAAGGGGTTTTAGTCGATAGACACGATTTCAAGGTCTCAGAGCTTAGCATTCATTCATACAATCTCGAGGTAGATCATATTGTACTCCGTACCCCATGCACAATCAAAATAACAAGAGTAGGATGTAGGGTTTTACCTCTTTGAGAGGACTCAGACCTAGGTAAAACATCACGTCCCTATTCTTCCTGTTTACATCTTGCCTAGATCATCATCTTGGGACCCCCTACCTGGGATCCGCTGGTTTTAGCGCCGACATTGGTAACCATGCAGGTCGCGCTGCGTGATCATAGGAGCTCGATGTCGAATTTTCTGATCAGTGATAGCATCGGCTGCGAGGGTACACTAGTAGAAAACAGGGCATTCGTCACAGTCGGATCGGAGCATTAGTCCCGGTTACTAGTTAGGAAAATTAAAAAACTTAAATTGGGACATTTTTTGCAAAAAAGTGTTTTGAAAAAGTAAAACGGCCATATCTTTTGCATACGATGTCGAAAAAAACGCATAATATATCAAAAAAATCAGCACGAAAATCCTCATCCGATTTCGACGCTCTCGCCAATGTGGGCTCACGTGCGGGGATCACTGATGGTGTCCTGGACTACGGGGTGCACACCATGCTAGCCCACCATTTGTGGGTCGAGCCGAGGACCCACCAATAACCGAAGAATGGGCACCGCTTGCCCTGGCCCTTGGCATGATCAAGATGTTCTCTGAAGACTTGGCATACACTTCAAGGCATATTTGAAGGATCGACATGCTTATCACTAGGTTGTAACCAACCATGTGTAGACCCTATATACCCCTGGTACGTATATAAACCAAACCAAGGGGTTTTAGTCGATAGACACGATTTCAAGGTCTCAGAGCTTAGCATTCATTCATACAATCTCGAGGTAGATCATATTGTACTCCGTACCCCATCCACAATAAAAATAACAAGAGTAGGATGTAGGGTTTTACCTCTTTGAGAGGACTCGGACCTAGGTAAAACATCACGTCCCTATTCTTCCTGTTTACATCTTTCTTAGATCATCAGCTTGGGACCCCCTACCTGAGATCCGCCGGTTTTAGCGCCGACATTGGTGACCATGCAGGTCCTGCTGCGTGATCATAGGAGCTTGATGTCGAATTTTCTGATCAGTGATAGCATCGGCTGCGAGGGTACACTAGTAGGAAACAGGGCTTTCGTCATAGTCGGATCGGATCATTAGTCCCGGTTACTAGTTAGGAAAATTAAAAACCTTAAATTTGGACATGTTTTGCAAAAAAGTGTTATGAAAAAGTAAAACGGCCATATCTTTTGCATACGATGTCGAAAAAAAAGCATAATATATCAAAAAAATCAGCACGAAATTACGCATCCGATTTTGACGCTCTCGCCAATGTGGGCTCGCGTGCGGGGATCACTGATGGTGTCCTGGACTACGGGGTGCACACCACGCTAGCCCGCCATTTGTGGGCCGGGCCGAGGACCCACCAATAACCGAAGAATGGGCCACGCTTGCCTTGGCCCTTGGCATGATCAAGATGAAGTTCTCTGAAGACTTGGCATACACTTCAAGGCATATTTGAAGGATCGACATGCTTATCACTAGGTTGTAACCGACCATGTGTAGACCCTATATACCCCTGGTGCGTATATAAACCAAACCAAGGGGTTTTAGTTGATAGACACGATTTCAAGGTCTCAGAGCTTAGCATTCATTCATACAATCTCGAGGTAGATCATATTGTACTCCGTACGCCATCCACAATCAAAATAACAAGAGTAGGATGTATGGTTTTACCTCTTTGAGAGGACTCGGACCTAGGTAAAACATCACGTCCCTATTCTTCCTGTTTACATCTTGCTTAGATCATCAGCTTGGGACCCCCTACCTGAGATCCGCCGGTTTTAGCGCCGACATTGGTGACCATGCAGGTCCGGCTGTGTGATCATAGGAGCTTGATGTCGAATTTTCTTATTAGTGATAGCATCGGCTGCGAGGGTACACCAGTAGAAAACAGGGCTTTCGTCATAGTCGGATCGGAGCATTAGTCTCGGTTACTAGTTAGGAAAATTAAAAAACTTAAATTTGGACATGTTTTGCAAAAAAGTGTTATGAAAAAGTAAAACGGCCATATCTTTTGCATACGATGTCGAAAAAAACACATAATATATGAAAAAAAATAAGCACGAAAATCCGCATCCGATTTTGACACTCTTGCCAATGTGGGCTCGCGTGCGGGGATCACTGATGGTGTCCTGGACTACGGGGTGCACACCATGCTTGCCCGCCATTTGTGGGCCGTGCCGAGGACCCACCAATAACCGAAGAATGGGCCCCGCTTGCCCTGGCTCTTGTCATGATCAAGATGAAGTTCTCTGAAGACTTCGCATACACTTCAAGGCATATTTGAAGGATCGACATGCTTATCACTAGGTTGTAACCGACCATGTGTAGACCTTATATACCGCTGGTGCGTATATAAACCAAACCAAGGGGTTTTAGTCGATAGACACGGTTTCAAGGTCTCAGAGCTTAGCATTCATTCATACCATCTCGATGTAGATCATATTGTACTCCGTAACCCATCCACAATCAAAATAACAAGAGTAGGATGCAGGGTTTTACCTCTTTGAGAGGACTCGGACCTAGGTAAAACATCACTTCCCTATTCTTCCTGTTTACATCTTGCTTAGATCATCAGCTTGGGTCCCCCTACCTGAGATCCGCCGGTTTTAGTGCCAACATTGGTGACCATGCAGGTCGCGCTGCGTGATCATAGGAGCTTGATGTCGAATTTTTTGATCAGTGATAGCATCGGCTGCGAGGGTACACTAGTAGAAAACAGGGCATTCGTCACAGTCGGATCGGAGCATTAGTCCCGGTTACTAGTTCGGAAAATTAAAAAACTTAAATTGCGACATTTTTTGCAAAAAAGTGTTATGAAAAAGTAAAACGGCCATATATTTTGCATACGATGTCGAAAAAAACGCATAATATATCAAAAAAATGAGCACGAAAATCCTCATCCGATTTCGACGCTCTCGCCAATGTGGGCTCGCGTGCGGGGATCACTGATGCTGTCCTGGACTACGGGGTGCACACCATGCTAGCCCGCCATTTGTGGGCCGAGCCGAGGACCCACCAATAACCAAAGAGTGGGCACCGCTTGCACTGGCCCTTGGCATGATCAAGATGAAGTTCTCTGAAGACTTGGCATACACTTCAAGGCATATTTGAAGGATCGACATGCTTATCACTACGTTGTAACCAACCATGTGTAGACCATATATACCCCTGGTACGTATATAAACCAAACCAAGGGGTTTTAGTCGATAGACACGATTTCAAGGTCTCAGAGCTTAGCATTCATTCATACAATCTCGAGGTAGATCATATTGTACTACGTACCCCATCCACAATCAAAATAACAAGAGTAGGATGTAGGGTTTTACCTCTTTGAGAGGACTCGGACCTAGGTAAAACATCACGTCCCTATTCTTCCTGTTTACATCTTTCTTAGATCATCAGCTTGGGACCCCCTACCTGAGATCCGCCAGTTTTAGCGCCGACATTGGTGACCATGCAGGTCCTGCTGCGTGATCATAGGAGCTTGATGTCGAATTTTCTGATCAGTGATAGCATCGGCTGCGAGGGTACACTAGTAGAAAACAGGGCTTTCGTCACAGTCGGATCGAAGCATTAGTCCCGGTTACTAGTTAGGAAAATTAAAAAACTTTAATTTGGACAAGTTTTGCAAAAAAGTGTTATGAAAAAGTAAAACGGCCATATCTTTTGCATACGATGTCGAAAAAAAAGCATATTATATCAAAAAAATCAGCACGAAAATACGCATCCAATTTCGATGCTCTCGCCAATGTGGGCTCGCGTGCGGGGATCACTGATGGTGTCCTGGACTACGGGGTGCACACCACGCTAGCCCGCCATTTGTGGGCCGGGCCGAGGACCCACCAATAACCGAAGAATGGGCCACGCTTGCCTTGGCCCTTGGCATGATCAAGATGAAGTTCTCTGAAGACTTGGCATACACTTCAAGGCATATTTGAAGGATCGACATGCTTATCACTAGGTTGTAACCGACCATGTGTAGACCCTATATACCCCTGGTGCGTATATAAACCAAACCAAGGGGTTTTAGTTGATAGACATGATTTCAAGGTCTCAGAGCTTAGCATTCATTCATACAATCTCGAGGTAGATCATATTGTACTCCGTACCCCATCCACAATCAAAATAACAAGAGTAGGATGTAGGGATTTACCTCTTTGAGAGGACTCGGACCTAGGTAAAACATCACGTCCCTATTCTTCCTATTTACATCTTGCTTAGATCATCAGTTTGGGACCCCCTACCTGAGATCCGCCGGTTTTAGCGCCGGCATTGGTGACCATGCAGGTCCCGCTGCGTGATCATAGGAGCTTGATGTCGAATTTTTTGATTAGTGATAGCATCGGCTGCGAGGGTACACTAGTAGAAAACAGGGCTTTCGTCACAGTCGGATCGGAGCATTAGTCTCGGTTACTAGTTATGAAAATTAAAAAACTTAAATTTGGACATGTTTTGCAAAAAAGTGTTATGAAAAAGTAAAACGGCCATATCTTTTGCATACGATGTCGAAAAAAACGAATAATATATCAAAAAAATCAGCACGAAAATCCGCATCCAATTTCGACGCTCTCACCAATGTGGGCTCGCGTGCGGGGATCACTGATGGTGTCCTGGACTACGGGGTGCACACCATGCTAGCCCGCCATTTGTGGGCCGTGCCGAGGACCCACCAATAACCGAAGAATGGGCCCCGCTTGCCCTGGCCCTTGTCATGAACAAGATGAAGTTCTCTGAAGACATGGCATACACTTCAAGGCATATTTGAAGGATCGACATGCTTATCACTAGGTTGTAATAGACCATGTGTAGACCTTATATACCCCTGGTGCGTATATAAACCAAACCAAGGGGTTTTAGTCGATAGACACGATTTCAAGGTCTCAAAGCTTAGCATTCATTCATACAATCTCGAGGTAGATCATATTGTACTCCGTACCCCATCCACAATCAAAATAACAAGAGTAGGATGTACGGTTTTACCTCTTTGAGAGGACTCGGACCTAGGTAAAACATCACGTCCCTATTCTTCCTGTTTACATCTTGCTTAGATCATCAGCTTGTTACCCCCTACCAGAGATCTGCCGGTTGTAGCGCCGGCATTGGTGACCATGCAGGTCGCGCTGCTTGATCATAGGAGCTTGATGTCGAATTTTCTGATCAGTGATAGCATCGGCTGCGAGGGTACACTAGCAGAAAACAGGGGTTTCGTCACAGTCGGTTCGGAGCATTAGTCCCGGTTACTAGTTAGGAAAATTAAAAAACTTAAATTTGGACATGTTTTGCAAAAAAGTGTTATGAAAAAGTAAAACGGCCATATCTTTTGCATATGATGTCGAAAAAAAAGCATATTATATCAAAAAAATCAGCACGAAAATACGCATCCAATTTCGATGCTCTCGCCAATGTGGGCTCGCGTGCGGGGATCACTGATGGTGTCCTGGACTACGGGGTGCACACCACGCTAGCCCGCCATTTGTGGACCGGGCCGAGGACCCACCAATAACCGAAGAATGGGCCACGCTTGCCTTGGCCCTTGGCTTGATCAAGATGAAGTTCTCTAAAGACTTGGCATACACTTCAAGGCATATTTGAAGGATCGACATGCTTATCACTAGGTTGTAACCGACCATGTGTAGACCCTATATACCCCTGGTGCGTATATAAACCAAACCAAGGGGTTTTAGTTGATAGACATGATTTCAAGGTCTCAGAGCTTAGCATTCATTCATACAATCTCGAGGTAGATCATATTGTACTCCGTACCCCATCCACAATCAAAATAACAAGAGTAGGATGTAGGGTTTTGTTGGAAATATGCCCTAGAGGCAATAATAAAATGGTTATTATTATATTTCCTTGTTCATGATAATTGTCTGTTATTCATGCTATAATTGTGTTATCCGGAAATCGTAATACATGTGTGAATACATAGACCACAACATGTCCCTAGTAAGCCTCTAGTTGACTAGCTCGTTGATCAATAGATGGTTGCGGTTTCCTGACCATGGACATTGGATGTCATTGATAACGGGATCACATCATTAGGAGAATGATGTGATGGACAAGACCCAATCCTAAGCCTAGCACTAGATCGTGTAGTTCGTTTGCTAAAGCTTTTCCAATGTCAAGTAACTTTTCCTTAGACCATGAGATTGTGCAACTCCCGGATACCGTAGGAGTGCTTTGGGTGCACCAAACGTCACAACGTAACTGGGTGGCTATAAAGGTGCACTACGGGTATCTCCGAAAGTATCTGTTGGGTTGGCACGAATCGAGACTGGGATTTGTCACTCTATGTAACGGAGAGGTACCTCTGGGCCCACTCGATAGGACATCATCATAATGAGCTCAATGTGATCAAGGAGTTGTTCACGGGATGATGTGTTACGGAAACGAGTAAAGAGACTTGCCGGTAACGAGATTGAACAAGGTATCGAGATACCGACGATCGAATCTCGGGCAAGTATCGTACCGATAGACAAAGGGAATTGTGTACGGGATTGATTGAATCCTCGACATCGTGGTTCATCCGATGAGATCATCGAGGAGCATGTGGGAGCCAACATGGGTATCCAGATCCCGCTGTTGGTTATTGACCGGAGAGTCGTCTCGGTCATGTCTGCGTGTCTCCCGAACCCGTAGGGTCTACACACTTAAGGTTCGGTGACGCTAGGGTTATAGAGATATTAGTATGCGGTAACCCGAAGGTTGTTCGGAGTCTCGGATGAGATCCTGGACGTCACGAGGAGTTCCGGAATGGTCCGGAGGGAAAGATTTATATATGGGAAGTCCTATTTTGGCCACCGGAAAATGTTCGGGATTTTTCGGTATTGTACCGAGAAGGTTCTAGAAGGTTCCGGAGTGGGGCCCACCTGCATGGGGGGACCCACATGAACGTGGGTAGTGGGGGCAAGGCCCCACACCCCTAGTCAAGGCGCACCAAGATTCCCCCTTAGAAGGAATAAGATCATATCCCGAAGGGATAAGATCAAGATCCCTAAAAAAGGGGGATAACAATCGGTGGGGAAGGGAAAGGATGGGATTTCTTTCCTTCCACCTTTGCCAACGCCCCAATGGACTTGGAGGGCAAGAAACCAGCCCCCTCCACCCCTATATATAGTGGGGAGGTGCATGGGAGAAACAGCTCAGCCCCTGGCGCCTCCCTCTCCCTCCCGTGACACCTCTTCCTCCTCCAGTAGCGCTTGGCGAAGCCCTGCTGAAATCCCGCTGCTTCCACCACCACACCGTCGTGCTGCCGGATCTCCATCAACCTCTCCTCCCCCCTTGCTGGATCAAGAAGGAGGAGACGTCTCTGCTCCGTACGTGTGTTGAACGCGGAGGTGCCGTCCGTTCGGCGCTAGGTCATCGGTGATTTGGATCACGACGAGTACGACTCCGTCAACCCCGTTCTCTTGAACGCTTCCGCTCGCGATCTACAAGGGTATGTAGATACACTCCCCTCTCACTCGTTGCTAGATGACTCCATAGATTGATCTTGGTGATGCGTAGAAAATTTTAAAATTCTGCTACGTTCCCCAACAGTGGCATCATGAGCTAGGTCTATGCGTAGTATCTTGCACGAGTAGAACACAAAGTAGTTGTGGGCGTCGATTTGTCAATCTTCTTGCCGTTACTAGTCTTATCTCGATTCGGCGGCACTGTGGGATGAAGCGGCCCGGACCGACCTTACACGTACGCTTACGTGAGACAGGTTCCACCGACTGACATGCACTAGTTGCATAAGGTGGCTAGCGGGTGTCTGTCTCTCCCACTTTAGTCGGATCGGATTCGATGAACAGGGTCCTTATGAAGGGTAAATAGAAATTGGCATATCACGTTGTGGTTTTGGCGTAGGTAAGAAACGTTCTTGCTAGAAACCTATAGCAGCCACGTAAAAAACTTGCAACAACAATTAGAGGACGTCTAACTTGTTTTTGCAGCAAGTGCTTTGTGATGTGATATGGCCAAAGGATGTGATGAATGATATATGTGATGTATGAGATGATCATGTTCTTGTAATAGGAATCACGACTTGCATGTCGATGAGTATGACAACCGGCAGGAGCCATAGGAGTTGTCTTAATTTATTATATGACCTGCGTGTCATTGAAATTCGCCATGTAATTACTTTACTTTATTGCAAACCGTTAGCCGTAGTAGTAGAAGTAATAGTTGGCGAGACAACTTCATGAAGACACGATGATGGAGATCATGATGATGGAGATCATGGTGTCATGCCGGTGACGATGATGATCATGGAGCCCCGAAGATGGAGATCAAAAGGAGCAAAGTGATAATGGCCATATCATGTCACTATTTTGATTGCATGAGATGTTTATCATGTTTTTGCATCTTATTTGCTTAGAACGACGGTAGCATATATAAGATGATCCCTTACTAAAATTTCAAGAAAGTGTTCCCCCTAACTGTGCACCGTTGCGAAGGTTCGTTGTTTCGAAGCACTACGTGTTGATCGGGTGTGATAGATTCTAACGTTCGAATACAACGGGTGTAAGCCAGATTTACACAGCAATACACTTAGGTTGACTTGACGAGCCTAGCATGTACAGACATGGCCTCGGAACACAAGAGACCGAATGGTCGAGCATGAGTCGTATAGAAGATACGATCAACATGGGGATGTTCACCGTTGATGACTAGTCCGTCTCACGTGATGATCGGACACGGCCTAGTCGATTCGGATCATGTAATCACTTAGATGACGAGAGGGATGTCTATCTGAGTGGGAGTTCATTACATAATTTGATTAGATGAACTTAATTGTCATGAACTTAGTCTAAATGTTACATATCTATCTTGTAGATCAAATGGCCAATGCTAATGTTACCCTCAACTTCAACGCGTTCCTAGAGAAAAACAAGCTGAAAGACGATGGTAGCAACTATGCGGACTGGGTCCGTAACCTGAGGATTATCCTCATAGCTGCCAAGAAATCATATGTCCTTGAAGCACCGTTAGGTGACCCACCTGCTCTCCCAGCACTGCCAGACGATTTGAACGTTTGGCAGACACGCACCGATGATTACTCCTTCGTTCAGTGCGGCATGCTCTTCAGCTTAGAACCGGGGCTCCAAAAGCGTTTTGAGCATCACGGAGCATATGAGATGTTCGAAGAGCTGAAAATGGTTTTCCAAGCTCATGCCCGGATCGAGAGATATGAAGTCTCTGATAAGTTCTACAGCTGTAAGATGGAGGAAAATAGTTCTGTCAGCGAGCACATACTCAAAATGTCTGGGTTGCACAGCCGCTTGGCTCAGCTGGGAGTTAATCTCCCGGATGACGCGGTCGTTGACAGAATCCTTCAGTCGCTTCCACCTAGCTACAAGAGCTTCGTGATGAACTTCAACATGCAGGGGATGGAAAAGACCATTCCTGAGGTATATGCGATGCTGAAGTCAGCGGAGGCAGAGATCAGAAAGGAACATCAAGTGTTGATGGTGAATAAAACCACTAAGTTCAAGAAGGGCAAGGGTAAGAAGAACTTCAAGAAGGACGGCAAGGGAGTTGCCGCGCCCGGTAAGCCAGCTGCCGGGAAGAAGTCGAAGAATGGACCCAAGCCTGAGACTGAGTGCTTTTATTGCAAGGGAAACGGTCACTGGAAGCGAAACTGCCCCAAGTACTTGGCGGACAAGAAGGCCGGCAATACCAAAGGTATATATGATATACATGTAATTGATGTGTACCTTACCAGCACTCGTAGTAGTTCCTGGGTATTTGATACCGGTGCGGTTGCTCATATTTGTAACTCAAAGCAGGAACTGCGGAATCAACGTAGACTGGCAAAGGACGAGGTGACGATGCGCGTCGGGAATGGTTCCAAGGTCGATGTGATCGCCGTCGGCACGCTACCTCTGCATCTACCTACGGGATTAGTTTTAAACCTCAATAATTGTTATTTAGTACCAGCTTTGAGCATGAACATTGTATCTGGATCTCGCTTAATGCGAGATGGCTACTCATTTAAATCTGAGAATAATGGTTGTTCTATTTATATGAGAGATATGTTTTATGGTCATGCCCCGCTGGTGAATGGTTTATTTTTATTGAATCTCGAACGTGATGTTACACATGTTTATAATGTGAATGCCAAGAAATGCAAGGTTGATAACGATAGTCCCACATACTTGTGGCACTGCCGCCTTGGTCATATCGGTGTTAAGCGCATGAAGAAACTCCATGCAGATGGACTTTTGGAGTCTCTTGATTATGAATCATTTGACAGATGCGAACCATGCCTCTTGGGCAAGATGACCAAGACTCCGTTCTCCGGAACAATGGAGCGAGCAACCAACTTATTGGAGATCATACATACTGATGTGTGTGGTCCAATGAGTGTTGAGGCTCGCGGTGGTTATCGTTATGTTCTCACCCTCACCGATGATTTGAGTAGATATGGGTATGTCTACTTGATGAAGCACAAGTCTGAGACCTTTGAAAAGTTCAAGGAATTTCAGAGTGAGGTTGAGAATCAACGTGACAAGAAAATAAAGTTCTTACGATCAGATCGTGGAGGAGAATATTTGAGTCATGAATTTGGCACGCACTTAAGGAAATGTGGAATTGTTTCACAACTCACGCCGCCTGGAACACCTCAGCGTAATGGTGTGTCCGAGCGTCGTAATCGCACTCTATTGGATATGGTGCGATCTATGATGTCTCTTACTGATTTACCGCTATCCTTTTGGGGTTATGCTTTAGAGACTGCCGCATTCACTTTAAATAGGGCACCGTCAAAATCCGTTGAGACGACACCGTATGAATTATGGTTTGGGAAGAAACCTAAGCTGTCGTTTCTGAAAGTTTGGGGATGCGATGCTTATGTGAAGAAACTTCAACCAGAGAAGCTCGAACCCAAGTCGGAAAAATGCGTATTCATAGGATACCCTAAGGAAACTATTGGGTATACCTTCTACCTAAGATCCGAGGGCAAGATCTTTGTTGCCAGGAATGGATCCTTTCTAGAGAAAGAGTTTCTCTCGAAAGAAGTAAGTGGGAGGAAAGTGGAGCTTGATGAGATGACCCTCGAACTGGAGAGTAGCGCAGCACAGGAAAATGTTTCTGTGGAGCCTGCACCGGCTAGAGAGGAAGTTAATGATAATGATCATGATCAAGCTACCACTGAACTTCGAAGGTCCACAAGGACGTTCCGCACCAGAGTGGTACGGCAATCCTGTCCTGGAAATCATGTTGTTAGACAACAGTGAACCTTCGAACTATGAAGAAGCGATGGCGGGCCCGGATTCCGACAAATGGCTTGAAGCCATGAAATCCGAGATAGGATCCATGTATGAAAACGAAGTATGGACTTTGACTGACTTGCCCGATGATCGGCAAGCCATAGAAAATAAATGGATCTTTAAGAAGAAGACTGACGCGGATGGTAATGTGACCATCTATAAGGCTCGGCTTGTCGCTAAGGGTTATCGACAAGTTCAAGGGGTTGACTACGATGAGACTTTCTCACCCGTAGCGAAGCTGAAATCCGTCAGAATCATGTTAGCAATTGCCGCATACTATGATTATGAGATATGGCAAATGGACGTCAAAACGGCATTCCTTAATGGTTTTCTTAAGGAAGAGTTGTATATGATACAACCGGAAGGTTTTGTCGACCCTGAGAATACTGACAAGGTATGCAAGCTCCAGCGCTCAATCTATGGGCTGGTGCAAGCATCTCGGAGTTGGAACATTCGCTTTGACGAGATGATCAAAGCGTTTGGGTTCACACAGACTTATGGAGAAGCCTGTGTTTACAAGAAAGTGAGTGGGAGCTCTGTAGCATTTCTCATATTATATGTGGATGACATACTGCTGATGGGAAATGATATAGAATTCTTGGAAAGTATAAAGGCCTACTTGAATAAGTGTTTTTCAATGAAGGACCTTGGAGAAGCTGCTTATATATTAGGCATCAAGATCTATAGAGATAGATCGAGACGCCTCATAGGTCTTTCGCAAAGCACATACTTTGATAAGATATTGAAGAAGTTCAATATGGATCAGTCCAAGAAGGGGTTCTTGCCTGTATTGCAAGGTGTGAAATTGAGCTCGGCTCAATGCCCGACCACGGCAAAAGATATAGAAGAGATGAGTGTCATCCCCTATGCCTCAGCCATAGGGTCTATTATGTATGCCATGCTGTGTACCAGACCTGATGTAAACCTTGCTGTAAGTTTGGTAGGTAGGTACCAAAGTAATCCCGGCAAGGAACACTGGACAGCGGTCAAGAACATCCTGAAGTACCTGAAAAGGACTAAGGATATGTTTCTTGTATATGGAGGTGACGAAGAGCTCGTCGTAAAGGGTTACGTCGACGCTAGCTTCGACACAGATCCGGATGACTCCAAGTCACAAACCGGATACGTGTATATTTTGAATGGTGGAGCGGTAAGCTGGTGCAGTTGCAAGCAAAGCGTCGTGGCGGGTTCTACATGTGAAGCGGAGTACATAGCAGCCTCGGAGGCAGCACACGAAGCAGTATGGATGAAGGAGTTCATCACCGACCTAGGAGTCATTCCAAATGCGTCGGGTCCAATGGCTCTCTTCTGTGACAACACTGGAGCTATTGCCCTTGCCAAGGAGCCCAGGTTTCACAAAAGGACCAGGCATATCAAGCGTCGCTTCAACTCCATACGTGAACATGTTCAAGATGGAGACATAGATATTTGTAAAGTGCACACGGATTTGAATGTAGCAGATCCGTTGACTAAACCTCTTTCACGAGCAAAACATGATCAACAACAGTACTCTATGGGTGTTCGATTCATCACAATGTAACTAGATTATTGACTCTAGTGCAAGTGGGAGACTGTTGGAAATATGCCCTAGAGGCAATAATAAAATGGTTATTATTATATTTCCTTGTTCATGATAATTGTCTGTTATTCATGCTATAATTGTGTTATCCGGAAATCGTAATACATGTGTGAATACATAGACCACAACATGTCCCTAGTAAGCCTCTAGTTGACTAGCTCGTTGATCAATAGATGGTTACGGTTTCCTGACCATGGACATTAGATGTCATTGATAACGGGATCACATCATTAGGAGAATGATGTGATGGACAAGACCCAATCCTAAGCCTAGCACTAGATCGTGTAGTTCGTTTGCTAAAGCTTTTCCAATGTCAAGTAACTTTTCCTTAGACCATGAGATTGTGCAACTCCCGGATACCGTAGGAGTGCTTTGGGTGCACCAAACGTCACAATGTAACTGGGTGGCTATAAAGGTGCACTACGGGTATCTCCGAAAGTATCTGTTGGGTTGGCACGAATCGAGACTGGGATTTGTCACTCCATGTAACGGAGAGGTACCTCTGGGCCCACTCGGTAGGACATCATCATAATGAGCTCAATGTGATCAAGGAGTTGTTCACGGGATGATGTGTTACGGAAACGAGTAAAGAGACTTGCCGGTAACGAGATTGAACAAGGTATCGAGATACCGACGATCGAATCTCGGGCAAGTATCGTACCGATAGACAAAGGGAATTGTGTACGGGATTGATTGAATCCTCGACATCGTGGTTCATCCGATGAGATCATCGAGGAGCATGTGGGAGCCAACATGGGTATCCAGATCCCGCTGTTGGTTATTGACCGGAGAGTCGTCTCGGTCATGTCTGCGTGTCTCCCGAACCCGTAGGTTCTACACACTTAAGGTTCGGTGACGCTAGGGTTATAGAGATATTAGTATGCGGTAACCCGAAGGTTGTTCGGAGTCTCGGATGAGATCCTGGACGTCACGAGGAGTTCCGGAATGGTCCGGAGGTAAAGATTTATATATGGGAAGTCCTATTTTGGCCACCGGAAAATGTTCGGGATTTTTCGGTATTGTACCGAGAAGGTTCTAGAAGGTTCCGGAGTGGGGCCCACCTGCATGGGGGGACCCACATGAACGTGGGTAGTGGGGGCAAGGCCCCACACCCCTAGTCAAGGCGCACCAAGATTCCCCCTCAGAAGGAATAAGATCATATCCCGAAGGGATAAGATCAAGATCCCTAAAAAAGGGGGATAACAATCGGTGGGGAAGGGAAAGGATGGGATTTCTTTCCTTCCACCTTTGCCAACGCCCCAATGGACTTGGAGGGCAAGAAACCAGCCCCCTCCACCCCTATATATAGTGGGGAGGTGCATGGGAGAAACAGCTCAGCCCCTGGCGCCTCCCTCTCAATCCCGTGACACCTCTTCCTCCTCCAGTAGCGCTTGGCGAAGCCCTGCTGAAATCCCGCTGCTTCCACCACCACACCGTCGTGCTGCTGGATCTCCATCAACCCCTCCTCCCCCCTTGCTGGATCAAGAAGGAGGAGACGTCTCTGCTCCGTACGTGTGTTGAACGCGGAGGTGCCGTCCGTTCGGCGCTCGGTCATCGGTGATTTGGATCACGACGAGTACGACTCCATCAACCCCGTTCTCTTGAACGCTTCCGCTCGCGATCTACAAGGGTATGTAGATACACTCCCCTCTCACTCGTTGCTAGATGACTCCATAGATTGATCTTGGTGATGCGTAGAAAATTTTAAAATTCTGCTACGTTCCCCAACAGGTTTTACCTCTTTGAGAGGACTCGGACCTAGGTAAAACATCACGTCCCTATTCTTCCTGTTTACATCTTGCTTAGATCATCAGTTTGGGACCCCCTACCTGAGATCCGCCGGTTTTAGCGCCGGCATTGGTGACCATGCAGGTCCCGCTACGTGATCATAGGAGCTTGATGTCGAATTTTTTGATTAGTGATAGCATCGGCTGCGAGGGTACACTAGTAGAAAACAGGGCTTTCATCACAGTCGGATCGGAGCATTAGTCTCGGTTACTAGTTATGAAAATTAAAAAACTTAAATTTGGACATGTTTTGCAAAAAAGTGTTATGAAAAAGTAAAACGGCCATATCTTTTGCATACGATGTCGAAAAAAACGAATAATATATCAAAAAAATCAGCACGAAAATCCGCATCCAATTTCGACGCTCTCACCAATGTGGGCTCGCGTGCGGGGATCACTGATGGTGTCCTGGACTACGGGGTGCACACCATGCTAGCCCGCCATTTGTGGGCCGTGCCGAGGACCCACCAATAACCGAAGAATGGGCCCCGCTTGCCCTGGCCCTTGTCATGAACAAGATGAAGTTCTCTGAAGACTTGGCATACACTTCAAGGCATATTTGAAGGATCGACATGCTTATCACTAGGTTGTAATAGACCATGTGTAGACCTTATATACCCCTGGTGCGTATATAAACCAAACCAAGGGGTTTTAGTCGATAGACACGATTTCAAGGTCTCAAAGCTTAGCATTCATTCATACAATCTCGAGGCACATCATATTGTACTCCGTACCCCATCCACAATCAAAATAACAAGAGTAGGATGTAGGGTTTTACCTCTTTGAGAGGACTCGGACCTAGGTAAAACATCACGTCCCTATTCTTCCTGTTTACATCTTGCTTAGATCATCAGTTTGGGACCCCCTACCTGAGATCCGCCGGTTTTAGCGCCGACATTGGTGACCATGCAGGTCCCGCTGCGTGATCATAGGAGCTTGATGTCGAATTTTCTGATCAGTGATAGCATCGGCTGCGAGGGTACACTAGTAGAAAACAGGGGTTTCGTCACAGTCGGATCGGAGCATTTGTCTCGGTTACTAGTTAGGA
This sequence comes from Thinopyrum elongatum, assembly GCA_011799875.1. Taxonomy (NCBI): domain Eukaryota; kingdom Viridiplantae; phylum Streptophyta; class Magnoliopsida; order Poales; family Poaceae; genus Thinopyrum; species Thinopyrum elongatum. The sequence continues at coordinate 577,270,643 of CM022299.1, forward strand.
AAATTAAAAAACTTAAATTTGGACATGTTTTGCAAAAAAGTGTTATGAAAAAGTAAAACGGCCATATCTTTTGCATACGATGTCGAAAAAAACGAATAATATATCAAAAAAATCAGCACGAAAATACGCATCCAATTTCGACGCTCTCACCAATGTGGGCTCGCGTGCGGGGATCACTGATGGTGTCCTGGACTACGGGGTGCACACCATGCTAGCCCGCCATTTGTGGGCCGTGCCGAGGACCCACCAATAACCGAAGAATGGGCCCCGCTTGCCCTGGCCCTTGTCATGAACAAGATGAAGTTCTCTGAAGACTTGGCATACACTTCAAGGCATATTTGAAGGATCGACATGCTTATCACTAGGTTGTAATAGACCATGTGTAGACCTTATATACCCCTGGTGCGTATATAAACCAAACCAAGGGGTTTTAGTCGATAGACATGATTTCAAGGTCTCAAAGCTTAGCATTCATTCATGCAATCTCGAGGTAGATCATATCGTACTCCGTACCCCATCCACAATCAAAATAACAAGAGTAGGATGTATCGTTTTACCTCTTTGAGAGGACTCGAACCTAGGCAAAACATCACGTCCCTATTCTTCCTGTTTAGATCTTGCTTAGATCATCAGCTTGTTACCCCCTACCTGAGATCTGCCGGTTTTAGCGCCGGCATTGGTGACCATGCAGGTCGCGCTGCTTGATCATAGGAGCTTGATGTCGAATTTTCTGATCAGTGATAGCATCGGCTGCGAGGGTACACTAGTAGAAAACAGGGGTTTCGTCACAGTCGGTTCGGAGCATTAGTCCCGGTTACTAGTTAGGAAAATTAAAAAACTTAAATTTGGACATGTTTTGCAAAAAAGTGTTATGAAAAAGTAAAACGGCCATATCTTTTGCATACGATGTCGAAAAAAATGCATAATATATCAAAAAAATCAGCACGAAAATCCGCATCCGATTTCGACGCTCTCGCCAATGTGGGCTCATGTGCGGGGATCACTGATGGTGTCCTGGACTACGGGGTGCGCACCACGCTAGCCCGCCAATTGTGGGCCAGGCCGAGGACCCAACAATAACCGAAGAATGGGCCCCGCTTGCCCTGGCCCTTGGCATGATCAAGATGAAGTTCTCTGAAGACTTGGCATACACTTCAAGGCATATTTGAAGGATCGACATGCTTAGCACTAGGTTGTAACCGATCACGTGTAGACCTTATATACCCCTGGTGCGTATATAAACCAAACCAAGAGGTTTTAGTCGATAGACACGATTTCAATGTCTCAGAGCTTAGCATTCATTCATACAATCTCGAGGTAGATCATATTGTACTCCGTACCACATCCACAATCAAAATAACAAGAGTAGGATGTAGGGTTTTACCTCTTTGAGAGGACTCGGACCTAGGTAAAACATCACGTCCCTATTCTTCCTGTTTACATCTTGCTTAGATCATCAGCTTGGGACCCCCTACCTGAGTTCCGCCAGTTTTAGCGCCGACATTGGTGACCATGCAGGTCCCGCTGCGTGATCATAGGAGCTTGATGTCGAATTTTCTGATCAGTGATAGCATCGGCTGCGAGGGTACGCTAGTAGAAAACAAGGCTTTCATCACAGTCTGATCGAAGCATTAGTCCCGGTTACTAGTTAGGAAAATTAAAAAACATAAATTTGGACATGTTTTGCAAAAAAGTGTTATGAAAAAGTAAAACGGCCATATCTTTTGCATACGATGTCGAAAAAAAAGCATAATATATCAAAAAAATCAGCACAAAAATACGCATCCGATTTCGACGCTCTCGCCAATGTGGGCTCGCGTGCGGGGATCACTGATGGTGTCCTGGACTACGGGGTGCACACCACGCTAGCCCGCCATTTGTGGGCCGGGCCGAGGACCCACCAATAACCGAAGAATGGGCCCCGCTTGCCTTGGCCCTTGGCATGATCAAGATGAAGTTCTCTAAAGACTTGGCATACACTTCAAGGCATATTTGAAGGATCGACATGCTTATCACTAGGTTGTAACCGACCTTGTGTAGACCCTATACACCCCTGGTGCGTATATAAACCAAACCAGGGGGTTTTAGTTGATAGACACGATTTCAATGTCTCAGAGTTTAGCATTCATTCATACAATCTCGAGGTAGATCATATTGTACTCCGTACCCCATCCACAATCAAAATAACAAGAGTAGGATGTAGGGTTTTACCTCTATGAGAGGACTCGGACCTAGGTAAAACATCACGTCCCTATTCTTCCTGTTTACATCTTGCTTAGATCATCAGCTTGGGACCCCCTACCTGAGATCCACCGGTTTTAGCGCCGACATTGGTGACCATGCAGGTCCCGCTGCGTGATCATAGGAGCTTGATGTCAAATTTTCTGATTAGTGATAGCATCGGCGGCGAGGGTACACTAGTAGACAACAGGGCTTTCGTCACAGTCGGATCGGAGCATTAGTCCCGGTTACTAGTTAGGAAAATTAAAAAACTTAAATTTGGACATGTTTTGCAAAAAAGTGTTATGAAAAAGTAAAACGGCAATATCTTTTGCATACGATGTCGAAAAAAACGCATAATATATCAAAAAAAAATCAGCACGAAAATCCGCATCCGATTTTGACGCTCTCGCCAATGTGGGCTCGCGTGCGGGGATCACTGATGGTGTCCTGGACTACGATGTGCACACCATGCTAGCCCGCCAATTGTTGGCCGGGCCGAGGACCCACCAATAACCGAAGAATGGGCCCCGCTTGCCCTGGCCCTTGGCATGATCAAGATGAAGTTCACTGAAGACTTGGCATACACTTCAAGACATATTTGAAGGATCGACATGCTTATCACTAGGTTGTAACCGACCATGTGTAGACCTTATATACCCCTGGTGCATATATAAACCAAACCAAGGGGTTTATTCGATAGACATGATTTCAAGGTCTCAGAGCTTAGCATTCATTCATAAAATCTCGAGGTAGATCATATTGTACTCCGTACCCCATCCACAATCAAAATAACAAGAGTAGGATGTAGGGTTTTACCTCTTTGAGAGGACTCGGACCTAGGTAAAACATCACGTCCCTATTCTTCCTGTTTACATCTTGCTTAGATCATCAGCTTGGGACCCCCTACCTGAGATCCGCCGGTTTTAGCGCCGACATTGGTGACCATGCATGTCGCGCTGCGTGATCATAGGAGCTTGATGTCGAATTTTCTGATCAGTGATAGCATCGGCTGCGAGGGTACACTAGTAGAAAACAGGGCTTTCGTCCCAGTTGGATCGGAACATTAGTCCCGGTTACTAGTTAGGAAAATTAAAAAACTGAAATTGGGACATGTTTTGCAAAAAAGTGTTATGAAAAAGTAAAACGGCCATATCTTTTGCATACGATGTCGAAAAAAACGCATAATATATCAAAAAAATTGGCACGAAAATCCTCATCCGATTTCCACACTCTCGCCAATGTGGGCTCGCGTGCGGGGATCACTGATGGTGTCCTGGACTACGGGGTGCACACCATGCTAGGCCGCCAGTTGTGGGCCGAGCCGAGGACCCACCAATAACCAAAGAATGGGCCCCGCTTGCCTTGGCCCTTGGCATGATCAAGATGAAGTTCTCTCAAGACTTGGCATACACTTCAAGGCACATTTGAAGGATCGACATGCTTATCAGTAGGTTTTAACCGACCATGTGTAGACCCTATGTACCCCTGGTGCGTATATAAACCAAACCAAGGGGTTTTAGTTGATAGACACGATTTCAAGGTCTCAGAGCTTAGCATTCATTCATACAATCTCGAGGTAGATCATATTGTACTTCGTACCCCATCCACAATCAAAATAATAAGAGTAGGATGTCGGGTTTTACCTCTTTGAGAGGACTCAGACCTAGGTAAAACATCACGTCCCTATTCTTCCTGTTTACATCTTACTTAGATCATCAGATTGGGACCCACTACCTGAGATCCGCCGGTTTTAGCGCCGAAATTGGTGACCATAGAGGTCTTGCTGCGTGATCATAGGAGCTTGTTGTTGACTTTCCTGATTAGTGATAGCATCGGCTACGAGGGTGCACTAGTAGAAAACAGGGCTTTCGTCACAGTCGGATCGGAGCATTAGTCTTGGTTACTAGTTAGGAAAATTAAAAAACTTAAATTTGGACATGTTTTGCAAAAAAGTGTTATGAAAAAGTAAAACGGCCATATCTTTTGCATACGATGTCGAAAAAAACACATAATATATCAAAAAAATCAGCACGAAAATCCACATCCGATTTTGACGCTCTCACCAATGTGGGCTTGCGTGCGGGGATCACTGATGGTGTCCTGGACTACGGGGTGCACACCATGCTAGCCCGCCATTTGTGGGCCGTGCCGAGGACCGACCAATAACCGAAGAATGGGCCCCGCTTGCCCTGGGCCTTGTCATGATCAAGATGAAGTTCTCGGAAGACTTGGCATACACTTCAAGGCATATTTGAAGGATCGACATGCTTATCACTAGGCTGTAACCGACCATGTGTAGACCTTATATACCCCTGGTGCGTATATAAACCAAACCAAGGGGTTTTAGTCGATAGACACGATTTCAAGGTCTCAGAGCTTAGCATTCATTCATACAATCTCGAGGTAGATCATATTGTACTCCGTACCGCATCCACAGTCAGATCAGAGCATTAGTCCCGGTTACTAGTTAGGAAAATTAAAAAAATTAAATTTGGACATGTTTTGCAAAAAAGTGTTATGAAAAAGTAAAACGGCCATATCTTTTGCATACGATGTCGAAAAAACCCGCATAATATATCAAAAAAATAAGCACAAAAATCCGCATCCGATTTCGAAGCTCTCGCAAATGTGGTCTCGCGTGCAGGGATCACTGATGGTGTCCTAGACTACGGGGTGCACAACATGCTAGCCCGCCATTTGTGGGCTGGGCCGAGGACCCACCAATATCCGAAGATTGGGCCCAGCTTGCCCTAGCCCTTGTCATGATCAAGAAGAAGTTCTCTGAAGACTTGGCATACACTTCAAGGCATATTTGAAGGATCGACATGCTTATCACTAGGTTGTAACCGACCATGTGTAGACCCTATATACCCCTGGTGCGTATATAAACCAAACCAAGGGGTTTTAGTCGATAGACACGATTTCAAGGTCTCAGAGCTTGGCATTCATTCATACAATCTCGAGGTAGATCATATTGTACTCCATACCCCATCCACAATCAAAATAACAAGAGTAGGATGTAGGGTTTTACCTCTTTGAGAAGACTCGGACCTAGGTAAAACATCACGTCCCTATTCTTCCTGTTTACATCTTGCTTAGATCATCAGCTTGGGACCCCCTACCTGAGATCCGCCGGTTTTAGTGCCGACATTGGTGACCATGTGGGTCAATCTGCGTGATCATAGGAGCTTGATGTCGAATTTTCTGATCAGTGAAAGCATCGGCTGTGAGGGTACACTAGTAGAAAACAGGGCTTTCGTCACAGTCGGATCGGAGCATTAGTCCCGGTTACTAGTTAGGAAAATTAAAGAACTTAAATTTGGACATGTTTTGCAAAAAAGTGTTATGAAAAAGTAAAACGGCCATATCTTTTGCATACGATGTCGAAAAAACGCATAATATATCAAAAAAATCAGCACGAAAATCCGCATCCGATTTCGACGCTCTCGCCAATGTGGGCTCGCGTGCGGGGATCACTGATGGTGTCCTGGACTACGGGGTGCACACCATGCTAGCCCGGCATTGGTGGGACGGGCCGAGGACCCACCAATAACCGAAGAATGGGCCCCGCTTGCCCTGGCCCTTGGCATGATCAAGATGAAGTTCTCTGAAGACTTGGCATACACTTCAAGGCATATTTAAAGGATCGACATGCTTATCACTAGGTTGTAACCAACCATGTGCAGACCCTATATACCCCTGGTACGTATATAAACCAAACCAAGGGGTTTTAGTCGAAAGACACATTTTCAAGGTCTCAGAGCTTAGCATTCATTCATACAATCTCGAGGTAGATCATATTGTACTCCGTACCCCATCCACAATCAAAATAACAAGAGTAGGATGTAGGGTTTTACCTCTTTGAGAGGACTCGGACCTAGGTAAAACATCACGTCCCTATTCTTCCTGTTTACATCTTTCTTAGATCATCAGCTTGGGACCCCCTACCTGAGACTCGCCGGTTTTAGCGCCGACATTGGTGACCATGCAGGTCCCGCTGCGTGATCATTGGAGCTTGATGCCGAATTTTGTGATCAGTGATAGCATCGGCTGCGAGGGTACACTAGTAGAAACCAGGGCTTTCGTCACAGTCGGATCGGAGCATTTGTCCCGGTTACAAGTTAGGAAAATTAAAAAACTTAAATTTGGACATGTTTTGCAAAAAAGTGTTATGAAAAAGTAAAACGGCCATATCTTTTGCATACGATGTCCGAAAAAACGCATAATATATCAAAAAAATCAGCACGAAAATCTGCATCCGATTTCGACGCTCTCGCCAATGTGGGCTCGCGTGCGGGGATCACTGATGGTGTCCTGGACTATGGGGTGCACACCACGCTAGCCCGGCATTTGTTGGTCGGGCCGAGGACCCACCAATAACCGAAGAATGGGCCCCGCTTGCCCTGGCCCTTGGCATGATCAAGATGAAGTTCTCTGAAGACTTGGCATATACTTCAAGGCATATTTGAAGGATCGAGAAGCTTATCACAAGGTTGTAACCGACCATGTGTAGACCCTATATACCCCTGGTGCGTATATAAACCAAACCAAGGGGTTTTAGTCGATAGACATGATTTCAAGCTCTCAGAGCTTAGCATTCATTCATATAATCTCGAGGTAGATCATATTGTACTCCTTACCCCATCCACAATCAAAATAACTAGAGTAGGATGTAGGGTTTTACCTCTTTGAGAGGACTCAGACCTAGGTAAAACATCACGTCCCTATTCTTCCTGTTTACATCTTGCTTATATCATCAGCTTGGGACCCCCTACCCGAGATCCGCCAGTTTTAGCGCCGACATTGGTGACCATGCAGGTCCCGCTGCGTGATCATAGGAGCTTGATGTCGAATTTTCTGATTAGTGATAGCATCGGCTGTGAGGGTACACTAGTAGAAAACAGGGCTTTCGTCACAGTCGGATCGGAGCATTAGTCTTGGTTACTAGTTAGGAAAATTAAAAAACTTAAATTTGGACATGTTTTGCAAAAAAATGTTATGAAAAAGTAAAACGGCCATATCTTTTGCATACGATGTCGAAAAAATGCATAATATATAAAAAAAATCAGCACGAAAATTCGCATTAGATTTCGACGCTCTCGCCAATGTGGGCTCGCGTGCGGGGACCACTGATGGTGTCCTGGACTACGGGGTGCACACCATGCTAGCCCGCCAATTGTGGCCCGTGCCGAGGACCCACCACTAACCGAAGAATGGGCCCCGCTTGCCCTGGCCCTTGTCATGATCAAGATGAAGTTCTCTGAAGACTTGGCATACACTTCAAGGCATATTTGAAGGATCGACATGCTTATCACTAGGTTGTAACCGACCATGTGTAGACCTTATATACCCCTGGTGCGTATATAAACCAAACCTAGGGGTTTTAGTCGATAGACACGATTTCAAGGTCACAGAGCTTAGCATTCATTCATACAATCTCGAGGTAGAACATATTGTACTCCGTACCCCATCCACAATCAAAATAACAAGAGTAGGATGTAGGGTTTTACCTCTTTGAGAGGACTCAGACCTAGGTAAAACATCACGTCCCTATTCTTCCTGTTTACATCCTGCTTAGATCATCAGCTTGGGACCCCCTACCTGAGATCCGCCGGTTTTAGCGCCGACATTGGTGACCATGCAGGTCGCGCTGCGTGATCATAGGAGCTTGATGTCGAATTTTCTGATCAGTGATAGCATCGGCTGCGAGGGTAGACTAGTAGAAAACAGGGCTTTCGTCACAGTCGGATCGGAGTATTAGTCCCGGTTACTAGTTAGGAAAATTAAAAAACTTAAATTTGGACATGTTTTGCAAAAAAGTGTTATGAAAAAGTAAAACGGCCATATCTTTTGCATACGATGTCGAAAAAAACGCATAATATATCTAAAAAATCAGCACGAAAATCCGCATCCGATTTCGACGCTCTCGCCAATGTGGGCTCGCGTGCGGGGATCACTGATGGTGTCCGGGACTATGGGGTGCACACCACGCTAGCCCGCCATTGGTGGGCCGGGCCAAGGACCCACCAATAACCGAAGAATGGGCCCCGCTTGCCCTGGCCCTTGGCATGATCAAGATGAAGTTCTCTGAAGACTTGCCATACACTTCAAGGCATATTTGAAGGATCGACATGCTTATCACTAGGTTGTAACCAACCATGTGTAGACCCTATATACCCCTGGTACGTATATAAACCAAACCAAGGGGTTTTAGTCGATAGACACGTTTTCAAGGTCTCAGAGCTGAGCATTCATTCATACAATCTCGAGGTAGATCATATTGTACTCCGTACCCCATCCACAGTCAAAATAACAAGAGTAGGATGTAGGGTTTTACCTCTTTGAGAGGACTCGGACCTAGGTAAAACATCACGTCCCTATTCTTCCTGTTTACATCTTTCTTAGATCATCAGCTTGGGACCCCCTACCTGAAATCCGACGGTTTTAGCGCCGACATTGGTGACCATGCAGGTCCCGCTGCGTGATCATAGGAGCTTGATGTAGAATTTTCTGATCAGTGATAGCATCGGCTGCGAGGGTACACTAGTAGAAAACAGGGCTTTCGTCACAGTCGAATCGGAGCATTTGTCCCGGTTACTAGTTAGGAAAATTAAAAAACCTAAATTTGGACATGTTTTGCAAAAAAGTGTTATGAAAAATTAAAACGGCCATATCTTTTGCATACGATGTCGAAAAAAAGGCATAATATATCAAAAAAATCAGCACGAAAATCCGCATCCGATTTCGACGCTCTCGCCAATGTGGGCTCGCGTGCGGGATCACTGATGGTGTCCTGGACTATGGGGTGCAGACCACGCTAGCCTGGCATTTGTGTGCCGGGCCGAGGACCCACCAATAACCGAAGAATGGGCCCCGCTTGCCCTGGCCCTTGGCATGATCAAGATGAAGTTCTCTGAAGACTTGGCATATACTTCAAGGCATATTTGAAGGATCGACATGCTTATCACTAGGTTGTAACCGACCATGTGTAGACCCTATATACCCCTGGTGCATATTTAGACAAAACCAAGGGGTTTTAGTCGATAGACATGATTTCAAGGTCTCAGAGCTTAGCATTCATTCATACAATCTCGACGTAGATCATATTGTACTCCGTACCCCATCCACAATCAAAATAACAAGAGTAGGATGTAGGGTTTTACCTCTTTGAGAGGACTCGGACCTAGGTAAAACATCATGTCCCTATTCTTCCTGTTTACATCTTGCTTAGATCATCAGCTTGGGACCCCCTACCTGAGATCCGCCAGTTTTAGCGGCGACATTGTTGACCATGCAGGTCCCGCTGCGTGATCATAGGAGCTTGATGTCGAATTTTCTGATCAGTGATAGCATTGGCTGCGAGGGTACACTAGTAGAAAACAGGGCTTTCGTCACAGTCGGATCGGAGCATTAGTCCCGGTTACTAGTTAGGAAAATTAAAAAACTTAAATTTGGACATGTTTTGCAAAAAAGTGTTATGAAAAAGTAAAACGGCAATATCTTTTGCGTACGATGTTGAAAAAAAAGCATAATATATCAAAAAAATCAGCACGAATATCCGCATCCGATTTCGACGCTCTCGCCAATGTGGGCTCGCGGGCGGGGATCACTGATGGTGTCCTGGACTATGGGGTGCACACCACGCTAGCCCGGCATTTGTGGGCCGGGCCGAGGGCCCACCAATAACCGAAGAATGGGCCCCGCTTGCCCTGGCCCTTGGCATGATCAAGATGAAGTTCTCTGAAGACTTGGCATATACTTCAAGGCATATTTGAAGGATCGACATGCTTATCACTAGGTTGTAACCGACCATGTGTAGACCCTATATACCCCTGGTGCGTATATAAACCAAACCAAGGGGTTTTAGTCGATAGACATGATTTCAAGGTCACAGAGCTTAGCATTCATTCATACAATCTCAAGGTAGATCATATTGTACTCCGTACCCCATCCACAATCAAAATAACAAGAGTAGGATGTAGGGTTTTACCTCTTTGAGAGAACTCGGACCTAGGTAGAACATCATGTCCCTATTCTTCCTGTTTACATCTTGCTTAGATCATCAGCTTGGGACCCCCTACCTGAGATCCGCCAGTTTTAGCGCCGACATTGGTGACCATGCAGGTCCCGCTGCATGATCATAGGAGCTTGATGTCGAATTTTCTGATTAGTGATAGCATCGGCTGCGAGGGTACACTAGTAGAAAACAAGGCTTTCGTCACAGTCGGATCGGAGCATTAGTCTCGGTTACTAGTTAGGAAAATTAAAAAACATAAATTTGGACATGTTTTGCAAAAAAATGTTATGAAAAAGTAAAACGGCCATATCTTTTGCATACGATGTCGAAAAAAATGCATAATTTATCAAAAAAATCAGCACGAAAATTCGCATCCGATTTCGACGCCCTCGCCAATGTGGGCTCGCGTACGGGGATCACTGATGGCGTCCTGGACTACGGGGTGCACACCATGCTAGCCCGCCATTTGTGGGCCGTGCCGAGGACCCACCAATAACCGAAGAATGGGCCCCGCTTGCCCTGGCCCTTGTCATGATCAAGATGAAGTTCTCTGAAGACTTGGCATGCACTTCAAGGCATATTTGAAGGATCGACATGCTTATCACTAGGTTTTAACCGACCATGTGTAGACCTTATATACCCCTGGTGCGTATATAAACCAAACCAAGGGGTTTAAGTTGATAGACACGATTTCAAGGTCTCAGATCTTAGCATTCATTCATACAATCTCGAGGTAGATCATATTGTACTCCGTAACCCATCCACAATCAAAATAACAAGAGTAGGATGTAGGGTTTTACCTCTTTGAGAGGACTCGGACCTAGGTAAAACATCACGTCCCTATTCTTCCTGTTTACATCTTGCTTAGATCATCAGCTTGGGACCCCCTACCTGAGATCCGCCGGTTTTAGCGCCGACATTGGAGACCATGCAGGTCGCGCTGCGTAATCATAGGAGCTTGATGTCGAATTTTCTGATCAGTGATAGCATCGGCTGCGAGGGTACACTAGTAGAAAACAGGGCTTTCGTCACAGTCGGATTGGAGCACTAGTCCCGGTTACTAGTTAGGAAAATTCAATAACTTAAATTTGGACATGTTTTGCAAAAAAGTGTTATGATAAAGTAAAACGGCCATATCTTTTGCATACGATGTCGAAAAAACCGCATAATATATCAAAAAGATCAGCACGATAATCCGCATCCGATTTCGACGCTCTCGCCAATGTGGGCTCGCGTGCGGGGATCACTGATGGTGTCCTGGACTACGGGGTGCACACCATGCTAGCCCGCCATTGGTGGGCCGGGCTGAGGACCCACCTATAACCGAAGAATGGGCCCCGCTTGCCCTGGCCCTTGGCATGATCAAGATGAAGTTCTCTGAAGACTTGGCATACACTTCAAGGCATATTTAAAGGATCGACATGCTTATCACTAGGTTGTAACCAACCATGTGTAGACCCTATATACCCCTGGTACGTATATAAACCAAACCAAGGGGTTTAGTCGATAGACACGTTTTCAAGGTCTCAGAGCTTAGCATTCATTCATACAATCTCGAGGTAGATCATATTGTACTCCGTACCCCATCCACAATCAAAATAACAAGAGTAGGATGTAGGGTTTTACCTCTTTGAGAGTACTCGGACCTAGGTAAAATATCACGTCCCTATTCTTCCTGTTTACATCTTTCTTAGATCATCAGCTTGGGACCCCCTACCTGAGATCCGCCGGTTTTAGCGCCGACATTGGTGACCATGCAGGTCCCGCTGCGTGATCATAGGATCCTGATGTCTAATTTTCTGATCAATGATAGCATCGGCTGCGAGGGTACACTAGTAGAACACAGGGCTTTCGTCACAGTCGGATCGGAGCATTTGTCCCGGTTACTAGTTAGGAAAATTAAAAAACTTAAATTTGGACATGTTTTGCAAAAAAGTGTTATGAAAAAGTAAAACGGCCATATCTTTTGCATACGATGTCGAAAAAAACCGCATAATATATCAAAAAAATCAGCACGAAAATCCGCATCCTATTTAGATGCTCTCGCCAATGTGGGCTCGCGTGCGGGGATCACTGATGGTGTCCTGGACAATGGGGTGCACACCACGCTAGCCCAGCATTTGTGTGCCGGGCCGAGGACCCACCAATAACCGAAGAATGGGCCCCGCTTGCCCTAGCCTTTAGCACGATAAAGATGAAGTTCTCTGAAGACTTGGCATATACTTCAAGGCATATTTGAAGGATCGACATGCTTATCACTAGGTTGTAACCGACCATGTGTAGACCCTATATACCCCTGGTGCGTATATAAACCAAACCAAGGGGTTTTAGTCGATAGACATGATTTCAAGGTCTCAGAGCTTAGCATTCATTCATACAATCTCTACGTAGATCATATTGTACTCCGTACCCCATCCACAATCAAAATAACAGGTGTAGGATGTAGGGTTTTACCTCTTTGAGAGTACTCGGACCTAGGTAAAACATCACGTCCCTATTCTTCCTGTTTACATCTTTCTTAGATCATCAGCTTGGGACCCCCTACCTGAGATCCGCCGGTTTTTGCGCCGACATTGGTGACCATGCAGGTCCCGCTGCGTGATCATAGGAGCTTGATGTCGAATTTTCTGATCAGTGATAGCATCGGCTGCGAGGGTACACTAGTAGAACACAGGGCTTTTGTCACAGTCGGATCGGAGCATTTGTCCCGGTTACTAGTTAGGAAAATTAAAAAACTTAAATTTGGACATGTTTTGCAAAAAAGTGTTATGAAAAAGTAAAACGGACATATCTTTTGCATACGATGTCGAAAAAAAACGCATAATATATCAAAAAAATCAGCACGAAAATCCGCATCCAATTTCGACGCTCTCGCCAATGTGGGCTCGCGTGCGGGGATCACTAATGGTGTCCTAGACTACGGGGTGCACACCACGCTAGCCCGCCATTTGTGGGCCGGGCCGAGGACCCACCAATAACCGAAGAATGGGCCCCGCTTGCCCTGGCCCTTCGCATGATCAAGAAGAAGTTCTCTGAAGACTTGGCATACACTTCAAGGCATATTTGAATGATCGACATGCTTATCACTAGGTTGTTACCGACCATGTGTAGACCCTATATACCCCTGGTGCATATATAAACCAAACCAAGGGGTTTTAGTCGATAGACACGATTTCAAGGTCTTAGAGCTTAGCATTCATTCATACAATCTCGAGGTAGATCATATTGTACTCCGTACCCCATCCACAATCAAAATAACAAGAGTAGGATGTAGGGTTTTTCCTCTTTGAGAGGACCCGGACCAAGGTAAAACATCACGTCCCTATTCTTCCTGTTTGCATCTTGCTTAGATCACCAGCTTGGGTCCCCCTACCTGAGATCCGCCGGTTTTAGCGCCGACATTGGTGACCATGCATGTCCCGCTGCGTGATCATAGGAGCTTCATGTCGAATTTTCTGATCAGTGATAGCATCGGCTCGAGGGTACATTAGTATAAAACAGGGCTTTCGTCACAGTCGGATCGGAGCATTAGTCCCGGTTACTAGTTAGGAAAATTAAAAAACTTAAATTTCGATATATTTTGCAAAAAAGTATTATGAAAAAGTAAAACGGCCATATCTTTTGCATACGATGACGAAAAAAACGCATAATATATAAAAAAAATCAGCACGAAAATCCGCATCCGATTTCCACGCTCTCGCCAATGTGGGCTCGCGTGCGGGGCTCACTGATGGTGTCCTGGACTACGGGTTGCACACCACGCTATCCCGCCATCTGTGGGTCGGGCTGAAAACCCACCAATAACCGGAGAATGGGCCCCGCTTGCCCTGGCCTTTGGCATGATCAAGATGAAGTTCTCTGAAGACTTGGCATACACTTCAAGGCATATTTGAAGGATCGACATGCTTATCACTAGGTTGTAACCGACCATGTGTAGACCCTATATACCCCTGGTGCGTATATAAACTAAACCAAGGGGTTTTAGTCGATAGACATGATTTCAAGGTCACAGAGCTTAGCATTCATTCATACAATCTCAAGGTAGATCATATTGTACTCCGTACCCCATCCACAATCAAAATAACAAGAGTAGGATGTAGGGTTTTACCTCTTTGAGAGAACTCGGACCTAGGTAGAACATCATGTCCCTATTCTTCCTGTTTACATCTTGCTTAGATCATCAGCTTGGGACCCCCTACCTGAGATCCGCCAGTTTTAGCGCCGACATTGGTGACCATGCAGGTCCCGCTGCATGATCATAGGAGCTTGATGTCGAATTTTCTGATTAGTGATAGCATCGGCTGCGAGGGTACACTAGTAGAAAACAAGGCTTTCGTCACAGTCGGATCGGAGCATTAGTCTCGGTTACTAGTTAGGAAAATTAAAAAACATAAATTTGGACATGTTTTGCAAAAAAATGTTATGAAAAAGTAAAACGGCCATATCTTTTGCATACGATGTCGAAAAAAATGCATAATTTATCAAAAAAATCAGCACGAAAATTCGCATCCGATTTCGACGCCCTCGCCAATGTGGGCTCGCGTACGGGGATCACTGATGGCGTCCTGGACTACGGGGTGCACACCATGCTAGCCCGCCATTTGTGGGCCGTGCCGAGGACCCACCAATAACCGAAGAATGGGCCCCGCTTGCCCTGGCCCTTGTCATGATCAAGATGAAGTTCTCTGAAGACTTGGCATGCACTTCAAGGCATATTTGAAGGATCGACATGCTTATCACTAGGTTTTAACCGACCATGTGTAGACCTTATATACCCCTGGTGCGTATATAAACCAAACCAAGGGGTTTAAGTTGATAGACACGATTTCAAGGTCTCAGATCTTAGCATTCATTCATACAATCTCGAGGTAGATCATATTGTACTCCGTAACCCATCCACAATCAAAATAACAAGAGTAGGATGTAGGGTTTTACCTCTTTGAGAGGACTCGGACCTAGGTAAAACATCACGTCCCTATTCTTCCTGTTTACATCTTGCTTAGATCATCAGCTTGGGACCCCCTACCTGAGATCCGCCGGTTTTAGCGCCGACATTGGAGACCATGCAGGTCGCGCTGCGTAATCATAGGAGCTTGATGTCGAATTTTCTGATCAGTGATAGCATCGGCTGCGAGGGTACACTAGTAGAAAACAGGGCTTTCGTCACAGTCGGATTGGAGCACTAGTCCCGGTTACTAGTTAGGAAAATTCAATAACTTAAATTTGGACATGTTTTGCAAAAAAGTGTTATGATAAAGTAAAACGGCCATATCTTTTGCATACGATGTCGAAAAAACCGCATAATATATCAAAAAGATCAGCACGATAATCCGCATCCGATTTCGACGCTCTCGCCAATGTGGGCTCGCGTGCGGGGATCACTGATGGTGTCCTGGACTACGGGGTGCACACCATGCTAGCCCGCCATTGGTGGGCCGGGCTGAGGACCCACCTATAACCGAAGAATGGGCCCCGCTTGCCCTGGCCCTTGGCATGATCAAGATGAAGTTCTCTGAAGACTTGGCATACACTTCAAGGCATATTTAAAGGATCGACATGCTTATCACTAGGTTGTAACCAACCATGTGTAGACCCTATATACCCCTGGTACGTATATAAACCAAACCAACGGGTTTAGTCGATAGACACGTTTTCAAGGTCTCAGAGCTTAGCATTCATTCATACAATCTCGAGGTAGATCATATTGTACTCCGTACCCCATCCACAATCAAAATAACAAGAGTAGGATGTAGGGTTTTACCTCTTTGAGAGTACTCGGACCTAGGTAAAATATCACGTCCCTATTCTTCCTGTTTACATCTTTCTTAGATCATCAGCTTGGGACCCCCTACCTGAGATCCGCCGGTTTTAGCGCCGACATTGGTGACCATGCAGGTCCCGCTGCGTGATCATAGGATCTTGATGTCTAATTTTCTGATCAATGATAGCATCGGCTGCGAGGGTACACTAGTAGAACACAGGGCTTTCGTCACAGTCGGATCGGAGCATTTGTCCCGGTTACTAGTTAGGAAAATTAAAAAACTTAAATTTGGACATGTTTTGCAAAAAAGTGTTATGAAAAAGTAAAACGGCCATATCTTTTGCATACGATGTCGAAAAAAACCGCATAATATATCAAAAAAATCAGCACGAAAATCCGCATCCTATTTCGACGCTCTCGCCAATGTGGGCTCGCGTGCGGGGATCACTGATGGTGTCCTGGACAATGGGGTGCACACCACGCTAGCCCAGCATTTGTGTGCCGGGCCGAGGACCCACCAATAACCGAAGAATGGGCCCCGCTTGCCCTGGCCTTTAGCACGATAAAGATGAAGTTCTCTGAAGACTTGGCATATACTTCAAGGCATATTTGAAGGATCGACATGCTTATCACTAGGTTGTAACCGACCATGTGTAGACCCTATATACCCCTGGTGCGTATATAAACCAAAACAAGGGGTTTTAGTCGATAGACATGATTTCAAGGTCTCAGAGCTTAGCATTCATTCATACAATCTCTACGTAGATCATATTGTACTCCGTACCCCATCCACAATCAAAATAACAGGTGTAGGATGTAGGGTTTTACCTCTTTGAGAGTACTCGGACCTAGGTAAAACATCACGTCCCTATTCTTCCTGTTTACATCTTTCTTAGATCATCAGCTTGGGACCCCCTACCTGAGATCCGCCGGTTTTTGCGCCGACATTGGTGACCATGCAGGTCCCGCTGCGTGATCATAGGAGCTTGATGTCGAATTTTCTGATCAGTGATAGCATCGGCTGCGAGGGTACACTAGTAGAACACAGGGCTTTTGTCACAGTCGGATCGGAGCATTTGTCCCGGTTACTAGTTAGGAAAATTAAAAAACTTAAATTTGGACATGTTTTGCAAAAAAGTGTTATGAAAAAGTAAAACGGACATATCTTTTGCATACGATGTCGAAAAAAAACGCATAATATATCAAAAAAATCAGCACGAAAATCCGCATCCGATTTCGACGCTCTCGCCAATGTGGGCTCGCGTGCGGGGATCACTGATGGTGTCCTAGACTACGGGGTGCACACCACGCTAGCCCGCCATTTGTGGGCCGGGCCGAGGACCCACCAATAACCGAAGAATGGGCCCCGCTTGCCCTGGCCCTTCGCATGATCAAGAAGAAGTTCTCTGAAGACTTGGCATACACTTCAAGGCATATTTGAATGATCGACATGCTTATCACTAGGTTGTTACCGACCATGTGTAGACCCTATATACCCCTGGTGCATATATAAACCAAACCAAGGGGTTTTAGTCGATAGACACGATTTCAAGGTCTCAGAGCTTAGCATTCATTCATACAATCTCGAGGTAGATCATATTGTACTCCGTACCCCATCCACAATCAAAATAACAAGAGTAGGATGTAGGGTTTTTCCTCTTTGAGAGGACCCGGACCAAGGTAAAACATCACGTCCCTATTCTTCCTGTTTGCATCTTGCTTAGATCATCAGCTTGGGTCCCCCTACCTGAGATCCGCCGGTTTTAGCGCCGACATTGGTGACCATGCATGTCCAGCTGCGTGATCATAGGAGCTTCATGTCGAATTTTCTGATCAGTGATAGCATCGGCTCGAGGGTACATTAGTATAAAACAGGGCTTTCGTCACAGTCGGATCGGAGCATTAGTCCCGGTTACTAGTTAGGAAAATTAAAAAACTTAAATTTCGATATATTTTGCAAAAAAGTATTATGAAAAAGTAAAACGGCCATATCTTTTGCATACGATGACGAAAAAAACGCATAATATATCAAAAAAATCAGCACGAAAATCCGCATCCGATTTCCACGCTCTCGCCAATGTGGGCTCGCGTGCGGGGATCACTGATGGTGTCCTAGACTACGGGGTGCACACCACGCTAGCCCGCCATTTGTGGGCCGGGCCGAGGACCCACCAATAACCGAAGAATGGGCCCCGCTTGCCCTGGCCCTTCGCATGATCAAGAAGAAGTTCTCTGAAGACTTGGCATACACTTCAAGGCATATTTGAATGATCGACATGCTTATCACTAGGTTGTTACCGACCATGTGTAGACCCTATATACCCCTGGTGCATATATAAACCAAACCAAGGGGTTTTAGTCGATAGACACGATTTCAAGGTCTCAGAGCTTAGCATTCATTCATACAATCTCGAGGTAGATCATATTGTACTCCGTACCCCATCCACAATCAAAATAACAAGAGTAGGATGTAGGGTTTTTCCTCTTTGAGAGGACCCGGACCAAGGTAAAACATCACGTCCCTATTCTTCCTGTTTGCATCTTGCTTAGATCATCAGCTTGGGTCCCCCTACCTGAGATCCGCCGGTTTTAGCGCCGACATTGGTGACCATGCATGTCCAGCTGCGTGATCATAGGAGCTTCATGTCGAATTTTCTGATCCGTGATAGCATCGGCTCGAGGGTACATTAGTATAAAACAGGGCTTTCGTCACAGTCGGATCGGAGCATTAGTCCCGGTTACTAGTTAGGAAAATTAAAAAACTTAAATTTCGATATATTTTGCAAAAAAGTATTATGAAAAAGTAAAACGGCCATATCTTTTGCATACGATGACGAAAAAAACGCATAATATATCAAAAAAATCAGCACGAAAATCCGCATCCGATTTCCACGCTCTCGCCAATGTGGGCTCGCGTGCGGGGATCACTGATGGTGTCCTAGACTACGGGGTGCACACCACGCTAGTCCGCCATTTGTGGGCCGGGCCGAGGACCCACCAATAACCGAAGAATGGGCCCCGCTTGCCCTGGCCCTTCGCATGATCAAGAAGAAGTTCTCTGAAGACTTGGCATACACTTCAAGGCATATTTGAATGATCGACATGCTTATCACTAGGTTGTTACCGACCATGTGTAGACCCTATATACCCCTGGTGCATATATAAACCAAACCAAGGGGTTTTAGTCGATAGACATGATTTCAAGGTCTCAGAGCTTAGCATTCATTCATACAATCTCGAGGTAGATCATATTGTACTCCGTACCCCATCCACAATCAAAATAACAAGAGTAGGATGTAGGGTTTTTCCTCTTTGAGAGGACCCGGACCAAGGTAAAACATCACGTCCCTATTCTTCCTGTTTGCATCTTGCTTAGATCATCAGCTTGGGTCCCCCTACCTGAGATCCGCCGGTTTTAGCGCCGACATTGGTGACCATGCAGGTCCCGCTGCGTGATCATAGGAGCTTGATGTCGAATTTTCTGATCAGTGATAGCATCGGCTGCGAGGGTACACTAGTAGAACACAGGGCTTTTGTCACAGTCGGATCGGAGCATTTGTCCCGGTTACTAGTTAGGAAAATTAAAAAACTTAAATTTGGACATGTTTTGCAAAAAAGTGTTATGAAAAAGTAAAACGGACATATCTTTTGCATACGATGTCGAAAAAAAACGCATAATATATCAAAAAAATCAGCACGAAAATCCGCATCCAATTTCGACGCTCTCGCCAATGTGGGCTCGCGTGCGGGGATCACTAATGGTGTCCTAGACTACGGGGTGCACACCACGCTAGCCCGCCATTTGTGGGCCGGGCCGAGGACCCACCAATAACCGAAGAATGGGCCCCGCTTGCCCTGGCCCTTCGCATGATCAAGAAGAAGTTCTCTGATGACTTGGCATACACTTCAAGGCATATTTGAATGATCGACATGCTTATCACTAGGTTGTTACCGACCATGTGTAGACCCTATATACCCCTGGTGCATATATAAACCAAACCAAGGGGTTTTAGTCGATAGACACGATTTCAAGGTCTTAGAGCTTAGCATTCATTCATACAATCTCGAGGTAGATCATATTGTACTCCGTACCCCATCCACAATCAAAATAACAAGAGTAGGATGTAGGGTTTTTCCTCTTTGAGAGGACCCGGACCAAGGTAAAACATCACGTCCCTATTCTTCCTGTTTGCATCTTGCTTAGATCACCAGCTTGGGTCCCCCTACCTGAGATCCGCCGGTTTTAGCGCCGACATTGGTGACCATGCATGTCCCGCTGCGTGATCATAGGAGCTTCATGTCGAATTTTCTGATCAGTGATAGCATCGGCTCGAGGGTACATTAGTATAAAACAGGGCTTTCGTCACAGTCGGATCGGAGCATTAGTCCCGGTTACTAGTTAGGAAAATTAAAAAACTTAAATTTCGATATATTTTGCAAAAAAGTATTATGAAAAAGTAAAACGGCCATATCTTTTGCATACGATGACGAAAAAAACGCATAATATATAAAAAAAATCAGCACGAAAATCCGCATCCGATTTCCACGCTCTCGCCAATGTGGGCTCGCGTGCGGGGCTCACTGATGGTGTCCTGGACTACGGGTTGCACACCACGCTATCCCGCCATCTGTGGGTCGGGCTGAAAACCCACCAATAACCGGAGAATGGGCCCCGCTTGCCCTGGCCTTTGGCATGATCAAGATGAAGTTCTCTGAAGACTTGGCATACACTTCAAGGCATATTTGAAGGATCGACATGCTTATCACTAGGTTGTAACCGACCATGTGTAGACCCTATATACCCCTGGTGCGTATATAAACTAAACCAAGGGGTTTTAGTCGATAGACATGATTTCAAGGTCACAGAGCTTAGCATTCATTCATACAATCTCAAGGTAGATCATATTGTACTCCGTACCCCATCCACAATCAAAATAACAAGAGTAGGATGTAGGGTTTTACCTCTTTGAGAGAACTCGGACCTAGGTAGAACATCATGTCCCTATTCTTCCTGTTTACATCTTGCTTAGATCATCTGCTTGGGACCCCCTACCTGAGATCCGCCAGTTTTAGCGCCGACATTGGTGACCATGCAGGTCCCGCTGCATGATCATAGGAGCTTGATGTCGAATTTTCTGATTAGTGATAGCATCGGCTGCGAGGGTACACTAGTAGAAAACAAGGCTTTCGTCACAGTCGGATCGGAGCATTAGTCTCGGTTACTAGTTAGGAAAATTAAAAAACATAAATTTGGACATGTTTTGCAAAAAAATGTTATGAAAAAGTAAAACGGCCATATCTTTTGCATACGATGTCGAAAAAAAAGCATAATTTATCAAAAAAATCAGCACGAAAATTCGCATCCGATTTCGACGCCCTCGCCAATGTGGGCTCGCGTACGGGGATCACTGATGGCGTCCTGGACTACGGGGTGCACACCATGCTAGCCCGCCATTTGTGGGCCATGCCGAGGACCCACCAATAACCGAAGAATGGGCCCCGCTTGCCCTGGCCCTTGTCATGATCAAGATGAAGTTCTCTGAAGACTTGGCATGCACTTCAAGGCATATTTGAAGGATCGACATGCTTATCACTAGGTTTTAACCGACCATGTGTAGACCTTATATACCCCTGGTGCGTATATAAACCAAACCAAGGGGTTTAAGTTGATAGACACGATTTCAAGGTCTCAGATCTTAGCATTCATTCATACAATCTCGAGGTAGATCATATTGTACTCCGTACCCCATCCACAATCAAAATAACAAGAGTAGGATGTAGGGTTTTACCTCTTTGAGAGGACTCGGACCTAGGTAAAACATCACGTCCCTATTCTTCCTGTTTACATCTTGCTTAGATCATCAGCTTGGGACCCCCTACCTGAGATCCGCCGGTTTTAGCGCCGACATTGGAGACCATGCAGGTCGCGCTGCGTAATCATAGGAGCTTGATGTCGAATTTTCTGATCAGTGATAGCATCGGCTGCGAGGGTACACTAGTAGAAAACAGGGCTTTCGTCACAGTCGGATTGGAGCACTAGTCCCGGTTACTAGTTAGGAAAATTCAATAACTTAAATTTGGACATGTTTTGCAAAAAAGTGTTATGATAAAGTAAAACGGCCATATCTTTTGCATACGATGTCGAAAAAACCGCATAATATATCAAAAAGATCAGCACGATAATCCGCATCCGATTTCGACGCTCTCGCCAATGTGGGCTCGCGTGCGGGGATCACTGATGGTGTCCTGGACTACGGGGTGCACACCATGCTAGCCCGCCATTGGTGGGCCGGGCTGAGGACCCACCTATAACCGAAGAATGGGCCCCGCTTGCCCTGGCCCTTGGCATGATCAAGATGAAGTTCTCTGAAGACTTGGCATACACTTCAAGGCATATTTAAAGGATCGACATGCTTATCACTAGGTTGTAACCAACCATGTGTAGACCCTATATACCCCTGGTACGTATATAAACCAAACCAACGGGTTTAGTCGATAGACACGTTTTCAAGGTCTCAGAGCTTAGCATTCATTCATACAATCTCGAGGTAGATCATATTGTACTCCGTACCCCATCCACAATCAAAATAACAAGAGTAGGATGTAGGGTTTTACCTCTTTGAGAGTACTCGGACCTAGGTAAAATATCACGTCCCTATTCTTCCTGTTTACATCTTTCTTAGATCATCAGCTTGGGACCCCCTACCTGAGATCCGCCGGTTTTAGCGCCGACATTGGTGACCATGCAGGTCCCGCTGCGTGATCATAGGATCTTGATGTCTAATTTTCTGATCAATGATAGCATCGGCTGCGAGGGTACACTAGTAGAACACAGGGCTTTCGTCACAGTCGGATCGGAGCATTTGTCCCGGTTACTAGTTAGGAAAATTAAAAAACTTAAATTTGGACATGTTTTGCAAAAAAGTGTTATGAAAAAGTAAAACGGCCATATCTTTTGCATACGGTGTCGAAAAAAACCGCATAATATATCAAAAAAATCAGCACGAAAATCCGCATCCTATTTCGACGCTCTCGCCAATGTGGGCTCGCGTGCGGGGATCACTGATGGTGTCCTGGACAATGGGGTGCACACCACGCTAGCCCAGCATTTGTGTGCCGGGCCGAGGACCCACCAATAACCGAAGAATGGGCCCCGCTTGCCCTGGCCTTTAGCACGATAAAGATGAAGTTCTCTGAAGACTTGGCATATACTTCAAGGCATATTTGAAGGATCGACATGCTTATCACTAGGTTGTAACCGACCATGTGTAGACCCTATATACCCCTGGTGCGTATATAAACCAAAACAAGGGGTTTTAGTCGATAGACATGATTTCAAGGTCTCAGAGCTTAGCATTCATTCATACAATCTCTACGTAGATCATATTGTACTCCGTACCCCATCCACAATCAAAATAACAGGTGTAGGATGTAGGGTTTTACCTCTTTGAGAGTACTCGGACCTAGGTAAAACATCACGTCCCTATTCTTCCTGTTTACATCTTTCTTAGATCATCAGCTTGGGACCCCCTACCTGAGATCCGCCGGTTTTTGCGCCGACATTGGTGACCATGCAGGTCCCGCTGCGTGATCATAGGAGCTTGATGTCGAATTTTCTGATCAGTGATAGCATCGGCTGCGAGGGTACACTAGTAGAACACAGGGCTTTTGTCACAGTCGGATCGGAGCATTTGTCCCGGTTACTAGTTAGGAAAATTAAAAAACTTAAATTTGGACATGTTTTGCAAAAAAGTGTTATGAAAAAGTAAAACGGACATATCTTTTGCATACGATGTCGAAAAAAAACGCATAATATATCAAAAAAATCAGCACGAAAATCCGCATCCGATTTCGACGCTCTCGCCAATGTGGGCTCGCGTGCGGGGATCACTGATGGTGTCCTAGACTACGGGGTGCACACCACGCTAGCCCGCCATTTGTGGGCCGGGCCGAGGACCCACCAATAACCGAAGAATGGGCCCCGCTTGCCCTGGCCCTTCGCATGATCAAGAAGAAGTTCTCTGAAGACTTGGCATACACTTCAAGGCATATTTGAATGATCGACATGCTTATCACTAGGTTGTTACCGACCATGTGTAGACCCTATATACCCCTGGTGCATATATAAACCAAACCAAGGGGTTTTAGTCGATAGACACGATTTCAAGGTCTCAGAGCTTAGCATTCATTCATACAATCTCGAGGTAGATCATATTGTACTCCGTACCCCATCCACAATCAAAATAACAAGAGTAGGATGTAGGGTTTTTCCTCTTTGAGAGGACCCGGACCAAGGTAAAACATCACGTCCCTATTCTTCCTGTTTGCATCTTGCTTAGATCATCAGCTTGGGTCCCCCTACCTGAGATCCGCCGGTTTTAGCGCCGACATTGGTGACCATGCATGTCCAGCTGCGTGATCATAGGAGCTTCATGTCGAATTTTCTGATCAGTGATAGCATCGGCTCGAGGGTACATTAGTATAAAACAGGGCTTTCGTCACAGTCGGATCGGAGCATTAGTCCCGGTTACTAGTTAGGAAAATTAAAAAACTTAAATTTCGATATATTTTGCAAAAAAGTATTATGAAAAAGTAAAACGGCCATATCTTTTGCATACGATGACGAAAAAAACGCATAATATATCAAAAAAATCAGCACGAAAATCCGCATCCGATTTCCACGCTCTCGCCAATGTGGGCTCGCGTGCGGGGATCACTGATGGTGTCCTAGACTACGGGGTGCACACCACGCTAGCCCGCCATTTGTGGGCCGGGCCGAGGACCCACCAATAACCGAAGAATGGGCCCCGCTTGCCCTGGCCCTTCGCATGATCAAGAAGAAGTTCTCTGAAGACTTGGCATACACTTCAAGGCATATTTGAATGATCGACATGCTTATCACTAGGTTGTTACCGACCATGTGTAGACCCTATATACCCCTGGTGCATATATAAACCAAACCAAGGGGTTTTAGTCGATAGACACGATTTCAAGGTCTCAGAGCTTAGCATTCATTCATACAATCTCGAGGTAGATCATATTGTACTCCGTACCCCATCCACAATCAAAATAACAAGAGTAGGATGTAGGGTTTTTCCTCTTTGAGAGGACCCGGACCAAGGTAAAACATCACGTCCCTATTCTTCCTGTTTGCATCTTGCTTAGATCATCAGCTTGGGTCCCCCTACCTGAGATCCGCCGGTTTTAGCGCCGACATTGGTGACCATGCATGTCCCGCTGCGTGATCATAGGAGCTTCATGTCGAATTTTCTGATCAGTGATAGCATCGGCTCGAGGGTACATTAGTATAAAACAGGGCTTTCGTCACAGTCGGATCGGAGCATTAGTCCCGGTTACTAGTCCAGGACACCATCAGAGCTTAGCATTCATTCATACAATCTCGAGGTAGATCATATTGTACTCTGTACCCCATCCACAATCTAAATAATAAGAGTAGGATGTAGGGTTTTACCTCTTTGAGAGGACTCGGACCTAGGTAAAACATCACGTCCCTATTCTTCCTGTTTACATCTTGCTTAGATCATCAGCTTGGGACCCCCTACCTGAGATCCTCCGGTTTTAGCGCCGACACTGGTGACCATGCAGGTCGCGCTGCGTGATCATAGGAGCTTGATGTCGAATTTTCTGATCAGTGATAGCATCGGCTGCGAGGGTACACTAGTAGAAAACAAGGCTTTCGTCACAGTCGGGTCGGAGCATTAGTCCCGGTTACTAGTTAGGAAAATCAAAAAACTTAAATTTGGCCATGTTTTGCAAAAAAGTGTTATGAAAAAGTAAAACGGCCATATCTTTTGCATACGATGTCGAAAAAAAATGCATAATATATCAAAAAAATCAGCACGAAAATCCGCATTCGATTTTGATGATCTCACCAATGTGGGCTCGCGTGCGGGGATCACTGATGGTGTCCTGGACTACGGGGTGCACACCACGCTAGCCCGCCATTTGTTGGCTGGGCCGAGGACCCACCAATAACCGAAGAATGGGCCCCGCTTGCCCTGGCCCTTGGCATGATCAAGATGAAGTTCTATGAAGACTTGGCATACACTTCAAGGCATATGCGAAGGATCGACATGCTTATCACTAGGTTGTGACCGACCATGTGGAGACCCTATATACCCCTGGTGCGTATATAAATGAAACCAAGGGGTTTTAGTCGATAGACACGATTTCAAGGTCTCAGAGCTTAGCATTCATTCATACAATCTCGAGGTAGATCATATTGTACTCCGTACCCCATCCACAATCAAAATAACAAGAGTAGGATGTAGGGTTTTACCTCTTTGGGAGGACTCGGACCTAGGTAAAACATCACCTCCCTATTCTTCCTATTTACATCTTGCTTAGATCATCAGCTTGGGACCCACTACCTGAGATCCGCCAGTTTTAGCGCCGACATTGGTGACCATGCAGGTCCCGCTGCGTGATCATAGGAGCTTGATGTCGAATTTTCTGATCAGTGATAGCATCGTCTGCGAGGGTACACTAGTAGAAAACAGGGCTTTCGTCACAGTCGGATCGGAGCATTAGTCCCAGTTACTAGTTAGGAAAATTAAAAAACTTAAATTTGGACATGTTTTGCAAAAAAGTGTTATGAAAAAGTAAAACGGCCATATCTTTTGCATACGATGTCGAAAAAAAACGCATAATATAACGAAAAAATTAGCACGAAAATCCGCATCCGATTTCGACGCTCTCGCCAATGTGTGCTCGCGTGCGGGGATCACTGATGGTGTCCTGGACTACGGGGTGCACACCATGCTAGCCCGCCATTTGTGGGCCGGGCCGTGGACCCACCAATAACTGAAGAATGGGCCCCGCTTGCCCTGGCCCTTGGCATGATTAAGATGAAGTTCTCTGAAGACTTGGCATACACTTCAAGGCATATTTGAAGGATCGACATGCTTATCACTAGGTTGTAACCAACCATGTGTAGACCCTATATACCCCTGGTGCGTATATAAACGAAACCAAGGGGTTTTAGTCGATAGACACGATTTCAAGGTTTCAGAGCTTAGCATTCATTCATACAATCTCGAGGTAGATCATATTGTACTTCGTACCCCATGCACAATCAAAATAACAAGAGTAGGATGTAGGGTTTTACCTCTTTGAGAGGACTCGGACCTAGGTAAAACATCACGTCCCTATTCTTCCTGTTTACATCTTGCTTAGATGATCAGCTTGGGACCCCCTACCTGACATCAGCCGGTTTTAGCGCCGACATTGGTGACCATGCAGGTCCCGCTGCATGATCATAGGAGCTTGATGTCGAATTTTCGGATCAGTGATTGCATCGGCTGCGAGGGTACACTAATAGAAAACAAGGCTTTCGTCACAGTCGGGTCGGAGCATTAGTCCCGGTTACTAGTTAGGAAAATCAAAAAACTTAAATTTGGCCATGTTTTGCAAAAAAGTGTTATGAAAAAGTAAAACAGCCATATCTTTTGCATACGATGTCGAAAAAAAATGCATAATATATCAAAAAAATCAGCACGAAAATCCGCATTCGATTTTGATGATCTCACCAATGTGGGCTCGCGTGCGGGGATCACTGATGGTGTCCTGGACTACGGGGTGCACACCACGCTAGCCCGCCATTTGTTGGCTGGGCCGAGGACCCACCAATAACCGAAGAATGGGCCCCGCTTGCCCTGGCCCTTGGCATGATCAAGATGAAGTTCTATGAAGACTTGGCATACACTTCAAGGCATATGTGATGGATCGACATGCTTATCACTAGGTTGTGACCGACCATGTGGAGACCCTATATACCCCTGGTGCGTATATAAATGAAACCAAGGGGTTTTAGTCGATAGACACGATTTCAAGGTCTCAGAGCTTAGCATTCATTCATACAATCTCGAGGTAGATCATATTGTACTCCGTACCCCATCCACAATCAAAATAACAAGAGTAGGATGTAGGGTTTTACCTCTTTGGGAGGACTCGGACCTAGGTAAAACATCACCTCCCTATTCTTCCTGTTTACATCTTGCTTAGATCATCAGCTTGGGACCCACTACCTGAGATCCGCCGGTTTTAGCGCCGACATTGGTGACCATGCAGGTCCCGCTGCGTGATCATAGGAGCTTGATGTCGAATTTTCTGAACAGTGATAGCATCGGCTGTGAGGGTACACTAGTAGAAAACAGGGCTTTCGTCACAGTCGGATCGGAGCATTAGTCCCAGTTACTAGTTAGGAAAATTAAAAAACTTAAATTTGGACATGTTTTGCAAAAAAGTGTTATGAAAAAGTAAAACGGCCTTATCTTTTGCATACGATGTCGAAAAAAAACGCATAATATAACGAAAAAATTAGCACGAAAATCCGCATCCGATTTCGACGCTCTCGCCAATGTGGGCTCGTGTGCGGGGATCACTGATAGTGTCCTGGACTACGGGGTGCACACCATGCTAGCCCGCCATTTGTGGGCCGGGCCGAGGACCCACCAATAACTGAAGAATGGGCCCCGCTTGCCCTGGCCCTTGGCATGATCAAGATGAAGTTCTCTGAAGACTTGGCACACACTTCAAGGCATATTTGAAGGATCGACATGCTTATCACTAGGTTGTAACCAACCATGTGTAGACCCTATATACCCCTGGTGCGTATATAAACGAAACCAAGGGGTTTTAGTCGATAGACACGATTTCAAGGTTTCAGAGCTTAGCATTCATTCATACAATCTCGAGGTAGATCATATTGTACTTCGTACCCCATGCACAATCAAAATAACAAGAGTAGGATGTAGGGTTTTACCTCTTTGAGGGGACTCGAACCTAGGTAAAACATCAAGTCCCTATTCTTCCTGTTTACATCTTGCTTAGATCATCAGCTTGGGACCCCCTACCTCAGATCCGCCGGTTTTAGCACCGACATTGGTGACCATGCAGGTCCCGCTGCATGATCATAGGAGGTTCATGTCGAATTTTCTGATCAGTGATAGTATCGGCTGCGAGGGTGCACTAGTAGAAAACAGGGCTTTCGTCAGAGTCGGGTCGGAGCATTAGTCCTGGTTACTAGTTAGGAAAAATAAAAAACTTAAATTTGGACATGTTTTGCAAAAAAGTGTTATGAAAAAGTAAAACAGCCATATCTTTTGCATACGATTTCGGAAAAAACGCATAATATATCAAAAAAATCAGCATGAAAATCCGCATCTGATTTCGACGCTCTCGCCAATGTGGGCTTGTGTGGGGGGCTCACAGATGGTGTCCTAAACTACAGGGTACACAACACGCTAGCCCGCCATTTGTGGGCCGGGCCGAGGACCCACCAATAACCGAAGAATGGGCCCTGCTTGCCCTGGCCCTTGGCATGATCATGATGAAGTTCTCTGAAGACTTGGCATACACTTCAAGGCATATTTGAAGGATCGACATGCTTATCACTAGCTTGTAACCGACCATGTGTAGACCCTATATACCCCTGGTGCGTATATAAACCAAACCAAAGGGTTTTAGTCGATAGACACGATTTCATGGTCTCAGAGCTTAGCATTCATTCATACAATCTCGAGGTAGATCATATTGTACACTGTACCCCATCCACAATCAAAATAACAAGAGTAGGATGTAGGGTTTTACCTCTTTGAGAAGACTCGGATCTAGGTAAAACATCACGTCCCTATTCTTCCTGTTTACATCTTGCTTAGATCATCAGCTTGGGACCCCCTACCTGAGATCCGCCAGTTTTAGCGCCGACATTGGTGACCATGCATGTCCCGCTGCGTGATCATAGGAGCTTGATGTCGAATTTTCTTATCAGTGATAGCATCGGCTGCGAGGGTACACTAGTAGAAATCAGGGCTTTCGTCACAGTCGGGTCGGAGCATTAGTCCCGGTTACTAGTTAGGAAAATTAAAAAACTTAAATTTGGACATGTTTTGCAAAAAAGTGTTATGAAAAAGTAAAACGGCCATATCTTTTGCATACGATGTCGAGAAAAAGCATAATATATCAAAAAAATCAGCACAAAAATCCGCATCCGATTTCGACGCTCTCGCCAATGTGGGATCGCGTGCGGGGCTCATTGATGGTGTCCTAGACTACAGGGTGCACACCACGCTAGCCCGCCATTTGTGGGCCGGGCCGAGGACCCACCAATAACCGAAGAATGGGCCCCGCTTGCCCTGGCCCTTGGCATGATCAAGATGAAGTTCTCTGAAGACTTGGCATACACTTCAAGGCATATTTGAAGGATCGACATGCTTATCACTAGCTTGTAACCGACCATGTGTAGACCCTATATACCCCTGGTGCGTATATAAACCAAACCAAGGGTTTTAGCCGATAGACACGATTTCTAGGTCTCAGAGCTTAGCATTCATTCACACAATCTCGAGGTAGATCATATTGTACTCCGTACCCCATCCACAATCAAAATAACAAGAGTAGGATGTAGGGTTTTACCTCTTTGAGAGGACTCGGACCTAGGTAAAACATCACGTCCCTATTCTTCCTGTTTACATCTTGGTTAGATCATCAGCTTGGGACCCCCTACCTGAGATCCGCCAGTTTTAGCGTCAACATTGGTGACCATGCAGGTCCCGCTACGTGATCATAGGAGCTTGATGTCGAATTTTCTGATCAGTGATAGCATCGGCTGCGACGGTACACTAGTAGAAAACAGGGCTTTCGTCACAGTCGGGTCGGAGCATTAGTCCCGGTTACTAGTTAGGAAAATTAAAAAACTTAAATTTGGACATGTTTTTGCAAAAAAGTGTTATGAAAAAGTAAAACGGCCATATCTTTTGCATACGATGTCAAAAAAAAACGCATAATATATCAAAAAAATCAGCACGAAAATCCGCATCCGATTTTGATGCTCTCGCCAATGTGGGCTCGCGTGCGGGGCTCACTGATGGTGTCCTAGACTACAGGGTGCACACCACGCTAGCCCGCCATTTGTGGGCCGGGCCGAGGACCCACCAATAACCGAAGAATGGGCCCTGCTTGCCCTGGCCCTTGGCATGATCAAGATGAAGTTCTCTGAAGACTCTGCATACACTTCAAGGCATATTTGAAGGATCGACATGCTTATCACTATCTTGTAACCGACCATGTGTAGACCCTATATACCCCTAGTTCGTATATAAACCAAACCAAGGGGTTTTAGTCGATAGACACGATTTCAAAGTCTCAGAGCTTAGCATTCATTCATACAATCTCGAGGTAGATCATATTGTACTCCGTACCCCATCCACAATCAAAATAACAAGAGTAGGAAGTAAGGTTTTACCTCTTTGAGAGGACTCGGACCTAGGTAAAACATCACATCCCTATTCTTCCTGTTTACATCTTGCTTAGATCATCAGCTTAGGACCCCCTACCTGAGATCCGCCGGTTTTAGCGCCGACATTGGTGACCATGCAGGTCCCGCTGCGTGATCATAGGAGCTTGATGTCGAATTTTCTGATCTGTGATAGCATCGGCTGCGAGGGTACACTAGTAGAAAACAGGGCTTTCGTCACAGTCGGGTCGGAGCATTAGTCCCGGTTACTAGTTAGGAAAATTAAAAAACTTAAATTTGGACATGTTTTGCAAAAAAGTGTTTTGAAAATGTAAAACGGCCATATCTTTTGCATACGATGTAAAAAAAACGCATAATATATCAAAACGGCCATATCTACTAGTGGTATCTTCACCCCTGGCCAGCTTTTTGCCTTTGGCAACATCGTGCTGCATGCTGACTCGACTGGCCACCTTGGCCAAGTAGAGAATTTCGCTCTAGGCCAGACCATCCGGTTTGGCAATCTGGAGTACACCATGGATCCACATGACGATCTCACTTTCTCACGATGGGTGTCAGACCAGCCTGAAAATTCTACGGATGTTGTCGTCCATGCACTAGATTCTATCTTGGAATAGGGCTGTGACGTGATCGGCGTCTCCGATTTGGCTTCAATCCCAGATCCGAGCATCCACCTGCCGGCTCAAGCGTCAAGCCCTACCATCGAAAATCCCGAGGTTGCATCACATTACCTCACCTAAGCTTCAGGTCAGCCCCACCTATTGTCAAGAGATGGGCGAAGCCGACCTCAATGCACATGGGCCATGCATATGGATACATTTTTCCTATTAATAATTTTGTTATTCCGAACATACCATCTTAGAATGTGTGCAATACAACTTCACTGACTTTGACTAGTACGCATACAAAATATTTTTATCATATAAGTGAAAATAGCATCATTAGATTATGTAGGAATCTTTCCATAATATTGTAATTTTATCAATTTTGATCATATTGTGTGAAAAGAAATGGTGAAAGATGTGTATTTGGAAAACCACAGGTATTTCCAAACAGAGGGAGTATATTGCCCCATAAAATAATAAAATCAGTAATCAATCAGACAACTACCATAGTTTTGTTAGTTGGGTACTGTTCTATTCTCAATTGTTGAGCAATTTGTATGCGTGTTCCTCCGATAATGACCTACATAGGTATGTTATATTGTACACGAGTTTGTTGCCACATGCTCGAATTTAGATGTTTCGTGCTATCATTAAATTTTGTATTTCGAGTCATCATTTATTGCAGGTAAATAATTATTGTCACATGCAAATACGCCAACTTATTCGGGGAGGTAGCTACAGATTATGATTAGATAGTAGTTGGTTGATTTACTTATCTCTAGATACCACTCGAGAAATGTTATTTGGATACTAGATGTATCGATCTAGCTATCATCCGATATTGTATTTTTTTACAATGAACTATGTTATTATAGATTGACGTGGGGAACTGTTGTAATTATTTTTTGTCTATTGCCATGTATTAGCCAAAAATATCTAACTATACATTGATGTTTCTTTTCAGATGCAAGAATATCTTAGATGCTTTGGTTGCAGATGACTATTCCTTCAAAACAGATGTTGTCCCCATGTTAAAAAACCTGAAAAGTGTAAGAACATCATTTCTCGAAAGTTGAAGTTCTTACATCAAAATTTTGAAACAAGTATAGGGTAATAAATGAGCACTAATTGAAAAACAAAACATAAACTCTCATGGTTTTAATTGCTTGTCTGCATCAGTCAATGAAGAGGGTGCTGTCGATTCCATTCTTTCCAAATAATAAATCTTCTTCCTGTTTAGTCATTGGTACAGCCATCTCTATTCCCTACTGTGGCCTTCATCGCTCACACGCCTATACATGCAGGCTGTTTCCAGAGAATCCATCCAGATCACGATCCACTTCCACTAAGACTGATTGTGCTGAATTAATACATCAATCTGGTGCTTTATGTAGGGTAACGCAGCAGAAAATAAAAAATTTCCGACCTACGCACCAGCCCAGGAACATTATGGAGACTGCATACAAGGTTTGATCATTTTTGTTACCGACTCGTAGCGCAGCGGAAGTAGAGTCGATGACGATCGTCGGTGCAGATCCCCGCAGCTAGGATTTACAACCTCCCAACCGGGAGGATGTATACCCTCATCCGCCACACGGACAGCCCTCCGGGAGGCGGTCGGACAGTCCCCCGGACGGTGTCGCGGACAGCCCTTCGGGAGGACTCACAGAACTCGGACCGTCACTTGGACAGCCCTCCGGGAGGCACTCACGAACAGTCCCATGGGCACTAAGATCGAAACTACGACCTCTCTACAGAGTTGCACACATACGGTGTCATCTATCCGGCAGGGCTTCGCCGTCCAGAACTAGTTCCCACCGGAACCCAGACAGCCTTTCGGCACTACGAAACTATTTCGTGGGAGGGAGAGAGAATGCCAGATCATGCATGGCTTATGTGAGAGAGTTGGAGTGGGGATGGAGAGCTCCTCTCCACATCCTTTTATAGTGGTGGAAGGGGTGGAGGGGGGCTGAAAATTTCAGCCCACATGAGGGGGCCCCTCCCCAAAAACATGCACCCACCAAAGGTGGGGAGATGTCCCATGGGGGGTCCCCCCAACATCCATGGCGCCACCACCATGGAGCTGCCACCTCCTCCCAACATGTTCCACCATTTGTGGGGGCTGCCCCCCACCATGGGGGGACCCCAAAACCTTGTCCACCAACAAGGGGGCTGCCCCCAAAGGGGCCCCCCCAAAAAACAGCCCAAAAACAGCCCCCACGAAACGTGGGATCTTGTCCCCTCTCGCTGGGACAAGATGTTTTCCCGCGTGTAATTTCCAGAAAAATTCCCGAAGGTCCCTGAACATTTCCGGCACCCTCTAAAATTATCCGGACGTGCTCCGGAACATTTCCAGTATGGTGGTTTAATTTAAAACCATCATCGTTTACCCGGTAAACAATTCCGGCAGCTCCGAAAACTTTTTTTCGGTTTTTTTTTCCAGAAAAATTCCAGAAGTTACCAGACCAATCTGTCAACCTCCAAAACATTCCTGATGCTTGCCGAAACCTTTTTGGATCAATGGTTTTATCCGAAACAACTTTTCGGTTTTACCAAAACTTTTTCGGTGTTCTCTCCGGAACTTTTCCGTTATCTCTGAAACTTTTCCAGTGACTTTCTCTCGGACTCCCTATCTAGTATTCAGCAAATAAATGACCCTTAAGCGTGTGACCCTATAGGTTCGGTGAAGTATAGACATGACACGGAACCCCTTCCGATCTAAGATCAACATCGAAGCCGTGGACACCCATATTGACCCCTATACCCACACGAATGAATATTCGAGTGAACCTCCAGTTGCCGTGTGCTATTCTTGTTGCTTCACGATATGTTACAAATACCCGAGGTGAGACATGTTGGCATTCCCATGGATCAACAACTTGTCCACTATGCTAGTTACCTCGTTACCGGTATTGTTCTCTTTTCTCGTTACCGTGTTCCGGCATCCCCATGATCAAATCACAAAGTGTCTGGCCAGACGATGATGGATACCGTAACACCGAGAGGGCCCAGAGATATCTCTCCATCGTCGGAGGAGCAAATCCCAATCTCGAGCTATCAAGTTACTTGACACACTTTTCCATGAACCCGTAAGCTGCCGTAATAGCCATCCATTTACGGATGACGTTTAACAAACCCCAAAGTTCATGAAGCAAGCATGAAGAAACTCGACACTCTCATGGTCTAAGGAATCATGCAAACGTCAACCATCTCTGTGTTGTTAACCATTAAATTGTGACGAATGTAACTCATAGTATAACATCAATTCGGGTCGATTCAACACAAATGTTCTTCTAACATTGTGCCCTCAAAGTTGCTGGCATAGACATGCCCATGATCAGGAAAACAGAACCATCATGCAACACTTGAGCTAGTCTTAGAGGCTAGACTAGGAATACATTTTATCGTTTATTATTCCACACGTGCATATGAGTCTTCCTCCGAGCCTCGTTTTATTTGCAGACTCGAGAACCATAGCAGTTATAGCATGGAATATAAACCTAATTATGAACAGGGAGATAATCAATAACATTTATTATTGCCTCTAGGGCATATCTCCTACACTTTAGGATCCGTACGCGAAAAAGAAAGCATACAGGAAAGTTATGACATATATCATGTAATTTGACTGACCCCTTTTGATCAAGAAATTAATCATGCTGAACAAAGGCAAGAAAAACAACTTGATGAACAGTACTTTCCTACATAATTAATGTACGCTATTTCCTTCATATTTCCTCAAAATTCTCTCCGGTTTCTCCGGTGTACATGGATTGTGACACCACACAAGTTGATCATTGAGGTACCTTTCATCGATAATCAGATTTGCCGATGTTGCCATCATCGATGAATTAAGGATGGACAGAAACAAACACTTTTGTATCACATCCTGGGTCCAGATCTATTATATATAAAAAGTACTTGACGGGATAACTAAAAAAAGGGTATTATGCTGGAAAATCCCACAATAATTGGAAATATCCAGCCGTATATATAATAAGTTGCCAAATCACAACCAATGGATCTTGAAAATAAACTATCGATACTGAAGTTGAAAAAATTTACCCACTATGCCACCATTAAAAACTCTCTCGTATACCTAAACCTAATTAATGTCTCTCATGAAAACAACTGATCTATCCCCCTCTTCGTGTACCATGTATCAGGCTCCCGTGTACCATGTATCAGGCTCCCTAAAGCCAGAGTAGCAGCAGCACGACGAGGTCCCGAGGGCGGCCAAGAATACCATGCATCGGGCTCCCAGCCGAAAGCCAGAGTAGCAGCAGCACGACGAGGTCCCGAGGGCGCCAAGAAATTGAGGACGCACACAGCAAGGCGATAGTTGCTAACTCAGAAGGGGAGGAAGACACGTGGAATCAATTCAGGGCATAGGCCAGGGGTTGCAGCAGGCAATTTCTCTTGGCAAGAGGAGCGCTCCAGGAGGACGATCTGGGAACCTTGAGGCGAGTATGGTGGCGGAAGGCAACAACAGCGGTGGGCATTATCTGGCGCATACCTAGGTCGAGGCATTAGCATGGCATGGTGTTCTCTGCGTACAGATTAACATGTTAAGGTGCTCTCTGTATACATATTAGCTTGATGGTGTTCTGCGTATAGCAATGTAGCGGGTGCGTGCGTACAGGTTAGCGGATCAATGTTCTCTCCATACAGATTAGCAGATCATGGTATTCTGCGTACAGATTAGCAGGTCATGATGTTCAGCGTACATGATTTGCTGGCGGCAGGAGAAAGGTACCATTGATTCCTACCTCCCTCACATCCTACGTTTCCTTATACCTAGGGCTTTGGCTGCCACCAGCAGACAAATGAAATCATGCAGGCACCACAATTCAACATGAGAAAATCGGCTGGCAAATTAATGTTTAATTCCTCAAAGTCGTTGGCGCTTGCTATTTTTTTTTAGAAATGGAGGTTATCCCCCTGCCTCTGCATCCGAAAGATGCATGCGGCCATATTATTAAACAAGTTCTGCAAAACACAAAGTCTGGAATCCGGAGTACAGCTCACAAAGGGAGCACAAATGAAAAAAGCTAAGAAAATAAATCATAGCCACAACCGGCTGGACGAGAGGACATTAAGGACCTATCATATTATGCGACCGCCATCCAAACCGGTTGAAGATAGCCCATGCTACCATCTCCCATCGGTTGCACCCAGTAGCCAAATGCCCCCTGGAGCCCATAGGAGTGAGTAGCAACCACGTACGGATTCATGCCATAGCTCTGAAAATAACCTGCAAGAATTTTAAAATATGTAATCTATTAAAAATCACATCATTCCTGCAGTTCCATATAGCCCAGAGAAGTGCGCATATTCCAATCCGAATACTTGACGCAACCTCAGGTTGTAACCCATTTAACCACGTCCCAAACAACACATCTATACTATCCGGCGGCGTGATGTTAAATGCTATATGTATAGATCCCCAAAGTAACTTCGCTAGAGGATAATCAATAAATAAATGTTGGATTGTTTCGTCATGAACACAAAAACAACATCGTGCACTTTCGACCCATCATCGCTTTAGTAAGTTATCTTTGGTAAGAATCACCTGTTTGTGGACAAATCATATGAAAAATTTAATGCGCAAGGGAACCTTTACTTTCCAAATGTGTATCGACTTGAGATTGGGCAAGAATTAATAAGGTCTAAGTACATAGATTTAACTGAAAACACTCCGTTCGTTGTTAGTTTCCACTTCACGGCGTCTGCTGGGTCTAAGAGGTGAATGTCCATCAACCTCCGCACCAAGTGCAACCATGAGTTCCATCGTTCCCCTACTAAAGCCCTTCGAAACTGGATATTCAAAGGTACCGTCTGCAATACTGTTGCTACATAATCCTCCTTACATTGCACAATATTGTACAAGGTAGGATACTGCAGGGCTAACGGCGTCTCGCCTAACCAAGTATCCTCCCAAAACCTTGTTGTCATTCCGTCCCCGACAACGAAACTCACCCTATGGAAGAAAGTCTCTTTCTTTCTCATGAGCCCCTTCCAAAATGATGAATCATTAGGTCTTACGGTAACCTCAGCCAGATTTTTAGAGTTTAGGTATTTATTCCGTAGAATTTGTGCCCACATGCCATCCGATTCCAGAGATAACCTATATAGTTATTTGCTCAACAGGCACTTGTTTTTAATCTTGAGTTTCTCAATCCCAAGACCCCCCTGGTCTTTGGGTCTACAAATTATATCCCATCTTGCCAAGCGATATTTTGTCTTAACCTCGTCTGACTGCCAGAAAAATCGAGATCGATAGAAGTCTAGTCTCTTTTGTACACCTTTAGGTATTTCAAAGAAAGATAGAAGGAACATCGGCATACTGGTCAGTACTGAATTAATCAGCACTAGCCTTCCTCCATATGACATAAGCTTACCCTTCCAGCAGCTTAGTTTTTTTTTTCAAATCGATCTTCGATACATTTCCACTCTTTATTAGTTAATTTCCGGTGGTGTATTGGAATGCCCAGATAGCTGAAGGGCAAAGATCCCAGTTCACAGCCGAACAATAGTTATCTTGTTTTTCCTTGGCCCGCCCAAAGCAAAACAATTCACTCTTATGGAATTTAATTTTCAGCCCGGACAATTGTTCAAAAAGGCATAACACTAATTTCATATTCCTCGCTTTTGCAAGGTCATGCTCCATGAATAGGATAGTGTTGTCAGCATATTGTAGGATTGAAACACCCCCATCCACCAAATGGGGAACAAGGCCACCTACCAGGCCTTTTTCCTTGGCCCAACCTATGAGCACTGTCAACATGTCTGCCACAATGTTGAATAGAATAGGAGAGATTGGGTCTCCTTGTCGTAGGCCCTTATGCGTCTGGAAATAATGACCAATGTCATCATTCA
Organism: Thinopyrum elongatum; assembly: GCA_011799875.1. Taxonomy (NCBI): domain Eukaryota; kingdom Viridiplantae; phylum Streptophyta; class Magnoliopsida; order Poales; family Poaceae; genus Thinopyrum; species Thinopyrum elongatum. The sequence goes on from CM022299.1 coordinate 577,309,405, forward strand.
CCTTAAACCCGACACTACCTTTTTGGACAAAAGAATCCACCTGATCCCTCCATGCTCCATTGAAGAACTTCATGCGCATGGCCTACTGCAGGAATGGCCATTTGACCTTATCATATGCCTTCTCAAAATCCACTTTGAAGATTACCCAGTCTAGTTTCTTCGAATGAATTTCATGTAGAGTTTCATGTAAGACAACAACCCCCTCTAGGACATGTCTTCCAGGCATGAAAGCAGTCTGACTAGGTTGCACCACCGAATGGGCAATCCGTGTCAATCTATTAGTGGCCACTTTCGTAAAAATCTTGAAACTCACATTCAGAAGACATATTGGTCTGAATTGCTCTATTGGAATCGCTTCCTCTTTCTTCGGCAACAACGTGATCGTGCCAAAGTTGAGGTGGAACAGTTGCAGATGGCCATTAAAGAAGTCATGAAACATAGGCATAAGGTCATCCTTCACAATATGCCAACATTTCTTATAGAACTCCACGGCAAACCCATCCAGACCCGGTGCTTTATTTGGCTTCATCTGAGAGATCGCCTCGAAAACCTCTTTCTCAGTAAACGGTGCAGACAAAATCTCATTCTCGGCTGACCGGAGCTGAGGTACAGCCCCAACTACACGTTCATCCAGGGTCACCGCGTTATCTACCGGAGGCCCAAAAGGTTGCTTGTAGTAATTGGAGATATATAATTTGATATTCTCGTGTCCCACCATTGTTCCCTCGTCTTGCTCAAGCTAGATGATTTTCCTTTTCCTGTGCTTGCCATTTGCAATCATATGAAAAAACTGAGTATTATGAGTATTATCATCCCCTTGGATTACCTTAAGAACCTTAGCACGTAATGCCAACTTAATTTCTTCTTCTCGAAGAAGAGCCCGTAATTTCAACTTTTGGACTTTACGGTCTGTTCTATCTCATCCAGCAGATTCGTTTCCGCTCTCAAGTCCAGATCATGAATCAACTGGATAAGTCGTTCTTTTTCCTGTTTATAAATTCCGCTCTCATTCCTGGCCCAACCCCTCAAAAATTGTCTCAGATGTCTTATATTGTTCTGCCAACGCTCTATACTGGATCTACCAGCAACAGGCTTAGCCCATTCTCTTGTGATGATTTCTAGAAAATTTCTCTTTCGAACCAACTTAGTTCGAAAGAGAAGATATTTTTATTACAAATATATGTTGCTTCACCCGAGTCCACTAACAAGGGTGTATGGTCTGAGATTGCCCTCTGCATGGCGTGAACCGAAACCAGTGGGTATTTCTGTTCCCATTCCACACTTGCCAGCACTCTGTCTAGCTTCTCGTAAGTAGGAATGGGTAACGAATTTGCCCAGGTGAACTGCCTACCCGTGAGTTCAATCTCATGGAGGTTAAGACTCTCAATGATCATATTAAACATGAGAGACCACCGCCCATCAAAATTATCGTTGTTCTTCTCTTGTTTCCTCCTAATGATATTAAAGTCTCCTCTCACTAGGATCGGTAGCCTCTCATCCCCGCAGATCCTAACAAGATCCACCCAGAAATCAGGCTTAAATTCGGGTTGGGCTGCGCCATATACCGCAACCAGAGCCCATCGGAATCCATCCAACTTGGACCTTACCCGGAACTTAACTGCATAATCCCCTCGCATGACATTTAACACTTCTAGTGTTTTGCACTTTACCCCCAAAAGAATCCCACCGGACCTTCCCTTAGGGGGCAAACAATGCAAGTCGAAATCTATTCCTTCTGTCAAAGATCCGAGGAATTGCGAGGTAAAGTTATCTCTACCTATCTCAAGAAGTGCAATAAAATCCAGTTTATCCTCAATGGATGCTTCAGCCAGGAACCTTTTCTTAGCCAAGTCAGCTAGACCTCCGGTATTCCAGAAAAGTCCTTTCATTATTCATCATGTAATTTTTTCATGAGCTTGACTCTCGCACTTCTGCGAACAGCCGAAGTTGGATATATTTTCCTCTTCCAGGAACGTTTGGGTTTACTCACTACCACCCCCCATCCTCATGACTAGTTTTCTTAAGTGCATCCGACCCTGAATTAGTCAGATCAGCACAGCCCTCGGACGCCAACCCCCCTGCCTCATCTCGGCCTCCGAAGTAGGCATTAGGTCATCACACAAACTCTCTAGCGCAGACATACCCAAATGGTTAATATCATTATCCGTCATAGGTTTAACAGCTGCTAAATTCTGTATCAAGTCAGACGCTCTCTCAGCCTCTAAGTCGAGTATATCATTTACTAATTTAGCAATCTCTTGCCTATTAGACCCAAGTGACACTCCTATATCATTTGCCTTACTAATAATCGCATGCTCAGAAAAATGCATAATAGAACATTGCTTATTGATCGACATACCTGAAGTAGACTCGACATCCCGAAGCTTGGCGGCCGTCATAGCACGCCCTAGCTGGAAGTCGTCCGCGTCTGGCTGGTCCTGGATCCAGTTACTGACACGCCTGCCAGCCGACACCGGGTCCTGGTGGCCACCAAACGCGATCACCTCTTCAGTAGTCCACGTCCGCGGGGACTGGACCGTCACCACGGGACCGTCCGTCGTGACGAGCCTAGGTGCAGTAGAAGAGGCCAACAGGATGCCGCCTGCACCTCCTCCCAGTGCCCTCTCCTCCGGTCCAACCACGGCAGTGAGCTCTGTAGTCGGCCGAGGTACTAGGCTGCGAATGGTTGAGTCATGGGCGTCCTACCCGCCACCCACCCTCGCCGGCCCCGTAGCCGTAAGCCGGGAGGAACCCCCCCGATCACCGTGCAGTCATCGGTGAGGGAGACCGACCCCGGGCCTCCTGCCTAGCATCAACATTCCCCACCCCATCCCCCAACTGATGCCGCGTGGTTATGACATCACGGCCCTGTCCAGAAACCTCCTTTAACCTCTCCGTCTGGCCAACAGCTCGAGGTGGAGGTGTAATAATAAGAGGCGGCAACAAGCTCTCAGACATATCATCACTCTCAACGCGATCACTCTAGAAGCGAGGAGGCGCGGAAGCAGACTCAAACGTACCAAATCTCAGCGAGTTCATGGGTGTATAAGTAGGTGGTGGCGCACCCTTCCCTGGCACCGACGGTGTGGGTTTTGCACCTGACGTGTGAGACTCGTCTCGTGAACCGTCCTCATCTCGCTTCTCCTTGTTACCCGTGCCATCATCCTTATCGGTCATATACACGTCATCCCCTCCAATGAACTCCTTGAACAAATCAGAATCCTCTAGCTCAATGTCCAGGTTGTATATCATACCCGCATGCATCCATCTGACCACATCAGGTATGTACTAAATGTCCACGACACTCACGAGCAGCCTTGCCACCCCATGTGCTCGAGTAAGAGGCATATCCGCATGTTCAGTCTTACCAATGAGCGTCCCAAGGCTGGCCGCTACCCGAACATCATTCATAGGCTTAGACGGTGCCCCTGAAAAGCGTAACCAAACCTGAGATAATGGCGTGCCCTTTGGCTCTGTTTGCTTCCATTCATCAAACTCTAGTATACACTCCGTGCCAGCCAACCTACACATGCCAAAACTCAAGAGCTTCTTCAGGTCCTCCGTTGATGGAAAATCAACATTATACAGGTTATCCTCAAGTCTAATAAGCTCCCAACGAGAATTCCCCGGAGCAAGTTCATTCAACCTTTGCACAATCTGCGCCTTTGACAAGAAACCCTTTGTCACTTTGACCACCCCTGTGGTCGAAATCTGCAGCATATCCAGGACAGCAACCGCGCTGGGGGACTAAAAAAACATCAGTTCAGAGCAACATACTCAGTATATGGTGACCCCCGGCATCAGCTCCCTCAACTGCGGACACTCTCCCGAAGCGTGCTCTGGTTTGAGGCAAGTATCACAAAGCTCTGTAGTACATTCAGCAATAAAATGACCCTGCTCACCACACCGATAGCAAAGCATTTTCTCTTTCTTCCGAGCCCACTTGGCTGCTCTATCTCCATCTGGTTTATCTATCACTTTGCCACTAGCTGTTGCATTCGGCTCGGCCTCCGGCACCTTCGCGGTTGCAAGTGCTGTCACCGCCGCCATGACCTAACTCGTCAAAACCGGTGGCTGTGTAGCAACAACAGTCTCCGAAGAGGCCACCGGCTCCACGGGGTTCTTGGTGTCGATAGAAACCGGTGGTGGAGGCTGCCCCTGGCGATGTTGGGGAGGCCGCCGGTTACCCCCTGCCTCCACGGAAGCCCCGATAGCCTCCGCGCTGCCTGTAATCCGGGCACAACGCGCCCTCGACGAAGTCTCCCGGAGGACCATAGAACGGACGGTCCGACAAGCCATCACTTTGCCAAGCATAGCCTCGTCCGCCGCCCGCCGACGAGGAACCCCGATGCTGGCCATCTCCATATGCATTGAACCCATCATCACCCCACTGACCTAGGGGAGGACCCCAGCCGCTGTTCGCGAAATCCCTGCCTTGTGCAAACTCCCGCCCACGGGCCGCGGCAGACGGAGGTCGAGGAGGACCCGATCCTTGCCCGCCCCTTGGCAGCCGTGGCGCGGCCTTAAGCGCCGGCGGCGGTGCCGCTTTGGGGGGAGGCGGAGCGGCCAGATGCTGCGTCGGCGCAGCCCGCCGTTGTTGTGGCTGCGCGACCTGATGCGGCGGCGGCACTGCCCTCTGCAGCGGCGGTGGCGACACACCCACGGGAGGATCTCGGAATCCTAGCGGCGCGCCCGCTGGAGAGTTTAGGGAACCCAGGCCTTACAACTCGGCGAACCCTAGTATCCGCACCGGCGCAAGACGTGGGCATCGTACTTGCATGTATCAACACGCGATCCGATGCGATCACATGCACGTCGACTCTTCCCCTCCGATCGGTCATCTGGCTAGCTCGCTGGGCCTCATACCCAGTACTAACCAAGCCCAAGTCGAAATTAGTATCTCCTAGCCCACCTCGGCCCAACAAAAAATTCAAACGTTCCTGCCTTGCCGCACGGATCTCGCGAACCTCGCCGGTCGCCGCCGACGGCCAGACCACCATTGGGGCACCCTTCTTCTTCTTCTTTCTAGTGACCTTCGTCAACACGTCCGGTGGAAAAAAGTCTGACAAAGTAACTGTGGACGAACTCACCTTGGGGAGGGGACCAATCCAAGGCTTAATCTTCGGGCCGAAGAAGCTGGCCTTGGGCCGAAGACCACCGGGTTCTTGCGCCTCTCGCTAGAATCCGACTGCAGCGGTGATGCGGAGCGTGGCGTCGCCGGCCGTAACCCTGGCTTCTCTTCCAGGCAGACAGCTTGCGGTTGGTCCTCCACGTCGTCATCTTCCTCATCGGCAAGAACCCAAAAGCATCCCCCAAACCGCGGCTTCGAGGGTTCAGGCTCCGCCGTGAGATCTACGACCTCGATCTGATCCTCCATGTTCAACGAACCCTGCACGCGTGCAACAACACAAACCTCGAAAACATCGATTAACAAACGCGTACCTTCGGTGATCCTCTCGTCGACGTCCAGGTACCGTCCGCCAAGGATGTCCCCCTCATGATCTCTCACCGTCGCCCATCTCGACGGATAGTGCGTGTAGAGAAATCCCTCTCTCCATTGTCTGGCCGCCCGAACGTCATCGAAACGAATCCTCCATCTTACAGGATCCAGAAACCCCCCGATCTGATCCTGATCAGCCGGCAATGGCGATCCACATTTCGCCGATCTCGGTGCCTGCCCCTGCGCCACCGACGGCGACTGCTGCCCCTGCGCCGCCGGCGGTGACCTGAGTTGTAGCGAGGGTGGAGGTTCTGGTGGAGGCGGCAGGGTCGCCGCCCCATCGCCCTTGCCCTCACCGTCTCTCATTGCGCACATGAGTAATAATCGGAAAGCGCCGCCGGAGTCGTTGGCGCTTGCTGTAGCATAATCATGCCATCTTCTCCATATCCTTTTTCTGTTGTAGCAGCTGCTCAGGGATCTCTCCCTCACGTATGCCTAACAAGGATAGAACCAGCTGCCAGAAAGTCGTTGCCGTGTAGCACCCTCTTGCTGCAACCCCGGGCACCCCAAGTCTCCTCGCTGTTGATGTTCAAATTGGGCATAGTATGGTGCTATCACATATCTGGACTACTGGACAAACTGCTAATGGTTTCTCATGGTCGATTAAGCTAGCCTACAACGTGCATTTGCACACCTGGCCGGAGCCTCCAATCTTGCTTCGTCTGTGTATGCGCATGGACCTCCGTGGAAAACAATCATCCAGGAGCAAAGAACGATCAGGCGTCTCTCAAGTGTCAACAGTATTCGAATCCTGCAGCGAAGGAGGTGACGACAGAGGAGGGAGATGAGCTATCGAACAGGTACCTGGTACGTGCTATGTGGCGGTGACCTGCAGGTACCTGATGCGAATCACCTAGCTACTTGACTGGTACTACCCATGGTTCGTGAGGAATTAATGACGGTAGCAGTAGTCTGCTTTAGAATCTAGCGACATTAGATTTTTGTAAGACTGCCGAGAACCATTAATGGCCATTAGACATTGGCATGTACTTTTTGAAAAGCAAGCGCATAATACATCATATAGTGTGTAAGGGCTATGATTCTCGGCAAAAAAGAATGTTGTTTTCAGTTCTAATAATATGTCGTTTTGCTTTCTTAAATAATTTCACTGCAGTGCCATTTAATTAATAAAATAAGATTTCATGACAGCTTTCATATATAAAAAATAGTTGTAGTCACATTTGATTGACAAAAGAAGAAAGTAATCCCATTTATGTACAGTCACAATTTTATTTCTTACTAAAGTCGTTCCTTTTGGATTAATTAGCTCAAGTTATTGGAATTTTAGTTGATAATGCACATATGTTTTTTTTTAACTGTGCAAGTTACCTTGATTTATCTTTTTTCTTCCTGAATTTACTGCATAGGGGAAGCTTTTGTTTCTTTTGTCATCTGTTGAGTAAAAGATAATCTTGCAGGAGCATTATTATAGGAACAATCAGTTACAATGTGACTTTTTTTACCTGGTAGTTAAAATGAGAGTTGGGAAAGCATTTTCCTTTCGGCCAACCACATGTATTTACATCTTCACAATTAGAATCTTATTTGCCCGACTTTTCATCAGGGACATTTAATCACTACAGAACTTGCTCCCTATGTGTACTTTCTTAAACTATTAGTTCTTTTTCTTCTTTCTAGAGCCACTAAATGTTTCAGAGTTGGAGATTACTTGAGTACTAGATCTTGAGAGAGAAATTATTACAAATACCACAAATAGCTCCTTGAGCACTTATATACGGTTAACCAATTTTTATCCTGAATTATGATACACTTTGTCATAGCTTTACTTCTGATTCTAACATATTCGACACATCAAGAGATCAGCCTCCTAATCTACTCATTTGTTTTGATGATTTATATGAATATATGAAACTTAAGCTCTTGAGACTAATTTCCTTTAAATAAAATACACATTTTACATTTTATAGCTTCTCTTGACTTTTTTCAACTCCATTTGTTTTCTTTTTCCTCACTTCCAGCTTAATTAGTATGCACAATAGAACTCTTATGGTATGTCATTAATCTTTATTGTATAAATATAATTTTCGTAAATTATTCAAATATTTACGTTAATGGATGATAATCAGGGGATTCTATGTTGCAATGTTCAGTTTGTGCTTGTATAGATGAGTATCTCTTAAACTAATTTTAGCTGTGTGATGTAACTGTTTGGCCTTCTGGAGCTTCTTTATGATGCGGGAATTGGTTATATGAAATTTATCTGAAATTATCAATACTACTATGTCCAAAGAATGCAGTCCTTTTTTTCTTCAGAGCTACCATGTGTGTAATTTTTATTAGAAATTATTGTAGTTGTGGAACATTGCACTTATTGCAATTCTAATGCATGCCACTCATCTATTATTTGCATAGTATAAGGAAATATACTTTTGGTTATACAATGGATCAAAGCTTCATATTGTTGGCCGTAGAGATCTCATGTGACTTGCATTATATATTGCACAATTCAGCTACCAATAGTGTGAGAATTGCCCATAAGATAATACCGTAAATACTTGCTAATGGGACAATCTTATCTTATAACGAACATCATAGTAAAATCACCTCTACAAAATTATGTTTACTATTTGTTCTGCACAGTTTTAAACATAAAAATAGCATGACTGTACATATTTGTCTTAGGTAAATGGTATTTGGCTATTCTCAAGCATATTATAGAGTAAAACATATGTGGTCCATGGAAATTCTATACAAACCTATAAAATGATGCCCTCGCATATCAAAGAATAAAGTTTCCAAAAATTGTAATACTTAAAAAATGTATCAAGAATACCTTTCAATTTTACTTCAAAAAATGAAAAAAAAGTTCTTCAAAATAAACTTCGTAAAATCCTAGCCCGCGCATCGAGCGGGCTACTTTGCTAGTTTCTATCAACAATGCAACCATGGTTGTATATTTAATTAAGGTTTATACCTTTCAATATATTTAGTGTATAACAATATGTATCTTGATTCAAGTAGGGCTAAAATTGTGCAAGCGAAGCATCTTTTGTTATGTGAAAACAGTAGAAGAGTCTCCTACTATATTTTTGTATTTAAAGAAACTGTTTGCTGTACACAACAGTTTAATGTTAAACCATGGACGCATGAGATTTCATAGGTGTGCCCGTACCTGTTCAAGCCGCACATTGCTACCACTCCATTAATTTGCATGCTTCCTATGCAGTTGCTCCTATGCTCCCTTCTCTCTTCGAACTGCTACAAAAATAGGTTAGCCAATTTGGACTGGTGAAAATTTAGGATGGAAATGATACGTTCCGCTTAAATATTCCGCTCTACTACAATAAATAAAATGATGTGTATACATATTCATATTTTAAGATGTTTTGCAAGTGCATATAATGCAATCTGCTTTATTACAGATTTCGTCCCTTGATCATCGATGACATAAGCTCTATGTACGTTATGGTGTTCTTATTTGCAATTTTTGAAGTTGTGATGTCATTTAATTAAAAAAAAGCCATGTACTGTCAATTATTGGCATTGATTCACTCACTTGAGTTAGAAGCATTCTTTAGCAACTTATCTTCCTCTCAGTAAATTGGAAGGATGTGAGGTGTCAAGCATGATAACTGGTACTATTTATTTTTTCTAGAATGTGATTATTTAAAAGTCATGATCAGTAAAACAATTTTTCTAGCACACTGTAGTTTTCCTAAATATAATACTACTCCGATATCACAAATAAGTGACATCTTTCTTACGACCTTCATAAAGTACGTACTAACAACGACAACTATGCGACTGTTACGTGATAATTAGCCTACATCTTGAAATCCATGTATAAATAAATAAATATAAGCTTTCTACCGGCATTCACAGGATATTGAAACAAGGCAAACAAATGTAAGCTTAAGGTGACTATTAATGCATGAGAGTCATTTGTGATTTCTATATCTTAGTTCGTATAGTGAAAATAGGAACAACAAAAATATGGCATGCATGGCATGCTATCTCAAACATACATTTTTCTACGCCAAATTTAGTTTATGGTTCCGGCCAACGTAGACACAAATTATTCGTACAAATACATCCCCGTATGAATCAGTATCTTCTGTAATACGTATTCTAAGATCATAACACATAACTAGCCCATGCAACGCACGTGTTCACGACTAGTACCATTACTTCCCCAGGTCAACCCACCCTTCCGCCGGAAACACTCTTCCCCTTTGTCGTTGTCAAAACCGGTAGATCTCTGGTAGGGGGTCCCGAGCTGTGGATCTTGGTTCAATGGGTAACAAAGAAAGCAGAGACAGTATTTACCCAGGTTCGGGCCCTCTCGAAGAGGTAAAACCCTACGTCCTGCTTGATTATATTGATGTGTGTATACGATGATTACAGAGTTGATCTACCACGAGATCGGATGGACTAAACCCTAGATGAGTAAGATGATGGTTCTCCCTCTTCTACGGACTAAACCCTCTGGCTTATATAGACACCAGGGGTACCTAGGGTTACATAAGTCGGTTACCACCTAGGGATGAGCACACGAGCTACGCCAAGCAAGACTTGGAGTATACGCCAAGTCTTCGGAGGTTTCCTTCTAGAGCACGGGCTTGTCCGAAGTCCGGTCTACTCCTGACGATCAATAAGTAGCCCACTACTTCGGCTCATGAGAAACAGGCCGGCAGCTCGAGGACCCCCTAATCTGGGACTCCCTCAGTAGCCCCCGAACTAGGCTCCAATGCCGAGATTGGCAATCTCCATCAGTTTCGTGCTCCTTGAAGTCCTCGGCTTGAGGGGCGAGGTCCTCCCATTTCCTATATCCGGCTGATGATAACTCGGCCACCCTTAACACCTTGGCTAACGAGGTGTCGCGAGGGTCACCACATCGTCTTCCTCATTAAGAATTAATGACACTCCTCGATTTCTGCGCGCTAGAGGAAAACAAGTGACCCTACTGCCTTTTTACAAAAACACCCCTTACGGGCCTGGCTGAAACGTCTATTTAACAGGCCCTAAAAAACGCGAAAGCTGTCGCATCCGTTCCCGAATTGCCTCAAAGCTAGAGAGAGAGAGCGAGAAAGAGAAATCTTGAACAATGGTGAATGCTCCAAGCTCTTCTTCGCGTCCTCACGGCCCGCTCCCAGGTGACTGGGCGAGTTGTTCCGTCTCTCGAATGAGGCTGAGCAGTCTTGAGATGCAAGGGTATCTACCCGTGTCAGATCTAACCTCCACCCGCCCTGGATTGACTTCTGCAAAACTTCCCCATTCCGCACGGGGAGGAAAGGGTATGTTTCGTGCCCTTGCTCTTACGGGGTTTAGGCTTCCCCATTCATCCCTTTCTGAGGGGTCTATTAGTGTTCTATGGGATCCAACTCCACCACCTCACCCCGGAATCAGTTCTACACATCTCGGGTTATGTTGCCCTCTGTGAGATGTTCTTGGGTTGCGAGGCACACTTCAAACTGTGGAGGAAATTTTTCTGCCTCGTCCCCCACACCCGAGGTGGGGCAATTCACGAGGTCGGTGGAGCCGAAGTATGGTGTATTGGTGGGACGGGGTATCCGGTAGGGACCCCCAAGAAAGATGCCGAGGAGTGGACCTCAGAGTGGTTCTACATCGAAGACGTCCCCTTATTCGATCCAACTCGGAAGGGGCTGCCCGAATTCTCACTCGCTTCCCCAAAGAAGCGGTTTAACTGGCGATCGAAGAGTCCTTCTCAAAAGGACAATGCCGAAGTAAAGCGTCTAGCTGCCCAAGTGAGGTGGCTAGCTCACAGCGGGCTAATCATCATCGACGTGATGGCCGCTGCCATTACTCGGTGCGTCCAACCTCTATAGCAAAGGATGCACCCCTTATGGTGTTACAACGGGACGAGTGATGCGACCCGTTACAAATGGAAGGAGCCTGCCAACTAGGCAGCTATAGCAGCCATACTAGCCGATCTCTTTAAAGAAGAAGAGCAAGATTTTATCCACCTAAAGTCCAAGGATGGTTACTCGAGCTATAATCCCATTGAATGGGTAAGTTAAGCTACACATTTACAGTTCAGATGTTACGTCCATTGTTGTTAATCGAATCTTCTAACTTTCCGAACAGAGCTGGAGGCACTGGATCGAGACTGTCAGCTGCCCTTCTCCTCAACCGGGGAGCTATTCCCACGACGATGACCCAGGATTCCAGGATGGTCCGGAGATGTCGATCGATTTCGAGGATGGAGTCTTTTACCAGGAGAGTCTTGATGGCTCTAAAGTGGCACTTTTGGCCGATCACCCCAGGACGCTTCCTTCCACCGCCGTAAGTGAGAAAAAGGTTCCTTCCCGCAAAAGACGATCACCTCATGCCGCTCCTAGTATGCTGACTTCTACCCCCAAGGGCCGCCGCCCGACGCGCCAGACACAGGCAAGAGTGGCGCCAGCTGCGTCAATGCCGAACGGCCACAGAGCGCCCAAACGTGTGGTGGCAACAGGAACCACACCGGCCGCACTCACTAAGAGGTAATATGTTCGCCGTATTTTTCGGCATTGTCATCGGTGATAGTCGCGGCAAATACTCATAATTCTCTTCGGTGAGACCTCCAGGAGATATGTAGAGCTACCTTCGTCCGAGGATGTTGAAGAGGTGTAGGGGGTAATCCCAAACCGAGGTCTTCGGCTGGGTCCGACATTAATACAGAGGTCTCTGCCGCAAACCAACCTCAAGGGGATCCCGAGGATGTCTCAGTTACCAATTCCAAAGCGGAAAGTGTGATGAATCACCGACGGTGGAAGGAGTCACTGCATCATTATGCGTTCTCCGAACAAGAGTTTAACGCACTTAGTTCGGTAGATGCATTTCTCGGAGCCAGCCAAGTAGGGCTCGAGGGAGTCACTAACCATCTGTCGACCAACCTGCAGGTATATGATTGATTTTGAGAAACCGAACACAAATTCTAACCCAGTATCCCCCAAGACTTAATTTGGGCAGGACGGCCAAGTTAAGGGTCTGAATTTGTATACTGATGCAATAAGGTGTAGGCTTCGAAGGAACAAAACAAAAATTTGTCCGAGGAACTTGAACTAAACCAAACACAGTTGGCATCTGTGAAGGCCGAACTGGAGGAGGTCAAGAAGTTCACCAGGGGAGCACATGGTGAGTAAAAGACTGAACATGCAGAATTGTTTGGGACACCTTTTCTAATGAAAGATTGCCTTATAGCAGCTGAGTCGATAAGTCAGCTGCAGAAGGATTCGGACGCAGCCAAAGAGTCTCAAAGGTATGCAGAATCGCAGCAAGAAGCAGGCCGTCGAGTACTAACCCGAAGTCATGTGGAAAAGAATAAACTTAAGGCAGAAAAATAGCAACAAGCCAAAGAGATTCAGAGTTTAAAAACTCAACTGGCGCAATCCCAGGAGGAGAACCAGAGATTGAAAGTGAACATGTTTGGTAAGTGCAATCTAGCTTCTGAATACGTTAAGCATATGCATTATATAGATATAAAAACCATGCCATGTCTCTTGTTAGTTCTCCTTACCAGGCGTCCTTAGGAAGAGCCCAGCTCGTTCGGAGGAAACCTATTAAAAGAACTATCTGCCGTGCATGAGTGGGCCTGGAAGGCTATGAAAAGCCTGTTCAAGGTAAAATGGCTGAACGAGGTGACTCCGGAAGGGATTGAATGTCTCCAACGTATCTATAATTTTTAATTATTTCATGCTATTATATTATCAATCTTGGATGTTTTATATGCATTATTATGCTATTTTATATCAATTTTTGGGACTAACCTATTAACCTAGTGCCCAGTGCCAGTTGCTGTTTAATCAATACCAAACCGAGTCCAAATGGAACGAAACTTTTTGATGATTTTTCTTGGACCATAAGACACCCTGGAAGCTTCGGGAGGAGGCCAGAAGGGCCATGAGGCGGTGACAAGCTCAGGGGGCGCGCCGTCCAAGCTTGTGGGTGCCCCGTGGCTCCTCTAACCCTAATTATTCTTCTATAAATAGTCAAATATTCCCCGAAGACCAGAGGGCACACCAAAAATAATTTTCCGCCGCCACAAGATTCTGTCTTCGTGAGATCCCATCTGGGGACCTTTTCCAGATTCGATCACGGAGGGCTTCTACATCAACCTTGGTGCCCTTCCGATGATGTGTGAGTAGTTTACCATAGACCTACGGGTCCATAGCTAGTAGCTAGATGGCTTATTCTCTCTCTTTGATCTTCAATATAATGTTCTCCTCGATGTTCTTGGAGATCTATTCGATGTAATCTTCTGTTGCGGTGTGTTTGTTGAGATCCGATGAATTTTGCGTTTATGATCAGATTATCTATGAATATTATTTGAATCTTATCTGATTTTATATAGCTTTGTATTTCTCTCCAATCTATTGATTTGGTTTGGCCAACTAGATTTATTTTTCTTGCAATGGGAGAGGTGCTTTGTAATGGGCTGAATCTTGCGGTGCTCAATCCCAGTGACAGAAAGGGACATGGCACGTATTTGTATTGTTTCCATTAAGGATAAAAAGATGGGGTTTGTTCATATTGATTGGATCTATCCGTCTACATCCTGTTATCTTGCTTAAGGCGTTACTCTGTTCTTGTTAACTTAATACACTAGATGCATGTTGGATAGCGATCGATGTGTAGAGTAATAGTTGTAGATGCAGGCAGGAGTCGGTCTACTTGTCTCAGACATGATGCCTATATAACATGATCATGCCTTGGATATCGTCATAACTATGCGCTTTTCTATCAATTGCTCAACAGTAATTTGTTTACCCACCGTATGATTTCTTTCAAGAGAGAAGTCTCAAGTGAAAACTATGGCCCCCGTGTCTATGATTTATCATACTATTTTCAGATCTACAAAATCAAAAACCCAAAAATACCTTGCTGCAATTTATTTACTTTTATTTTATTTTGCACTTTTACCTATCTTTTATATCTATCACTATCTGATCTCATCCTTGCAAGTAACCGTGAAGGGATTGACAACCCCTTTATCTTGTTGGGTGCAAGTATTTGTTTGTTTGTGCAGCTACACCTATTGGAGACTTGTGTGTTCCTACTACTGGATTGATACCTTGGTTCCTAACTGAGGGAAATACTTATCTCTATTTTGCTGCATCACCCTTTCCTCTCGAAGGAAAAACTCAACGCAAGCTCAAGAAGTAGCAGGAAGAATTTCTGGCGCCGTTGCTGGGGAGGATCTACATCAAGCCTAGCAAGTACCTATCATAAACTCTCATCTCTTGCATCTACATTATTTGCCATTTGCCTCTCGTTTTCCTCTCCCCCACTTCTAAAATGTTTTCACAAAAACACAATAATATTTTATGTTTGCCTTTTTGCTTGTTTGCCTGTTTGCTTGCTTTTTGCCTTCATGTCAACACTCAAAAGAACAGAAAAATAAATAAGAAAAATAAGACGGATCCTCATCCTCTTGTTAATCTTTTTAGAAGATCCAATTATGATGAACCAATTGCTCGTGAGTTTAGTGCACTAGATTATCTTTACGAAGTTTTGCTTGAAATTCGTGACTCTGAAAATTTTGATGAAATGTTAAAAGAAGAAATTTATAAAGTGGTTCACGATAGCTTCTTGAATTAAAAACATGATTGCAATGACGTTATTATAAATTCTGTTAATGTCAATTGTGTTAATAATATGCAAAACTCCAAGCTTGGGGATGCTAATTTTGCTATGTCCACTACTTATTGCAATGATCATGATTGGGGTGATAATGCTTCTTATGATCTTAAAAATATATTTAAGCCTCATGATGAATATGAAATTGATAATAATGTTTGCAATAATATTGAAAGTGGGTTTGGAAGAGTGTCAACTTTAGAAAAAAGGAATCCCACATATTTGGAGAGTGTTCAATCTTATGAAATTATTGATAAAAGTGGGTTTGGAGAGGCCATGACTTTATTTGATGATAATCCCACTATTTTGGAAGAGTGTCAACTTTACATGCATGTGGATCAAGTTGAGAATATTTTATGTGATAGCTATGTTGTTGAATTTGATTATGATCCTACATGTAATTATTATGAGAGAGGAAAATATGGTTGTAGGAATTTCCATGTTACTAAATTACCTCACTTCATGTTGAGATTGCTATTGCTTCTGTCTCCACCTTGCACATGCTAGGTTATTCTTGTCTTGATAATTTGTTCAATTATAAAATTCCTATGCATAGGAAGTATGTTAGACTTAAATGTGTTTGTCGCATGTATTATTATGCTCACTTTGTGCTTCAATTCTTGTCTTTCATGCGAGCATCATTAAAATTATCAATGCCTAGCTTTAAAAAAAGCGCTTGTTGGGAGACAACCCAATTTTTTCCTTTCTATTTTTATGAGTTTACACAATTATGCTACTGTTATGATTGTGTTTTAGTGTTTAAATTAGTGTTTGTGCCAAGGAAGACCTTCGGATGATTTGGAAGATTGCTGATTTGATTTTGTGAAAAAACAGAAACTTTTGCGCCCAGTTCTGGAATTTTATAAATTCACAGGAACATGCTTTTGCTCTGATTTTTTTTTCTAAAGATTGATATACAAATTTCCCATGTTTTCCTAATTTTTCAGAATTTATAGAGTTACAGAAGTATGGTCATTATTCAGATTACTACAGACTGTTCTGTTTTTGACAGATTCTGCTTTCATTGTGTTGTTCGCTTATTTTGATTAATCTATGGGTAGTATCGGGGGGTATGAGCCACGGTGAAGTTAGAATACAGTAGATATAATGCAAATGTAAAGTTTACCATAGACCTTGCTGCCCTTCCGATGATGTGTGAGTAGTTTACCACAGACATACGGGTCCATAGCTAGTAGCTAGATGGCTTCTTCTCTCTCTTTGATCTTCAATACAATGTTCTCCTCGATGTTCTTGGAGATCTATTCGATGTAATCTTCTTTTGCGGTGTGTTTGTTGAGATCCAATGAATTGTGGGTTTATGATCAAATTATCTATGAATATTATTTGAGTCTTCTCTTATCTATTGATTTGGTTTGTCCAACTAGATTGATTTTTCTTGCAATGGGAGAGGTGCTTTGTAATGGGTTCAATCTTGCGGTGCTCAATCCTTGTGACAGAAAGGGACATGACACGTATTTGTATGGTTGCCATTAAGGATAAAAAGTTCGGGTTTGTTCGTATTGATTGGATCTATCCCTCTACATCATGTCATCTTGCTTAAGACACTACTCCATTCTTGTTAACTTAATACACTAGGTGAATACTGGATAGCGGCCAATGTGTGGAGTAATAGTAGTAGATGCAGGCAGGAGTCGGTCTACTTGTCTCGGACGTGATGCCTATATACCATGATCATTGCCTTGGATATCGTCATAACTATGTGCTTTTCTATCAATTTCTCAACAGTAATTTGTTTACCCACCGTATGCTTTCTTTCAAGAGAGAAGCCTCTAGTGAAAACTATGGCCCCCGGGTCTATATTTAATCATATTATTTTCAGATCTACAAAAATCAAAAACCCAAAAATACCTTTCTACAATTTATTTACTTTTATTTTATTTTGGACTTTTACTTCTATTTTATATCTATCACTATCAGATCTCATCCTTGCAAGTAACCGTGAAGGGATTGACAAACCCTTTATCGCGCTGGGTGCAAGTATTTGTTTGTTTGTGCGGATACAACTATTGGAGACTTGTGTGTTTCTCCTACTGGATTGATACGTTGATACTTAACTGAGGGAAATACTTATCTCTACTTTGTTGCATCACCCTTTCCTCTTCAAGGGAAAAACCAATGCAAGCTCAAGAAGTAGCCGGGATAGCCGAGCTGGCTAACCGATTTCAAGGGGCTCGGTGCCGCTTCGAGCTGTGAAAGATATCAGCTTGTCGAGAGGGAGCACGAGAGGCTTGGGCTATGGTCATGACCCGCTTTACCAAGCTCAACCCGGTGCATTTAGCTCGAGTTGGGCCGGTAGGGTCAGATGGGCAAGAATTGCCACTTCATTTGGTGTATGACCAAGTGATACCTGCTCTCGGATCTCCCAAGAAGGTTGCACCCTGGATACCCTGTTAGATAATCTCGAGCAAGAACAGGGTGCTTGATTCTATGTATCCATGTACTTTACATCAAATATGCTCCACACCGTGTTGTAAATGTTGTCTTAACCGGCCATCGGCTTCTGCCTCCCCCACCATTGGCAGGGGAGTGCTCGTTACTATGTGACCTGAGATCATCAGTAAATCACTTCGGAGAACCAGGAAATCTGGCCATTTGGTACGAGCAGACAAAACGCGCTCAGGGAGTTATGTTATATTACTATTTAATGTAAGAAACATCTACCGAAGAAAATACTTCCTCCATGGGCTCCTTTCTGCGAGTTGCCATGTTAACCATAGACGCTTAGCCGGATATCCGTATTATGCGGGTAATGGTTACCTTGGAAAAAAACCCAGGTTTTGGTGGTGATCACCAATTTTTTTCACTTCCATCATGGCCGACCAATTGTATTCTTAAGAACGCTAGCTTTCGGCTTCACCTGTCTGAGGTATGTACCCAGGTTATTCGGACGTAACAATCGCAGAGGTGCTCCCTTTACCCCCTAGCCAAATGATCGGGAATGTATGAGGTAAGCATAGGAGGAAGGCAACCCAGCTTGGCCAAATCTTAATTCAAATTGATGCATATAGTGGCTTAAAAACGATACTGGAAGGGTGCAAACATGACAAGAACAAATAGATGCACTAAAATGTGTTTATCAGCTTCGTAAAACAAAGCCACCAGGTATGACCAGGTGGTATATTTGAAGATGTATGCCGAGGACAACTTAACGTAGCTTGGTTTAGCTGAACACAAACTGGGGAATGCTAAACAAAAAAGTGAAAGGAAAGCTATAAACAAGAAGAAAAGACGAGTGAGGGTGACGACACCGGCCTAGCAGTTAAAGCGCCGGAGCCGAGCTGCGTCCCATGGGTTTGGTTCGAGGCGATTGTCCGTTGGATTACGGACACGATATGCTCCCCCTGCGAGCACTTGATTGATTCTGAATGGACCTTCCTATTTGGGTGATAGCTGATACGTCTCCGTCGTATCTACTTTTCCAAACTCTTTTGCCCTTGTTTTGGACTCTAATTTGCTTGATTTGATGGAACTAACCCGGACTGACGCTGTTTTCAGCAGAATTGCCTTCGTGTTATTTTTGTGCAGAAATAAAAGTTCTCAGAATGACCTGAAACTTCACGGAGAATATTTTTGGAATAAATAAAAAATATTGGTGAAAGAATCAACTAGAGGGGACCCACCAGCTGTCCACAAGGGTGGAGGGCGCGCCCCCCCTAGGATGCGCCCCCTGCCTTGTGAGTCCCATGGACCTCCACCGACCTCAACTCCAACTCTATATATTCTTGTTCGGGGAGAAAAAAATCAGAGAGAAGGATTCATCATGTTTTACGATACGGGGCCGCCGCCACCTCCTGTTCTTCATCGGGAGGGCAGATCTGGAGTCCGTTCTGGGCTCCGGAGAGGGGAAATCAACACCGTCGTCATCATAAACCATCCTCCATCACCAATTTCATGATGCTCACAGCCGTGCGTGAGTAATTCCATCATAGGCTTGCTGGACGGTGATGGGTTGGATGACATTTATCATGTAATCGAGTTAGTTTTGTTAGGGTTTGATCCCTAGTATCCACTATGTTCTAAGATTGATGTTGATATGACTTTGCTATGCTTAATGCTTGTCACTAGGGCCGGAGTGCCATGATTTCAGATCTGAACCTATTATGTTTTCATGACTATATATGTGTTCTTGATCCTATCTTGCAAGTTGTAGACACCTATTACGTGTTATGATCCGCATACCCCAAGGTGACAATAATTGGGATTATTTTCGGTGATTACCGTAGTTTGAGGAGTTCATGTATTCACTAAGTGCTAATGCTTTGGTCCGGTTCTCTCTTAAAAGGAGGCATTAATATCCCTTAGTTTCCATTAGGACCCTGCTGCCACGGGAGGGTAGGACAAAAGATGTCATGCAAGTTCTTTTCCATAAGCACGTATGACTATATTCGGAATACATGCCTATATTATATTGATGAAGTTGAGCTAGTTCTGTGTCACCCTAGGTTATAACTGTTGCATGATGAATGCCATCCGACATAATTATCCATCATTGATCCATTGCCTACGACCTTTTCACATATTGATCTTTCCTATGTTACTTTGCCGTTGCCACTATTACAATTACTACAAAACGGCTACTGTTACTTTTGCCACTGTTACCGTCACTTCCATACAACTTTGTTACTAAATACTTTGCTGCAGATATTAACTCTTTTAGGTGTGGTTGAATTGACAACTCAGCTGCTAATACTTGAGAATATTCTTTGGCTCCCCTTGGGTCGAATCAATAAATTTGGGTTGAATACTCTACCCTTGAAAACTATTGCGATCCCGTATACTTGTGGGTTATCAATTGCTTATTCTTCTACCTCTCCAGGAGGCACAAAACGAGTTTGCCCACGTGGGTCCCCCTCACTTATTCCAGCACCCATCCACTTAGTCTTCCTCCAGAAAAATCATCCCGTTGCACAAACCCGTGTTCTAGCTCATCTTGCTGCCATTTTCGATCTCCTGTGCAAAGCTCCATTTGCAAAACTATTTTGGGGATTGTTCTTCGGTGTGTGACTCCTCCAATGATCCAATTAGTTTTTGTTCTAGTGCTTTATATATTGCAAATTTTTGCTGCTGTGGTGACCTTGTTCTTGAGCTTGCATGTCAAATTTATATGGTCCAAGGTAGTTTTGATGCATGATAGAGCCTCTAGGCACTTGTAGGAGTAGTTGCTATCAGTTATGTTGAGTTTGGTTCACTTTTATTTTAAGTCACTAAAACTTTTAGAAATTTTTTCGGAGGAAGAAAAATGTTTTGGAAAATATACCAAGGTGGTTCCTCGAAGAAGCAAGCCCCAAGGCTTGCGATTCGTGAGCTGGACCTTGAACCACCAAGAGAAGCTCCAGTGCGGCCTTGCGAGTGGCCGTTGGATCAATTCATGGTTCATTCAGGTTTCAAGGATCAATTTGATGCGTACGTGCAAAATGCTGACCTTGAGGACTTCGTGTCAGATAAGTGCTTACAATATTATCACCTCACTGATTCGTTTGTGCGAAGATTTAAGCTTAAATCCCAGCGCAATACTCATTCTGTCCTGTTTGTCCTTTATGATAAATAATATACCATGGACCTAAGAGATTTTAATGAAGCATGTAAAATTCCACAGTGGGGAATTCATAGTGAACCGCGCAAAACTGAATACAATGATTTCCTTGATAGCCTCACTATAGGAGAAACTAGAAATATTACACAAGCTACTATGGGGAGCATTCACTTTCCTGCCATACATTATTTTGCTCTCTTTATAGGTAGATGTTTTAATGGTAAACATGATCATAGCCACCTTTGTGCATCGGATCTTAGTGTCCTCCAGTGTGCGGTAACGGGTGATAAACGATATAACTTGGGGGCTATTATTGTAAGGAGGTTACATAATAATGCTATAGATGGGGATTTCTTCGGTGGGATCTATGCCACCCGTTTAGCTAACTATCTCGGGGTACCCTTAAGGGGGGATGACATTGAGTTACCACCTGCTTTTCTTGATTATAATGCTATGGTACACTACCAGTTTCTTGAGAAGAACGAATAGTCCCTCCTGTACCGACTAATCTTTGACAGGCAGCGTGCTGTCTATATTACCCTTCCTGCTCCTGCATTCTTTGACTTCTAGGTAAAAAGAAGATATTTTATAACCAAAGAGGAGGCAAACGAGCATGACAGAGAGGTGGAGGCTACTCGCCTCCATGCTGCAGCCCTTCAGGCAGTAGCTGCCGCATCCCAGTACAACCCTCACTATAACTTTGGATACCCGCCAGGCCAGCCGTGGCCATAGTCCAACTTAGGCCAAAAGCCTAAGCTTGGGGGAGTACATAATTCTCAACCGACATTACATTCATGTTCACACACTCATTCCAGTTGTTGGTGTTCATACTTTTTCATTGTATTATCCATGTTAGTTTATTTCTTTTTCACGCTTTCTTCTTGTGTGTTCGAAAATCTTTGAGAAAAAAATAGTTGCAGCTTCTTTTTAGTTTACTTTCCATGTTTAACTAGTTGTAGTATTAAAGAAACCCAAAAAGATTTCTTGTTCTTCTTTTGCCTATTGGGAGCTTTCCCGTGTAAATAGTTTTTCTCGTCCTTGTTTTACTTTCCTCAGAAAAACAAAAACTCCAAAAACATTTCAGTGTGTTTCTTTGAAATTATTTTTCCTTTCTTTGGGTCGAGAGGAGAAGACCACGATGAAAATGATGAGTGGCTCTCATATGCTTTATTGTTGATCTAACAAAGAGCCCATATTACCTTGTCTTCTCCTTTGAATAAATGTTTGCAGATTCCAGCTTAGTCCAATGCACGTCACTATTAATATTATCCACACCGTTCGGTCGTGCAAGTGAAAGGCAATAATGACGATATATGATGAAATGATTGAGATGGAGAAAAAGCTGGTATGAAATCGACCTATCTTGTTTTTGTAAATATGATTAGTTCATCGTTCTTGATTCAGCCCGTTATGAATGAAACATGTTTGCAATGACAATTAGAGATTATAGTTACTCATGCCATGCTTAATTAGCTAGGAGTTTATAATGGTTTACCTTGCGTGCCAACATGCTTTTAAAATGGTTGTGATGTAGTATGATAGGATGGTATCCTCCTTTGAATGATTCTAGTGGCTTGACTTGGCACATGTTCACGCATGTAGTTGAAACAAAATCAACATAGCCTACACGATATTTATGTTCATGGTGATTTATATCCTACTCATGCTTGCACTCAATGTTGGTTAATCTTAACGCATGTTATGATTATTGTCGCTCTCTAGTTGGTCACTCCTCAATCTTTTGCTAGCCTTCACTTGTACTAAGCGGGAATACTACTTATGCATCCACTTCCATAAACCTAAAGTTGTTCCATATGAGTCCACCATACCTACCTATATGCGGTATTTACCTGCCGTTCCAAGTAAATTTTCATGTGCCAAACTCTAAACCTTCAAATGATAATTTGTTTTGTATGCCTGAATCGCTCATGTAGCGACTGGGGGCTGTCAGTACCTTCCATGCTAGGTGGGTTATTCTCACGATGAGTGTTGATTCACTTATCATTCACGAGAAAGTGGCTGGTATTCGGGATGCCCAGTCCCATGCTCAAATCAAATCAAAATAATTTCAAACAAAACTCCCCCAGGATTGTTGTTTGTATGGACGGTACCCATTGTTTCGGACCAGCCGTGGAGTGTGCTTGTTGGTTGAGGGGGAGTAAAAACTTTACCATTCTGTTTGGGAACCGCCTATAATGTATGTAGCATGGAAGATACCGATATATCTTGGTTGTTATGTTGACAATGAAAGCATACCACTCAAAATTATATTCATCTCTGTTTCAAAAAGCTTGAGCTCGGGCACCTCTGCAAATCCCTGCTTCCCTCTACGAAGGGCCTATCTATTTACTTTTATGCTGAGTCATCATCCTCTTATAAAAAGCACAAGTTAGAGAGCACCACTGTCATTTGTATGCATTGTTATTAATTGATATTGAGTATGACTGTGACTGGATCTCTTTTATCATGACTTACAATGTCTAGTCAGTCCTTGATCTTCAGGGGTGCTCTGCATTTATGTTTTGCGGTCTCAGAAAGGGCTAGCGAGATACCATTTTGTTATATCATATCATGACTGTTTTGAAAAAGTGTTGTCATCCGAGATTTATTATTATTGCTCGCTAGCTGATTATGCCATTGATATGAGTAAATGTGAGATCTAAATGTTATTGTGATTATGGTTAGTTCATAATCTTTGCTAAAAACTTGAATGCTGGCTTTACATATTTGCAACAACAAGATCAAACAGAGTTTGTAAAAGTTTTTCTTTATCATTTTCAGTTTGTCAACTGAATTGCTTGAGGACAAGCAATGGGTTAGGTTGGGGGAGTTGATACGTCTCCGTCCTATCTACTTTTCCAAACTCTTTTGCCCTTGTTTTGGACTCTAATTTGCATGATTTGAATGGAACTAACCCGGACTGACGTTGTTTTTAGCAAAATTGCCTTGGTGTTATTTTTGTACAGAAATAAAAGTTCTCGGAACGACCTGAAACTTCACGGATAATATTTTTGGAATAAATAAAAAATATTGGCGAAAGAATCAACCAGAGGGGACCCACCAGCTGTCCACAAGGGTGGAGGGCGCCCCCCCCCCCCCCAGGGTGCGCCCCCCTGCCTTATGGGTCCCCTGGACCTCCATCGACCTCAACTCCAACTCTATATATTCATGTTCGGGGAGAAAACAATCAGAGAGAAGGATTCATTGTGTTTTACGATACGGAGCCGCTGCCTCCTCCTGTTCTTCATCGGGAGGGCAGATCTGGAGTCCGTTCTGGGCTCCGGAGAGGGGAAATCGACACCGTCGTCATCATCAACCATCCTCCATCACCAGTTTAATGATGCTCACCGCCGTGCGTGAGTAATTCCATCGTAGGCTTGCTGGACGGTGATGGGTTGGATGAGATTTATCATGTAATCGAGTTAGTTTTGTTAGGGTTTGATCCCTAGTATCCACTATGTTCTAAGATTGATGTTGATATGACTTTGCTATGCTTAATGCTTGTCACTAGGGCCGGAGTGCCATGATTTAAGATCTGAACCTATTATGTTTTCATGAATATATATGTGTTCTGGATCCTATCTTGCAAGTTGTAGACACCTATTACGTGTTATGATCCGCATACCCCAAGGTGACAATAATTGGGATTCTTTCCGGTGATTACCGTAGTTTGAGGACTTCATGTATTCACTAAGTGCTAATTCTTTGGTCCGGTTCTCTATTAAAAGGAGGCCTTAATATCTATTAGTTTCCATTAGGACCCCGCTGCCACGGGAGGGTAGGACAAAAGTTGTCATGCAAGTTCTTTTCCATAAGCACGTATGACTATATTCGGAATACATGCCTACATTATATTGATGAATTGGAGCTAGTTCTGTGTCATCCTAGGTTATAACTGTTGCATGATGAATGCCATCCGACATAATTATCCATCATTGATCCATTACCTACGAGCTTTTCACATATTGATCTTTGCTATGTTACTTTGCCGTCGCCACTGTTACAATTACTACAAAACTGCTACTGTTACTTTTGCCACTGTTACCGTTACTTCCATACTACTTTGCTACTAAATACTTTGCTGCAGATATTAAGTCTTTCAGATGTGGTTGAATTGACAACTCAGCTACTAATACTTGAGAATATTCCTTGGCTCCCCTTGTGTCAAATCAATAAATTTGGGTTGAATACTCTACCCTCGAAAACTGTTGCGATCCCCTATACTTGTGGGTTATCAATAGCTTATTCTTCTACCTCTTTGGGAGGCGCAAAATGAGTTTGCCCACATTATATGCTTTCGCCCGAACTTCCCTACTCTGGTAGCGCCGGGCCTACTGTTGGTAAAAGGTAGAGCGGGCCCGAGCTATGTCACGTTCCTCGTCCAGGGCGTCATGCCGATCGAGCTCGGCCTCCTTTTCTTCATACATGCACCCTCTAGGCGTGTCATGGATGAGGTCGATGGGCAGGACTGCTTCTGCCCGTACACCATAAAAAATGGTGTGTATCCCGTGGAACGATTAGGGGTTGTGCGCAGGCCCCATAATACAGAGTCGAGCTCTTCCACCAAGTGGCAGTCCGATTCTTTCAAGGAATGGACCAGTTGGGGCTTAATGCCGCTCAAGATTAGTCCATTGGCACATTCAACATGTCCGTTGGACTAAGGGTGACATACGGAGGCGTAGTCAAGCTTAATGCCCAAGTTGGCTCACCAGTCCTTTACTTCCTGGGCCATGAAGTTGGATCCATTGTCCGTTATTATACTGTGCGGGACACCATAACGGTGGACCACGCCGGATATAAAGTCGATGACCGGTCCACACTTGGCTTAAGTTACTGGTTTTGCCTCAATCCACTTGGTGAATTTGTCGACCATAACCAATAGTTATTTCTTTTTCTTGGTCCCCCATTTAAGTGGTCCGACCATGTCCAACCCTGATAACCCACAAGTATAGGGGATCAATTGTAGCCTTTCTCGATAAGTAAGAGTGTCGAACCCAACGAGGAGCTAAAGGTAGAATTTATATTCCCTTCAAGTTCTATCGACCATCGATACAACTCGGTGCACGCTTAACATTCGCTTTACCTGGAACAAGTATGAAACTAGAAGTACTTTATAGGTGTAAAGAGTTAGGTTTGCAATATAATAAAGAACTCGTAAATAAAAGTTAGGGGCTGTTTAGATAAAGAAACAATTAAGTTAGTTTTAGTAGAGAGCTTTTTGTCACAAGAAAGTTATTTGTCCCTAGGCAATCGATAACTAGACCGGTAATCATTATTGCAATTTTATATGAGGGAGAGGCATGAGCTAACATACTTTCTCTACTTCGATCATATGCACTTATTATTGAAACTCTAGCAAGCATCCGCAACTACCAAAGATCATTAAGGTAAAACCCAACCATAGCATTAAGTATCAAGTCCTCTTTACTCCCATACGGAACAACCCACTTACTCGGGTTTGTGTTTCAGTCACTCATGCAACCCACTATAAGCGAATTATGAACATATTGCAACACCCTACAGTGGGAATCCCTCACGCTTGTGCGACATGGAGAGCACCATAGGACAGCACCATAAAACTCAAACCAATCAGGATCATCAATCAACCCATAGGACAAAACGGATCTACTCAAACATCATAGGGTAGCCACATATCATTGTATAATAATATATAGCATTGAGCACCATGTTTAAGTAGAGATTACAGTGGGGAGAAGAGGTGTTACACCATTGCATAGAGGGGGAGAAAGTTCGTGTTGACGGTAGCGAGGTTGTTGATGTAGATCGCTATCACTATCCCTGCCTCGGCGGCACTCCAGCGCCACCGGGAGAGAGGGGGAAAGAGCCCCCATCCTTCTTCTTGTTCCTTGACCTCCCCCCTAGATAGGACAAGGGTTTCCCCTCTGGTCCATGGCCTCCATGGCGGCGGAGGGGTGGGAGCCCCTCCGTGATTGGATCTATCTCTCTGTTTCTCTTCAGTTTCACAACCCCTGTTTCTGGCCTTTCGCCGTTTCTTAAATTCCCGGAGATCCGTAACTCCGATTCGGCTGAAATTTTGAGGGGGTTTTCTTCCAGATATTCTCTTTCTTGTGGCCAAAGTATACCCCCAACCGACTTACAAGGTGGCCACAAGCCCTAGGGGCGCGCCTACCCCCACCCCCACCCCGCCAGGGTGTGCCCTATGAGCTTATGGGGCATGTGGACCACCTATCACGCTAATTCTTCTTCCCAAAAATGACATATATTCCAAAAAAATCTCTGTAAATTTTTATTGCATTTGTACTTTGTTTGATATGGATATTCTGCGAAACAAAAAACATGCAACAAACAAGAACTAGCACTGGGCACTGGATCAATATGTTAGTCCAAAAAATAATATAAAATGTTGCCAAAATTATGTAAAAGTTGTTGAATATTGGCATGAAACAATCAAAAATTATAGATACGACGGAGACGTATCAGCATCCCCAAGCTTAATTCCTGCTCGTCCTTGAGTAGGTAAATGATAAAAAGAAGATAATTTTAATGTGGAATGCTACTTAGCATAATGTTGATCATATAATCTAATCATGGCATGAATATTAAGACATGAGTGAATCAAAGCAATAGTCTATAATTTGATATAAAGACATCAATACTCAGGCATCCCAACAAACAATCATGTCTTTCAAAATATCAATGCGAAAGAACGTTATCCTTACAGAATCATATAGACTTGTCATGCTCCATCTTCTTAACACAAAGTATTTATAATGCACAACCCCGATGACAAGCCGAGCAATTGGTTCATCCTTTTTAACGCGCTTCAGCTTTTTCAACCCTCACGCAATACATGAGTGCAAGCCATGGATATAGCACTATGGGTGGAATAGAATGCGGTGGTAGGGATCAATTGGAGAAGGAAGAAAGTCTCGCATAAAATAGGCGGACCAACGGACTATGGAGATGCCCATAAATCGATATCAATACAGGGAGTTGGGATTTCCATGCACGGGATGCACTAGATCTATAAGTGTATGAAAGCTCACAAATGAAAATAAGCGGGTGTGTATCCAACTTGCTTGCTTATGAAGACATCAGACATTTGAGGAAGCCCATCATCGGAATATACAAGCCAAGTTCTTTAATGAAAAATTCCCACTAGTATATGGAAGTGATAACTCAAGAGACTCTCTATATGAAGAACATGGTGCTACTTTGAAGCACAAGTGTGGTAAAAGGATAGTAACATTGCCCCTTCTCTCTTTTTCTCTCATTTCTTCTTTTTTTTCTTTTTTTGTTGGGCTCTTGTTGGCCTCTCTTTTTTAAATTTTTATTGTTTTATTTTTCGTCCGGAGTCTCATCCCGACTTCTGGGGGAATCACAGTCTCCATCATTCTTTCCTCACTAGGGAAATGCTCTAATAATGATGATCATCACACTTTTATTTACTTACAGCTCGATACAACTAATACATTATGACTCTATATGAATGCCTCTGGCAGTGTACCAGGATGTGCGATGATCTAGCATAGCAAAGATATCAAAACACGGACAAGCCATGAAAATATCATGCTTGCTATCTTACGATCATGCAAAGCAATATGACAATGAACGCTCAAGTCATGTATATGATGATGATGGAAGTTGCATGGCAATATATCTTGGAATGACTATGGAGATGCCATGATAGGTAGGTATGGTGGCTGTTTTGAGGAAGATATAAGGAGGGTTTATACACCGGTGAAAGTTGTGTGGTACTAGAGAGGCTAGCAATGGCGGAAAGGTGAGAGTGGGTATAATCCATGGACTCACATTTGTCATAAATAAATCACATACTTATTGCGAAAGTTTATTAGCCCTCAAAGGAAAGTACTACTACGCATGCCCCTAGGGGGATGTCAGGACCCCGATCCTAAGTCACACCGATCCCACACATACCACAGCACTTCAATAACGTACACACAATATGCTCGATATGTGTAGATATAGCATGGCATCACAACATTACTCTACGACTCAAAGTATTTATTTGAAATGCTCCGAAGAGCCATACATAACGTGATATTACAAGTAGGGGTCACATGACCCATCATACAAGCATACAAGCAATGAAAGAGTCAACATGTTTGAGTACAGACATCTACAAATAAAGAAGGCTGAGAAGCCAGACTATCTACAAGACCCTCCAAAGGAACCAGACATCTGTCTGGGATTCCCAAGCTAATCATTGTAGCCCACGTGAAACTACTAGTGAGATCGAAGTCTCCTCTGCAAAACATAAATTAAGCAAACGTAAGTACAAATGTACTCAGCAAGACTTACATCAGAACTAGATACATATGTCTCAGTATCAACAAGGGGGTGGTGGAGTTTAACTACAGTAAGCCATTTTTGACTTAGTGGCTAACCTGTACTACGTCTACTAGCATTTATTTGAGGTGGCGCACAAGAGTCCACATATTCACCACATCAATACACCACTATGGATCCTCTCCTATCTCTCCACGAGAAGGCCATCCATAGCACTCACGCTTATCTTGCACATTTTAGAGTATCCACTTTAAGTTATCTATGAACCATATAAGCTTTCCAAGTAGTCCATATCCGAGGACGCGGCTATTCGAATAGATCATATTACCCTGACCCAAAGGAACCCGTCCCTGTCCCATCAGCAACGTTCCCTCTTGGAACATGTATCTACGTCCAGTCCGAACACTGTGCCATGCCATGTGTCTCCCGGACACACGCATCATGCGCCACCAGCCCGCACACCTGACCCCCAAATTTCCACGCAAGGTAGGCTCTGGTAGGCACGAAACTCAATTCTTGTGAGCCGTATCACAAAACAATCCACCGTGTTCTCCAACACAGCCTCTCATCACCAACTTGACCAAAATGGGTCAACACACTTAAGTCTCATCATTAGGACATGATCAATCCAATTCATTCCCAGATGAATCAGACCAGGCACAACTCTAAGCATAGCAAGCATAACCAGCAAGCATGAAAGAGTGGTGACAACAAAACTCAAGCAACTCCTGAGGATGCTAGGATGGTTTAGCTATTTGGTGACAATGACAGGTCATGCAAAGGAATGGGTTCAACTACCGAGAACAAGTAACAGTTGAATCATTGCTGACCTAATGTAATAAAAGAGAGCAAGAGCAGAGAGCAGGATTGTATCAAAATGAACAAGGGGGGGTTGCTTGCCTGGCACTTCTGAAGATAGCATGTTATCTTCATTAGTGACATCGATCACAACATTGGGAAACGTCTACTGAGAGGGAACAAACATCGGCAGACAAGAAGGAACACAATCAATGCAACGCAACAATACGATGCATGATCATGTCATGGCAATATGCTGTGATTTGGGCTAATGCATCTAGAAACAATTTAAATGGAGTTGGTTTGAACACGAGATTCAAATTAAAACTCCAACTGAGGCATTACAAATGCCATTTAATCAAATTGATGTGGCACCCCGGCTCAGAGAAAAACGAAACGCCCTGTATTCCAGCCCAGAGACAAGTCTTCTGGAATACGGCACTGTTGGCATAAAACAAATCAGCTCTTTATTAATATGGATAAGGTTACAAGGGTACGTGGATTACATCGGCACGGCGACACTACGCCTGCCCAAGGTAGCTCTATGCTAACAGCGGATCAACCCGAGGAAGCGGAGTAACTCTCGGCAGCGGAACAACGACGGCGGTGATGGACTCCACTCCACAGGGACTCTGGCTGGAACGCGTATCCTAGCTCGCAAACCCGGAATCTTCGACAAGAAAGCAATCATGGCATGACCTGCAAACTGGCATGACATGCCAGGTGAGCATAGCAACCAAAGCAATCAAGACCGGCAACAACATGGCATAGATTAAGCAGGTGTAAGCATGATGATGCTAGAACAATATAAGCATGGCATGGCATACGAGCAGGATGTCACTACATGCAACAGGTTAAACTATCATGATGCAACTTACTCTGTTTTGGGGTTACCTCGTAACCACAACATGTAAGAACTTACCATCGAGTGTGCCACATGATAACCTCAGGACCAACCAAACTTCGTATTACAATACTGTAGTGATAACATGATCACAAGGAGCTTGGTCTTTACCCGAGATCACCACATAACACTATCAACCAAATCTGGTATCTATGATACCGCTGTGATCCTCTTGTGATCACGATCAACCATCATCGTTATCCTCGATACCACGGTGATCCTCTCATGATCACATAAAGATCAACCAACTTCTTCCTCATCGAACCGGGTTGTTATAAGCAAGATTATTATACTGTTGACCCATAGTGTGTCCTACTATGAACTCTGCCCATGACCGAGGACGCGGCTATCGATAGATCATACACTCTGCAGAGGTTAGTACACTGTACCCACACCACGGAACTCATGGCCTCGTGCTCCCATTCGGGTGGACCAACGATGTTCCGACAAAACCCAATCTATTGCATGGCACTCTCCCGGCCACTCTGACAAACTCCCCTTTGGGCTATGTCATGGGTGACCCTTGTGTCACTCTGTCGTGGCCAAACTAAACTGTCCCAAACGGGGACCTGAGCTCAATACCAAAACTGGTTTCACAAGGTTTTAACCGCCTACCTGATCAGGGTAGCACGCATTAATAACCTTCCCTGGTTGGAGGTACTAGCGAGAGGCATGACAATAGACTGAATTAGGGCCGCCCCATCCCGGCAAGTGTGGTTGCACTGGTGAGCTCGATTCGGTGGTGCACTATGACTCAACCAAGAGGTGTTCAAGTTCGATTAACATCCGGTTTAACATGAATGTAAATGAGCTGAGTCATGATAACGTGATGAAACCATATTGCATTTGAACATGATATAACCTAAGCAGGGATGGGAAGCATGATATCTGAAGCATAGCATCAACAACATGCCAGCATTTAACCAGCTAAATGCAAACGAGCATGGCATAGCGGTGAGCATGAACAACTTCAGTATGTCCATAACAACTGATAAAGAAACATGCAGACATGTCAGCATCTAAGCATGAACTACTGCAAGTATCAACCATGAGCATAATGCTACGAACGAATACTTGATAACTAGCAAGATGCACATGGATAGAATATAAAGATGATACACGAGCATATACAGTATCCTCAAACATATTAACATGCACACATTAAATAATTATTCAAGTAGGAAACCATAGCTACTGCAAATCCATCATGCAAGTGGCTGTCGTGGCTTGCCTGGCGATGAAGGAACCATCGGGAAGAATTGCGGAGAGTCTGCTGAAACGATTGCTGGAAACAGTTCTCTCTCGAAGGGGCTGTTTACGGGCAAGGGAAAAATGGTCATTTCCACTATTTCGAAACATAATGAAATTGATACCAGCAGAATGGGCTCGACGAGATGAAGAAGTGGGCTTTGGAATCACCTCGATCGGGGTTACGGTTGAGAAGAAACGGCCGTTCGTCCGATAGGCAGAAATTAAATAAAAATTATTCCTTTTCTGCTCTTATCCAGTGAACGTCCGCAATATAATAGATTCAGCCGGCTGGGTTAAACTAAAAGCGCACTTTAGAAAATATGCTTTCGTGAAGCCGAAAACATATCCAGAGATAATGCGCTTCCACTTAACATTGCGGGCCCGGGCAGGGTCAACGCCGTGAGGCTTACAAGTGGGGCCCATGGCTGACCTTTCTCTCTCCTGTCCTCCTCCTTCAACCTCCCGACGGGGCAACAGGGGAGGCCTGACCGAGCGCGGCCGGCGTTGGCCTCGGCGCTGTTGGCCACCTCAGGCTGGGGTACGGCCACCAGCATGACCAGCGCGTCCGGGCGCATCCACCAGGGAACCTGGCTCCCGCCGGAGAGCAGCAAAGCCAGTGGCCTCTGGATCACGGTGGACAGCGGCCATGCCGATGGTGGGCACACAGAGACGGCTGCGAAAAAGAAGCAGCGAGCTGCGGGGAAAGGTCTACGGTGGTGGTGGATGCTCAAGGTGGTGGAATGTGGGGGAGGGAAGGCTGGACTCGTCGGAATTTAGGAGGAGGGCCGCGGCAGCCATGGTGGAGATGGCGGCCGAGGAGGAGCTCTGGGGCTCGGGTGAGTAGCCAGGGGGGACTAGAGGAGGGTGGTGAGTGTGCTGATGAGCTCGGGAGAGGCTTGGGTGGCTTTATATGGCCTTCACGGCACAGGGCTCGGGCACGGCCGCAGCGACGCGTGCGCCACGCGCTGGAGCTTTGGGAACACGCATGGAGGAGGGGAGAGGTGTCCAGAGGACTCATGGAGGAGTAGAGAGGTCTCAGATGAGCCCGGGAAGGCTCGGGAGAGCTCCGGCAGTCGGACACGTCGGCGGCTGCGGCTGCAGGTCACGGGTATGGCTGCCGCACTGCATAGGAGGGGACATGAGAGGGGGAGACTGGTCCAGTGAGGAAGATGACATCAAGGGGAAACTCCTAGACAAGGCTAGGGGTGTCGAGGGAGAGAAGGAAACCGACGACCCCGAGGGCCCAACTGCCAGAGCGCGCTGGCTGGCATGCCAGCCACGTGGTCACCGCGTGAACAGGCTCATGCGGTGCACTCTGGCCGTCCTTATCTTGTCAGGAGGATTGGTCATTCGAAGGATAAGGCTAAAGAGGAAAGAAACAGGCATAGTAGAGCTTGAGATGACCACAGCTAGCAGATTTTCTCAGGAACAGCAAGGTGTTTGTGCTGTGGTGACGAAGATACAAGGAGATATAGGGACTAGTATTTGCTGGAGAGTGATCACATGTTGTGAACACTGTGTGGGCCAAAAATCAGCTCAAATGGAGAAAGGAATACACCACTTGTTGTACAAGTGACCCCACTGGTCAGAATTAGAGAAGTTGATGCTGTGCTCATATAGAGCATTGGATGGAGCTGAAATTTGGAGGAGGCTATTTATTTTGACATATAAAGACACTGTATAAATTTCATACCATTTGGATAAACCAAAATGGTACTTCCTTTACATAGCATCCCACTGGACAGAATCTTAGAAAAAATAGCTGAGGATAAATGGATAGATAAGATGAGCCCAAATCTGGTAGAGAGGCGTTGTGTGGATAGGAGAATGCTCTGGTAATTTTTCAGCAATTATGAAGCAATATAAAATATAGTTGCTTCACAACAGGAAAACATGACCAGAAGACAAGATTTGATGGTATGCTCACATAGTTGATTGGATAGGATTGAAATTTTGTGGAGAGTCTTGATTTGAGCATATGAAGATGCTTGCAAAATTTCAACTCATTTGGATCAGCCTAGCTAGTTCTTCCTTCATTAAGCTTCTAGCTGACCAGAAACTTTGGAAATTTGCCAAGGAAGATTTACTAGCCCACTTGAGTTGAATTTTGGCAGGAGGCAAGTATAAGGATTGGAAAGAGTGCACAAAAAGTTTGAGAGCAAGGAAGCAAAGATAAAGGGTACTTGCTTCTCAAACTGCCAGCTGGGGCAGAATCAGGAAAAGTAATATTGGTGAGATATTTCTGAACATGGCAAGGAAGGATTTTGACATATCTGAGGAAGATATGACGCAAACAATTTATGAGAATTATTTGAGAATCTTTGGAATGCTGGAAATGTGGGTTGCTTCACAACCCACGGCAAATAGGGTTATTCCTTTAATAGCAAAAGGAATATTCCCAAGGAAACACTACTAGAAAAAAGGCTGTTAGTGGCGCACCAGTTTTTGCTATTAATGGCGCACTATAGGTGCGCCACTATTAACACACCACTAGTAACAAATAGTAATGGCGCACCTCTGGTGCGCCATTAGTATCCCAGATAATAGTGGCGCACCACATAGTGCGCCATTACTATGTCCAACAGTGCGCCATTACTATGCCTCCTAGGGGGCCATATTTACCTTCACGGATGCCCCCAAGTGCGCCATTACTATGCCCCATAATGCACCACTGGTATTTAGCCTTGGTGCGCCACTAATGCTCAATATGGTGCGCCACAACTGGGGGCCATATTTGCCTTCACCTATGCCCCAAGTGCGCCATTACTATGCCCGATAATGCGCCACTGGTATTTATCTTGGTGCGCCACTAATTCTCAATATGGTGCGCCACTACTATGAATATTAGGAATTATTATTTTTTGCTTTTCTGGTATTTGCACAGGTTACAAAATACGTTACAGCACAGAATATACACACAATAGAATTCATCATATTAGTCTCCAAATTCGAAATAGCGAACAAAGTTCAAACATTAGCCAAGTTTAGGTCTCGAGACATTAGCAAAGTTGATCATATTAGCCGAGTTTGTCGTCACATTACAAAGTCGATATCGATCATCTAAACTACCATCACATAGAAGAGAGCTGCGGTCACGATGAGCATCATCGCGATGAAACTGGTCTTCATCTGGTTCCTCCTCCGCTCCCTCCTCTCTCCCGCTAGATAGCGCACGTATATAGCTTCCGCCTCCGCCCTAGTGGTGTACCCTTTGTAACTGTTACCGCTGAAACGGTGAACCTGTCTCCGACACTCCTGCCAGTCGTCGTAGACTCCGGGAACCTTACCCTTCTACACGACATACGATGGCATCTCTATGCACTAGACAAACAAAAAGTTAGTAGCAATTCACAGATAATTTATAAGCAATATATAAGTATGCAACAAAAGGATCGGAAGAGAAAAGCAACACATTTAATATCATGATTCATGGTCCTACTAATAAATAGCATCGATTACATATAAGATGAACGAATGTCCAAACTAAAGAGACATACAAGTTCATTAAAGTTTAATTACAACATGGGCTAATCGATATTTCAGAACTACATAGCATCAATACTTTCAACTCGACTAAGGGACCGGAGCGTGGATGAAGCCGCCGTCTTTCGTGATGGTCATGAATGTGCGGTTGTTGTCAGCCTGCATTTGTAGTGTTGTTTCTATTTCACTATTGGACGGTTGATATTTGAGGTAGAACTGCCCCGAGGTACGAAGGACATCTTGATAGATGATTTCCGCAAACTCCGACTGGATGCGAAAGAATTCTTGTCTGATGTCCTCGTCCTGGATTGCCGACAAGCGTGCGGCCCAATCTTTGAGATTATTTGGTAGCATAAGGTGATTATGGTCCCGTACGATCGCCCGCATGTGATGGAGGGTGTAGTAGGCATCCTTCTGGCTACCAGGCGGCTGCTTGACGCAGGGGAACGTCGTTACGTGGGTGTGAACCCGTGCTTGCCTTACCTACAAATTGGCCTCCTGAAGGTGCCTCCAGATTTGGCGTAGCCGGGGAGAGCATCATCAAGAACTTTCTTCATATTTGTGTAGTCTTTCTTCGACTGACGGTCCGAATCGAAATACGTGGCCATGGAATATTTTGGGCTTAAGAGGATGAGTGTGCAATGTGTGTCACTGCACAAAACACGGAATGTTAGAAAAAAAAAGAACGATCGAAATCTAAGAAATCATTTGTTACGGGGCGGTGACGGGATGACTTACTCGGAAAAGTAAGGCACGAGGAAGTTATCCTTATCTGGGTTTGCCAGCATGAAGCCTTCGAGGTATGAACTCGCGACTTGCCAGTCCCCAGCGCTGCCCAAGATCTTGGCACGCATGTCGAAGGGGTCGACTATCACGATGTCTGGGGTCGGTAATGAAGAAGCATTGGTCCACTTGGGAAGCCAGTACCCATGGCTCATTTTTCGCGGTGACGTTTGCGCCTGCGGTCTTGGATTTGGCTTCGGGTATAACCATGGTGGTGAAATACCGGTCTTCTTTTAGGACGCTCTTGGCCCATCTGACGCGGAACATCGGGACCTTCTCTCCAGCATAGCTCAGCTCCCAGATCTCCTCGATCCATCCGTAGTATCTGTCCTTGTCGTTACCGGTGTAGGATTCCATCGTTACCCCGGAGTTCTGATAATCGCTCTTCATGTCCTTTTCCTCGGTGTAGAATGTGTAGCCGTTGATATCGTACGCCTCATAGGTCATCAGGTTGTGCTCGGCGCCCTGTGACAAGGCGAATATGAGTTTTTCTTCCGCGGAAGAATCCTCATGTAAAGGGTACGACAGAAGCTTCTCCTTGAACCAACACGTGAAACATGAGTTGTGCTCTTTGATTATATCTTCGTCCGTCCTCTGTTGGCCTCGGTCATTGTACGTCTTCTCAATAAAGGTTTTGTGCTCTACCACCCAAGGATCGACCACGTCTATGTGTTGTAGCGCGACTAGGTTTGCTCTTTCAAAGTCGGCGAGTCGACCCTTGAAGTCGACATGCATTTCATGGCGACCCTCACGGTGACCCCATCCAGCGAGCCTGCCGAGGTGCCTGTTGACGGGAAGACCAACGGGGTTCTCGATGCCTAGATAATTCATGCAATAGGAGATGCACTCTTCGGTCAGAAAGCCCTTGGCTATGCTTCCATCTGGACGTGCCATGTTGCGAACGTATCCTTTGATGACACCATTCATCCTTTCGAATGGCATCATGCTGTGCAGGAATGTCGGCCTGAGTTGGATGATATCCTCCATGATATGGACCAGCAGATGCACCATAACGTCGAAGAATGCGGGCGGGAGTAGATCTCAAGCTCGCATAGTTTCACCACGATCTCTTCCTATAGTCTTCTGAGTTGCCTCACGCCAACCGACTTCCGAGAGATGACGTCGAAAAAGTTGCATAGGCCAAATAGCGTTTCACGGACGTGCGCGTCCATGATCCCACGGATTGCAACTGGAAGTATCTGCGTCATCAGCACGTGACAGTCATGAGACTTCATCCCGCTGAACTTCTGCTTCGCTGAGTCTAGGTATCTGCTTATCTTCCCCGCGTAACCGTAAGGAAGTTTTACTCCTCCGAGGCAGGTGAAAAACTGCTCGATCTCCTCCTGACTTAGAGTGAAGCACGCGGGAGGGCAGTCATATTCGATCTTCTTGGCCTTTTTGCCTTTGCGACGACTTTCCGTGTCCTTCGCCTCATCATCATCATCATCATCATTAGGGCGTTTTGCGTGAAGCTCCTCCCTGATGCCCATTGATTGCAAGTCTGCCCTTGCTTTCGGCCCATCTTTGGTCCTCTCTGGCATGTTGAGCAGGGTACCAAGCAGACTCTCGCACATGTTCTTCGTGATATGCATGACATCAAGGCTGTGAGGCACACGGAGGATCTTCCAGTACGGCAAGTCCCAGAAAACAGACCTCGTTTTCCATACCTTCAGCAGCGGCTCTAGCGCCTTTCTCTTCTTTCCCGGCGGTGGGCACTCTTTCCAATTTTTCAACAGCTCGTCTATCTCCTCGCCGCTCCTCGTACGCGGGCGTCTTCGGGGTTCGGTTTCACCATCGAACAGATCCTTGCGTTTTCTCCATGCGTCATCATCGCGAAGCCACCTTCGATGTCCCATGAACACGGTTTTCGAAGACCCAGGATCTCTATCTAGCTGGCGATACGTTGTGTCATCCATGCACCTGACGCATGCACAAAATCCATGGACCACCTACCCCGCGACATATCCGTAACCGAGATAGTCGTGCACCGTCGTGAGCAGTGCGTCTCTCATTGGGAAATATTCTTTCGCTGCGGCGTCCCACGTATTGGCTGCCGTTTTCCACAGCATGTCTATCTCCTCTTTCAGCAGCCCCAGATACAGATTGATGTCATTCCCTGGTTGTTTCGGCCCTTCAATTAGCATACTCATGTGAATGTACTTCCTCTTCATGCACATCCAGGGGGGGAAGGTTGTACATCCACACAAACACAGGCCAGGTACTATGTGTGCTTCTCTGGCTGCCAAACGGATTGACTCCATCAGTGCTCGTGCCCAGCACGATGTTCCTTGGATCGTCCCCAAATTCTGGGTGTTCGAAGTTCAACGCTTGCCACTGGCTCGCATCCTTAGGGTGACTCAGCATCTTGTCTTTTTTATTTATCTCCGGATCATTTCCGTCATCTTCTCGTTTCTTTTCCTCCCTATCCGCGTGCCAACGCAGGAGCTTTGCTAGCTTAGGGTCCGCAAAATACCGCTGCAGATGAGGAGTGATCGGAAAGTACCACACCACTTTTCGAGGAGCTTTCTTCCTCTTCTTGTATCGAGTGACGCCGCACACCGGACATATGGTAGACTCCGCGTGCTCGTCCCGATAAATGATGCAATCGTTCATCCACACATGGTATTTCAAATGTGGTAAATCTAGAGGACACACGATTTTCTTCGCCTCCTCGAAACTGGTCGGGCACTTGTTCCCCTTGGGAAGACGTTTGTGCCAGAATGACATGTTCTCGTCAAAGCATGCGTCGGTCATTTTGTGTTTTACCATCATCTCCAGAGCCATGAGCGTTCCTTTCAGGCGGGTATCCTCGGGCCTGCATCCTTCATACAATGGAGTAACCGTGTCTATCTCCATTTGATCCATCTTGGCTTTCTCTTGGGCGGCAGCTCTTGTGTTACCCGTCTGCTTGAGAAGCAGCTCTTGAATATGAGGGTCCTGCACTCAGCCCATCAATGGTCCATCATCGTCTGCTCCGGCATCTTCATCTTCATGATCATGCCCATCGTCTTGATCTTCCTCATCATCATGTCCGGCATCTTCTACATGATGACTATGTCCTGCATCTACTTCGTGATCATGTCCTGGAGATTCTTCGTCTTCTCGCCCGCCCTCGCCGCTATTGTCTTGCTGCCCTTCCTTATTTCTTGCCCGGCCCCCATGGATGACTTCATAATCATCTTCATCACCTTGCCACCGATAGCCATCCATGAAACCACGCAAGAGCAGGTGGTCCCGCACCTGTCTGGAATCCGGGTCCATAAGGCTCTTCAGCTTGCATCTTCGACACGGACATCTTATCTCCGTCTCGTTCTTTTAAAGCATCTCGGCCTTCGCGGAGCTCAAAAACCTATTCACGATGCCTTCGGTCATCGTGCAGACCATGGTCGCCTACGGGGTAGAGCAAAATGATATTTTAGAACCAAAAAAAAATTTGGCATGACTTTGCCGAAAAATAGGACCAAAAAGAATGCATAGTGCCAAATTCTCGCCGAAACGGAAATGAATCAACATTCCGGAAAAATATTGGCCACTATCGCATTTTAAATACCGGTACCTGCAAACACAAACATATGCAACACCACAAACATACGTAGATCTAGGCCATAAAAAGTGTGTATGTTGTTGGAGGGAGAAAAAAGTAGATCTAGAACATAAAGAAAGCTTTCCCCTTACTTACCTATCAAAAAAAGGAAATTTAACCACTTAATTTGGGTGAATCTATGGTGCAAATGAGGTGAGGAGGAGGAAGTAGCCGAGACCAAGGTTGGTAGAGGTGGAGAGAATGAAGTGGGGAAAGTGAGTGTGGTAGGTGGCTGTCAAAAATATCTAGCTGCTCTCAGGTTACCAATGGCGCACCTCCTAAGAATGCGCCATTGGTAACCAGGGTTACTAATGGCGCACCAGGTGTGTGGTGCGCCATTACTAGTTTTGAAAAAAAATTGAAAAAAAAATTGTTAGTAGTGGCGCACCGTGGGTTTGGTGCGCCATTACTAGTTAAAACTAGTAATGGCGCACCAAACCACGGTGCATCACTGGTAAGTCTGGGAAGGGGGGTGTGCCCAAGAGAAACTTAGCGGTGGCGCACCACACACAAGGTGTGCCATTAGTAATATAAACATTAGTGGCGCACCCATGTGTTGTGCGCCACTGCTATTTGGCAGTGGCGCACCACATACATAGTGCGCCACTAATGTCTATATTTGCTATAGCCCTTTTTCTAGTAGTGAAAAGAATATTGGGATTGGTCCAAGATGGAAATGACAAGGTCTTGGGATGGTTTTGAGCTTGACAAGCCAATTGGGAGAAGAATCAAGGGTGATCTCTCCAGGTTCCAAGACCACTAAGCCACAAAAAAGCAAATCCAGACCAAAATCAAAAGAAAAAGAAATGGGCAAAATCCAGGGTGTTACAAACCTACCCCCCTTAAAGAAATCTCGTCCTCGAGATTTGGTTGCTCAGGGGTCAAGCATGAATATTCTCGCTTAAAGAAACCGTTTCCAACTCGGGTTTCCTTTTTGCCTTTGAATAATGCTCCCATTAAATATCATATTACTGACTGCCTAGCTTCGGTGTGGTTTGTTTCACTGGATCCTCATTTCGACGGATCTTACCTCATATATTACTCCGACTTTAATCCTTTTATGTCTGCCGACTTATCTGAGTGTGATGAGTTATCCTGAGTGAACTACGTGCCCTTCTCGCAAGTCCGAGAGTAGTTCTTCATGGACGTGTTGTGATGAAGTCAAGTACAGACGACCGCCCATTAAGGTGTGAACAGATTCTCTTGGTAGACACGGAAATCTTTTACTCATTGCATTGTGCTGCTTAAAAGGAATGTGTGTCCTCCAGGTTCAAATGGTGCTATGAATCATACCGCTCTCCTGACGGAATCTGACCTCTAGAAATGATGGCTGGAATATCTTGGGTATCTCCACTATCTTGAGTATCACATTCCTCCCAAACATTTGACTGTCACCTGTCGTGACCAGCATAAATGTGTATGACCTTATAACGGTATTATCTGCAGACTTGACTAATGGTGGTCCTAATAGAAAGATCTTGTCCACCGCAGGCTAACTTCTAACTGATTTCCCTAGGTGAGGACACATGCTTCGAGACAATTGTCAACCTTCTGATAACTCGGTCTGTCGTTATCTCTATGTAAATAGTAGGCCGTGTAATGCTTTAGCACTGTTGCTGTAATCAGACTGCTGAATTGACCTGACCGACTTGAATATCCCCTTCTAACGATTCTGAACATGTCTAGCTGGCTGAACGGGTTACCTTGTTATGAGGTTCCTGCAAATGGAATAGACCCCATGGGTTTGCACCCATGGTGATCGGTACCGAACCAGACTGTCCATAGTATATGTACCATGCAACCATTACCATACCTGTATGGACAATCTTGCTCTTTTCATTATGGTTCTCTTTTCCTGGATCCTTTGCTGAAAGAACTTGGCCTTATATGTTCTTGATTCTTCGTGTGACCATAGGTGCTATCAGGTGCAATATTCTAGCAGGCATATCTTATCCTGAACCCCTGACAGGGTATCTTTGCTCACAGGACCAGTTTTATCGTCCTCCACGCTTTATGCGTAGGGCAATGGTCATCCGAACTCAGGTTTCTAGTTACTTGTATGGGGCTCCTAGCTGTCATCAACCATGCAAACACTGACAAGAGTTAATGATATCACTTTGTCGGGTGTGAGGGAACTGGCCTTGATAATCATGGCAAAATTGTTGTCTCGACGTTCTCTGGCTTCATATCTTCCATCACACTGAGGTGTATATCTGTCTTTCTTTCTCTTTCTTAGGTGATAGTCAGATTCTCACTGGGCTGACATCATTGTATGAGTAACTCATATGACCTTGGCAGCATGTTCACCATATCTATGGAAACATGTGTAGCTGGGCACATGATTTCTGATGCAGACTTGTGTCCTGATTGATTTTTGCCTTCTGACCAACTATTGACTCTTGGGAATGCATTGTCATATGCTGCCAACTGTTGGTAGAATATCTTGTACTGATGACGATCTGTTGCCTTGCTGACGAAGATTGCATAGCTTGTGCTGGAAGCCATTGACATTATCTTGCTGAGGAAGACTGAATAGCTTGTGCCTGAAGCTTCTGCTGGGATAGCGTGCTGAAGAAGACTGGGTACCGTACCTCAGAAGCTTCCTCCCTTAAAGACTTGTTGGGGAAGACTCGTTACCTTATGCCAGAAACTGCTGCGGTATCCTACTAAAGAAGTCTGAGTACCTTGTACTGGACGATATCCATGTGTCGTATCGAGGAAGACAGAGGAACCTTGCGTCGTAAGCTTCTCTGGTAGCTTGCACAGAAAGACTGGGTTGCTTGCATATGAAGCTTTCTTGTTGCCATATGCGGACTGAGTGCATATATATATATATCCCTTAATGTTCCTGCTGCCGGTTGCTTGCTGTATGAAGAAGAATATTCGACTACCCTTCTTGCTGGGCACTGAGTTCATAGCATATTCTGACTTGCTTCCGGGATATAGCAGGTTTCGAATCATACTCATAGCAGACTCAAACCTTGTATATGATCCATACCTTTGACTCAAAATGTACAGTTGATCATGCACACATCTTTGCCTTCTTGCTGATTTGATCATTACTGCTGTAAAGATTGCACATGGATGTATACTCGATGCTGACGATCCAGCCAGGATATCATTTATAGCCAGGCCAGATATTCCCAATGATACAATCGGCTGAAAATTCCTTACTATTGAGCTTAGCTGCCAAATGTTTGTCTCTCCACTGATTCTTTGAGTCCGGGGTCGGTGAGCAACTTCCATAAGGGGACAATAAGATAACACCAAGGGCCCAAAGAAAGAAGCAAAAGAAACGACAAAAAGCACACCAAGCATCAAGCAATATGATATTCTACAGCTATTCACAGCAATAACAAGCATGCCTACTTAAGCACACAAATCTCGCAATAACTCCGGTTTTACGGTCTAACATGTTGTGACGGTGTGCACAAAAGGGAATCCTCGTGTGGAAAGAGTTGGTGTAAACAAAGCTACAGCAGACAGGGGCTTAACACCGGTTGCTGCTGGACGGACACGGAGGTGAGGACGGACTTGGTGATCATGTATCGGAACACGGAGGTCACGACCACATCATCATCAAGCGGACGGAAGAACACCGTACTCGTCCAGAGAATGGGTGGTAGGGTAGGATAGCGATAACAAGAAAGGCTTGCGGGAATTGCCCTTTTCTGATTACTAAGATCAGTAAGGGTTGCCAACGTGGTAGTGGGATGGCACGAGCCGGGATAGAAACATGTCTATCACCGAAACAATAGGGGTGGCTGAATAGGATAATTGGTGTGGTACCGGTGCATCAATCTGACAAGGAATCGACAACACCAAGCACCTTGGCATCACTCCGCTGGGACGGAGATGACACCACACCAAGGAACAAATATGCAGATAGGAGGGTGCTGGTGGTGAATCGAAGCCGATGCCACCTACACTCACCATCTCAACCGCTAGTGACAAGATAAATCCTCTATATGCATGCTATGCAACAAACAAGTGTAGCAAACCGATAAGACTCTATACTATTGTTTACTAACACTCGCGCGGTCTAGGGCGTCATACAGCCAGACCTGCTCTGATACCAACTACTGTGGCACCCTGGCTCAGAGAAAACCGGAACGCCCCCTATTCCAGCCTAGAGACAAGTCTTCTGGAATACGGCACTGTTGGCGTAGAACAAATCAGCTCTTTATTACTATGGATAAGGTTACAAGGGTACGTGGATTACATCGGCAAGGCGACACTACGCCTGCCCAGGGTAGCACTATGCTAACAGCGGATCAACCCGAGGAAGCGGAGTAACTCTCGGCAGCGGAACAACGACGGCGGTGATGCACTCCACTCCGCAGGGACTCTGGCTGGAACGCGTATCCTAGCTCGCAAACCCGGAATCCTCGACAAGAAAGCAATCATGGCATGACCTGCAAACAGGCATGACACGCCAGGTGAGTACTTTGAATGTACTCGCAAGCTCACAGCAACCAAAGC
Source organism: Thinopyrum elongatum (assembly GCA_011799875.1). NCBI lineage: Eukaryota > Viridiplantae > Streptophyta > Magnoliopsida > Poales > Poaceae > Thinopyrum > Thinopyrum elongatum. Next base: position 577,353,635 of record CM022299.1, read on the forward strand.
AATCAAGACCAGCAACAACATGGCATAGATTAAGCAGGTGTAAGCAAGATGATGCTAGAACAATATAAGCATGGCATGGCATACGAGCAGGATGTCACTACATGCAACAGGTTAAAACTATCATGATGCAACTTACTCTGTTCTGGGGTTACCTCATAACCACCACATGTAAGAACTTATCATCGAGTGTGCCACACGATAACCTCGGGACCAGCCAAACTTGGTATTACAATACCGTAGTGAGAACATGATCACAAGGAGCTTGGTCTTTACTCGAGATCACCACATAACACTATCAACCGAATCTGGTATCTATGATACCGCGGTGACCCTCTTGTGATCACAATCAACCGTCATCGGTATCCTCGATACCACGGTGATCCTCTCATGATCACATAAAGATAAACCAACTTCTTCCTCATCGAACCGGGTTGTTATAAGCAAGATTATTATACTGTTGACCCATAGTGTGTCCTACTACGAACTGTGCCCATGACCGAGGACGCGGCTATCGATAGATCATACACTCTGCAGAGGTTAGTACACTGTACCCACACCACGAAACTCATGGCCTCGTGCTCCCATTTGGGTGGACCAACGCCGTTCCGACAAACTCCCCTTTAGGCTATGTCATGGGTGACCCCTGTGTCACTCTGGACACCTGCCACCATCGTGGCCAAACAAAACTGTCCCAAACGGGGACCTGAGCTCAATACCAAAACTTGGTTCACAAGGTTATAGCCGCCTACCTGATAACGGTAGCACACACTCATAACCTTCCTTGGTTGGAGGTACCAGCGAGAGGTGCGCATGAAAATAGACCGAATTAGGGCCGGCCCATCCCGGCAAGTGTGGTTGCGCTGGTGAGCTTGATTCGGTGGCGCACTATGACTCAGCCAACAGGTGTTCAAGTTCGATTAACATCCAGTTTAACTTGAATGTAAATGAGATGAGTCACGATAACATGATGAAACCGTATTGCATATGAACATGATATAACCTAAGCAGGGATGGGAAGCATGATATCTGAAGCATAGCATCAACAACATGCCAGCATTTAACCTGCTAAATGCAAACGAGCATGGCATAGCGGTGAGCATGAACAACTTCAGTATGTCCATAACAACCGATAAAGAAACATGCAGACATGTCATCATCTTAGCATGAACTACTGCAAGTATCAACCATGAGCATAATGCTACCAACGAGTACTTGATAACTAGCAAGATGCACATGGACGGAATATAAAGATGACACATGAGCATATACAGTATCCTCAAACATATTAACATGTACACATTAAATAATTATTCAAGTAGGAAACCATAGCTACTGCAAATCCATTATGCAAGTGGCTGTCGTGGCTTGCCTGTGGATGAAGGAACCATTGGGAATAATTGTGGAGAGTCCGCGGAAACGATTGCTGAAAACAGTTCTCTCTCGGAGGGGCTGTTTACGGGCAAGGGCAAATTGGTCATTTCCACTGTTTCAAAACATAATGAAAGTCATACCAACAGAACGGGCTCAACGAGATGAAGAAGTGGGCTTTGGAATCACCTCGATCGGGGTTACGGTTGCGAAGAAACGGCCATTCGTCCGATAGGCAGAAATTAAATAAAAATATTATTTTTCTGCTCTTATCTAGTGAACGTCCGCAATATAACAGATTCGGCCGGATGGGTTAAACTGAAAGCACACTTTAGACAATACGCTTTCGCGAAGCCGAAAACGTACCCAGAGATAATGCGCTTCCACCTAACAGTGCGGGCCCGGGCGGGGTCAATGTCGGGATGCTTACAGGCGGGGCCCACGGCTGACCTTTCTCTCTCCTGTCCTCCTCCTTCAACCTCCCGACGGGGCGACATGGGAGGCCCGACCGAGCACGGCCGGCGTTGGCCTCGGTGCTGCTGGCCACCTCCGGTTGGGGTCCGGCCACCGGCGTGACCAGCGCGTCCGGGCGCATCCACCAGGGAACCTGGCTCCCGTCGGAGAGCAGCGAAGCCAGCGGCCTCTCGACCACGGTGGACGGTGGCCATGGCGATGGTGTGCGCACGGAGACGGCGGAAAGGAAGCAGCGAGCTGCAGGGAAAGGTCTACGGTGGTGGTGGATGCTCAAGGTGGTGGAATGAGGGGGACGGAAGGCCGGACTCACGGGAATTTAGGAGGAGGGCCACGGCGGCCATGGTGGAGATGGCGGCCGAGGAGGAGCTCCGAGGCTCAGGTGAGTAGCCAGGGGGTACCAGAGGAGTGTGGTGAGTGTGCTGATGAGCTCGGGAGAGGCTTGGGTGGCTTTATATAGCCGAGACGGCGCAGGGCTCGGGAACGGCCGCGATGATGCGTGCGCCACGCGCCGGAGCTTTGGGAACACGCATGGAGGACGGGAAAGGTGTCCAGAGGACTCATGGAGGAGTAGAGAGGTCTCAGACGAGCCCAGGAAGGCTCGGGAGAGCTCCGGCAACCGGACACGTCGGCGACAGCGGCTGCAAGTCAAGGGTATGGCTACCGAACTATGTAGGAGGGGACGTGAGACGGGGAGACTGGTCCAGTGAGGAAGACGACATCGAGGGGAAACTCCTAGACAAGGCTATGTGTCGAGGGAGAGAAGGAAACCGACGACCCCGAGGGCCCAACTGCCAGAGCGCGCTGGCTGGTATGCCAGCCGCGTGGTCACCGCGTGATAAGTCTCACGCTGTGCACTCTGGCCGACCTAATCTTGTCTGGAGGATTTGTCATTCGAAGGATAAGGCCAAAGACACTACTAGAAAAAAGGCTGTTAGTGGCGCACCTATTTTGGCTACTAATGGCGCACTATAGGTGCGCCACTATTATCACGCCACTACTAATAAATAGTAATGGCGCACGCCTGGTGTGCCACTGTTAATCTACCTAACAGTGGCGCAACACCTGATGCGCCATTACTATCTTAGGTAGTAATGGCGCACCACATGTGCGCCATTACTACCTTTTCAGGTGCGCCACTGGTAACTTTTTTCATTATTTTTTGTCAATTTTTTTTGAATTTGGAAGCGGGAAAATAGTAATGGCGCACATTCTAACCCCCACGGTGCGCCATTACTATTTTGAATTTTGAATCTGGATCAGGATCGCGATTTTTTTGCCCTTTTTTTTGCTCATTTTTTTTCACGATATTTTTTCAAATTTTTTTCTCGTTTTTGGATCTTGTACGTTCTTTTGCCGGAGAGGAGTTCGCCGGAGAGGAGGGCCAAGGAGAGACCGTGAGGAGGAGAGGAGGGAGGAGGAGGAGGTCACTGGAGAGGAGCTCGCCTACATCGTCGGAGAGGAGGAGGAGGTCACCGGAGAGGAGCTCGCCTACATCGCCGGAGAGGAGGAGGAGGTCGCCGAAGAGGAGTTCACCGGAGAGGAGGGAGGAGAAACCGTGAGGGGAGGGGAGGAGAGGAGAGGAAGGAGACCACCGGAAGGAGTGAGGAGATCACCGGAGAGGAGGGAGGAGGAGCTCACCGAGAGGAGGGAGGAGAGATCACCGTAGAGGGGGAGGAGAAACCGTGAGGGAGGGGGAGGAGGTAGGAGGAGGTCGCCGAGAGGAGGAGAGAGGTCGCACGAGAGGAGTGGGAGGAGGTCACCGGAGAGGAGGAGGAGGAGGTCGCCGGAGAGGAGGAGGGGAGTATGGTGGAGGAGAGGAGGGGAGATGGAGTTGAGGAGAGGAGGAGATAGAGTGGAGGAGAGGTGGAGTGGAGGAGAAAAATGAAGAGGTAAGGAGGAGAGGACCACGCCCATCCATATATACGGCATAGTAATGGCGCACCGTGGGCAGGTGCGCCATTACTATCTTTTTCTTTATTTTTTTGATTTATTTTGAATTTGGAAGGCGGGAAGATAGTAATGGCGCACCTTGGGCAGGTGCGCCATTACTAACTTTTTTTTATTTTTTTATATAGTTTGAATTTTGAAGGCGGGAAGATAGTAATGGCGCACCATGGGCAGGTGCGCCATTACTGAGTTTGATTTTTTTTGAATTTGTTTGCCTCTCCAGATCTTGAAAGCCCCGTAACTTTTTTTCTGATAGGTTTTTGAGGATTCTAAAAATCTTCAACGGGGTTCCCATTTTATGCAAAAGTTATGCCCATTTTATCGGAGTTCGTATGCAAAAGTTATGCCCATTTTACAAATTCTCGAGAGATTTTTCAAAAAAGTCAAAAATTCATGTTTGTAAATTTTGCTAACAACTAGACCACATATCACATGGGAATCTTATTTTCTTTTATTTTTTTGACATTTCTAACATTTTCTTTTTTTTTTAAACTGAAAAGGCGGTCCGGGGGGGTGCATTTGGTGAATTTTTTGGCCACCTCAGAAAGTTAGTAATGGCGCACCTTTACAAAGTGCGCCATTACTATGTCAACTTACTAATGGTGCACCTATACAAAGTGCGCCATTACTATGTCCAGGATTGGGTCAAACCTTGGTCAAACATAGTAATGGCAATTTTGTAATGGCGCACCACGTGTACAGTGCGCCATTAGTGTCCATATTATCTATAGCCGTTTTTCTAGTAGTGAATGGCGCACCTCCTAAGAATGCGCCATTGGTAACCAGGGTTACTAATGGCGCACCTGGTGTATGGTGCGCCATTACTAGTTTTGAAAAAAAAATAAAAAAAAAATTGTTAGTAGTGGTGCACAGAGGGTGTGGTGCGCCATTACTAGTTAAAACTAGTAATGGCGCACTTTCCCCTGGTGCGCCATTACTAGTTTTGAAAAAAAAATGTTAGTAGTGGCGCACCATGTGTGTGGTGCGCCATTAGTAATATGGCCATTAATGGGGTACCTATATCTGGTGCGCCACTGCTATATAGCAGTGGCGCACCACATACATGGTGCGCCATTAATGTCCATATTAGCTATAGCCGTTTTTCTAGTAGTGAGAGGAAAGAAATGGGCATAGTAGAGCTTGAGATGACCACAGCTAGCAGATTTGCTCAGGAACAGCAATGTGTTTGTGTTGTGGTGAGAAAGATACAAGGAGATATAGGGACTGGTTTTGCTGGAGAGTGATCACATGTTGTGAACACTGTGTGGGCAAAAAATCAGCTCAAATGGAGAAAGGAATACACCACTTGCTGTACAAGTGACCCCATTGGTCAGAATTAGAGAAGTTGATGTTGTGCTCATATAGAGCATTGGATGGAGCTGAAATTTAGATGAGGCTATTTATTTTTGCATATGAAGACACTGTATAAATTTCATACCATTTGGATAAACCAAAATGGTACTTCCTTCACACAGCATCCCACTGGACAAAATCTTAGAAAAAATAGCTGAGGATAAATGGCTAGATAAGATGAGCCCAAATCTGGTAGAGAGGTGTTGTGTGGATAGGAGAATGCTTTGGTAAATTTTCAGCAATTATGAAGCAATATAAAATATAGTTGCTTCACAACAGGAAAACATGACCAGAAGCCAAGATTTGATGGTATGCTCACATAGTTGATTGGATAGGGTTGAAGTTTGGTGGAGAGTCATGATTTGAGCATATGAAGATGCTTGCAAAATTTCAACTCATTTGGATCAGCCTAGCTAGTACTTCCTTCATTAAGGTTCCAGCTGACCAGAAACATTGGAAATTTGCCAAGGAAGATTTACTAGCCCACTTGAGTTGAATTTTGGCAAGAGGGAAGTATAAGGATAGGAAGAGTGCACAAAAAGTTTGAGAGCAAGCAAGCAAAGGCAAAGGGTACTTGCTTCTCAAACTGCCAGCTGGGGCAAACACTACTAGGGAAAACCTTATACATGGAATCTTACCAGTAGCGCGGTTTAAAATAAGGCGCTACTGCTACTTAGCAGTAGCGAGTGGAAACAAACCGCGCTACTGCTACCCACATAGCAGTATCACGTTAGCAAAACACCGCGCTAGTACTACAATTGCCACGACGTTGCCGCCAGACTAGGTGTAGTAGTAGCGCCGGTTTTGTAAATGCGCTACTGCTATTGAACTTAGCAGCAGCGCTTTTCGCCAACCCGCGCTACTGCTAAGTTCAATACTATCTTCCCCAACTGGCCGCCCCCACTCTCCCTCTCCGCTCTGACTCTCGCTCCCCCGCACCCCCAGTTGTCGGCTGCCGCCGCCATTCCCCGACCACCGTCGTCGCCCGCCGCCACCGACGCTCCTGCTCCTCCTCCACTGAGGTAGTCCCTCCATCCCTCCTCCTCCCTCCTCCTCCTCTCTCCTCCCTCCTCCTCCTCCCTCCTCCCTACCGCGCCCCTCCCTCCTCCTCCGGCCGCCCCCTCCTCCCCCTCCCTCCTCCTCTGGCCAAGCCCTCCGCCGACACCTCCTCCTCCTCCTCCTCCTCCCCTTCCTCCCTCCTCTAACCACCCTCCTCCTCCTCCTCCCTCCACCCCCCTCCTCTCCCTCCTCCCTCCTCCTCCCTCCTCCCTCCTCCCACACCCTCCTCCCTCCATCTCTCCTAAACCCTAAACTATTTTTTACTGTTCTTGTATAGTGTAGTTTTTTTACTGTTTTTTAGTAAGAAAATTAATTATTTTTATTTATAGCAAGTGCTTAGTTGAACTAGTTGAATTAATAGAACTAGTTTATTTTTAGTAAGAAAATTTAGGTATATGAGATTTGATGATCTAATTAAAATTTTACTATAGAACTAGTTTATTTTTAGTAAGAAAATTAATAGAACTAGTTTATTTTTAGTAAGTGCTTAGTTGAACTAGTTGAATTAATAGAACTAGTTGAATTTATGTCATTATCACTTTGTCATCAAAGAATGCTATATGAGATTTGATGATCTAAAATTTTACTCGATGGAATATGCAGGCTTTGTAGAGTCGTGTCTCCATGGAGTGATCGTCATCCGAGCTACCTCTACTTTCTCTACACCCGATTTGGTGAGCTAAAAGTCCACCTCCTCCTTCTCTACTCCTCGGTGTTGAATAGAGTAGAACTAGGGTATTTAGTTATGCTTCTTAACCAAATGAAATGTTCGGGTTATAAGATATATTGAAATGTTTTTGTCAATATTGAACCATTGAAATGCAATGAGCACCAGTTTAAGCATCGTTGTATGTGTATGGACATCTTTGTATCGCAGGGAAAATCTGAGTGGCCTATGTTTTGCCAGAGTGTTGATTCATTTCCGTTCCGGCAAATTTCAGGCGCTCGATATGTTCTGTTTTAGCAAAGGTCATGCCGGATTTTTCCGTGAATTTAAGCATGACTTGTGCTAGAATATGTAGGAAATACCGAGTGCCTTGGATTTGCTAGAAAGAGAATTAAATGACATTTCGAGTTGACTTTAAGTCTGTCGGGGCTCCATACATGATAGTCAAAAAATCAGTGAGGGAGAGTCTCCACCATATATGAGAGAAGAAGAATCCCGGCTGTTGTCGTGGGGGTAGCTTCTCCTTCGTTCCCGTGTGCTAGACAAATTGGTGCAATGCACTCGGGAATGAAGGGAGGAGCTACCATCACCGACGGTCGAATATATACACCACGTGAGCTGAGAGTTTTCAAGAAAATACTTGACAGACCGATAGTCAACCCGTGATGAATAATAATGATCTAATTTAGTTTTTGTAGTACACATATTTAATTTTAGAAGTTTAATCTTTGATTTATGAACATAGGAAATGTCGTCCGACGACGATAGGCTCCCGGAGTGCGACTGGTGTGGCGATGACCGGGGTATGTGCGACAGTCCTCACCTGGTACAAGGTTGGTGCTTCAGTATTAAACTCCAGGAGACCTTTGATGTTGAAATGGTACGCAACGATGACAAGTGTTTTTTCGTAATTAAGCACGACTTCTGCTTCTTCAACGTGTAATTTTTGTCTTTTACAATTCGACTAGCTTATCCCATGCCATGCAAGACGCTATGTCTTGGAGAGGATGAATTTTGAAGATCATCAAAGTATGGAAACAAAGATAGTTCACCTAAGGACCCATCACGGTATAGATTTTGCTGTAAATCTTTACAATTCTGAGAGCGTATCCCATTTTGGTTGCCCGAATTGGGAAGCACTTTGCATGATGTATGATCTTCATGAGGGTATGCTAGTCACCTTGGATCTTGGTGATCCTGACGAAGATAATATGGACATTTGGGTCCTTGTTGATACGCTTCCAATTCTACCGCTATGTGAGTTTCTCAAACATTGTTATTAAGTAATTTATATTGTTTATTTCAAAATAGTTGACAGCTCATTTTCATTGATAGATTATTTTCATTCTTCAAAGAATGTGCGGAAGATGGTAGACAGAACCTACTACACCGATGGCGTAGAATTAACTTATCGGGAGAAAGATCATCTGATCTCATTTATTAATGATCTTGAGAATTACAATATCTATTATCAAACTCCTGCACATTATGGTCAATACGTGCCACTAGTGCACGTGTTGAACTATGGTAACATCCATGGAGATGTCATGGTAAGATTTTTTACTATTACGACATCAGAGCATCTTTTGCATAAATTCTTCTAAAACTAAACTACATTGCTAACTACGAAGTTATTACTATGTTTTTCAACAGAAAATCCCGAAGGATTATGTGCCTCATCTGATGTTTCCGAAAGGTCACCTTGATGTTATGAGCTTATGGCCAGGTCAACCTACGCATCACTGTTGTTCATATTGGATTTCTAAAACCGATGAACACATGACAATCAAAGATTGGAAAAAATGTATGGTCACTAGTAGGGAGCTACTTGGAAGCAACATTGTGCGAAGCGCAAGAATTGGAGACAAGATAATCTCCATTCTCCATAATGGAGAGTTGGGGCCTATCTTGTTTTATGCTATTTTACCTAAGAGAAGGTAGTAGGTCCTATAAAAGAGGAGTAGGTCTTAGGGACAATGTGTTATTATGTGCTACAATGTGTTAGCTAGAGTTGATGATGATGATCATGAGGAGTTGTTATATGACAATGAGGAGTTGTTATATGATAATGATGATCATGAGGAGTTGTTATATGACAATGATGTATTATGATGATAAGTTGTTAATGATATGATGATGATGTTGATTTATTATATCATTGGGTGAAAGAACCGTAGATTAGTTTCAACTGATCCATCCACTTGAAACTAATCCATGGTTCTTTCACCCAATGATGTAATAACTCATTATGATGTAAAAACAATCTCTAAATTGCTATTGTATGAAAACTTCTAAAATGGTGTATGAATACGACATAAAATGAAAAAGAAATAGAATACGCAATAATAGTAGTAGCGCGGGCACAAAGGCGCGCTGCTAGTACTTTCCAGTAGCACTTTCTGCAAAACACGCTACTACTAAGTATGTATAAAAGTAGCGTGTGTTAGCCCATGCTACTGCTAACCTTTAGCTGTAGCGCCGTATCAGTAGCGTGGCTCCCCGCGCTACTGATAGGCCAAAAACCCGCGCTACTGCTAGGCTTCTCCCTAGTAGTGAGAATAAGGAAAAGGAATATTGGTGAAATATTTCTGAACATGGCAAGGAAGGATTTTGACATATCTGAGGAAGATATGGCCCAAACAATTTATGAGAATTATTTGGAATGCTGGAAATGTAGGTTGCTTCACAACCCAGGGCAAATAGGGTCATTCCTTTCACAGAAAAAGGAATATTCCCAAGGAAAAGAATATTGGGATTGGTCCAAGATGGAAATGACAAGGTCTTGGGATGGTTTTGAGCTTGACAAGCCACTTGGGAGAAGAATCAAGGGTGATCTCTCCAGGTTCCAACACCACTAAGCCACATAAAAGCAAATCCAGACCAAAATCAAAAGAAAAAGAAATGGGCAAAATCCAGGGTGTTACAATTGACTTATACAGCAGCTTTAGTTGTTCAAAGATGCATGGAAATGCCATTAACAGATTATTTGGATTTTTCTGATAATTTTTCATATATAAAGTATTTCATAAGGAGTTACGATTGATTTTCTATGAATTTTAGAAGTTTCGGACATTTTTTGAAATTCATAAGTTCTTTTAGATTTATTTTAAATTCCAGAAAACATTGTTGCATCAGCATGGCATTACTGTGACATCAGCAGTCAACGAAGCAGGTCTAGGTCAAACCTGACATGTGGGGTCCACACGTCAGTGGCACAGTTAACTAATAGTGTTAATTAACACTAATTATGTCCTAACCAAGGGGTTAGTCAGGGTTGGCCCCACATGTCACAGACCTAGGGAGGTCAAACCTCGGTCAAATGGGGTCAACCTTGCCGGAGTTGACCCGTGGCTCATCGCCGGCGAGGCCAGAGATGGCGGAGGGCTTCGGGCCTCCTGCTCCGATGACCAAACGGCCGGCGGAGACAATCTACGTGGAGCTGATGCTCATCCACATCAAGTGGTGCACACAGCAACGACTCTGGTGACCTAAGTCAATGTCGGCGTCAAGCTTTGTGGTGGCCAGAGTTCGGGCGAGGTCGGGTTCGGCACTACGGTGTACGGGAGGAGCTAGTGGGTGTGCTCGGCTCCTGGGGGAGTTCCGAGCATGATGACGCGCTCGGGCACAAGCTCCAGTGACTGCAGCGATGACGGTGACACGGCCGGCGTTGAGGAGCTCTCGGCTCTAGTGGTTTACATAGCTAGGGTGCTATAGAGTACGGGGAGAGAGGGAGCGGCAGAGGAGCTCACGACGTTCACGATGAGAAGATCAGCGGGCTCGGGGGAGGTCCGGAGCGAGCGGGACAACGGTGGCGATCTCGGCGACCCGAGGAGGAAGAAGAGGTCGAGGACAGCGCTTTGGGGCATTTGGCATCGACGCGAGTCAACCGAGAGGGCGAGGGGGTCGAGGCGGAGCTCCTGGACACGACAGCAAGGCCTGGGGTGGCCAGTGGCTGCGCGAACGATGGACGGCAGCGACGAGCTCGTTCGGCCGAGCTCAAGATCGAGCGAGGGGGAAGGGGAAAGTGAGGGGGAAGAGGTCAGCGAGATCGGGACGGCTGTAGAGGGCTTATCTGTGGCATCAATGTGGCTCGTGGCAAGCAGGAGGTAGCGAGCTGCAAGCAAGCGCGCGTCGGGCACATGCTCTATGTCCGACTAGCACGGGGAAGAAGACCACCCTGCCCCTGGTGGGCTGGGCCGACCAGGTGGGCTGCCAGGTGAGCGCCAGCTAAGTTTCTAACCTTTTCTAGTTTTGTTTGTGTTTTCTAATTTTGCAGCTTGTTTGTGATTTAGTTTTAATACCAAATCAATTCTATAAATCCTGAAAATATTTGTGGGCAGTAGATGAAATATTTCAGAGGCCACAGCTGTTTTTAGAATTGGTGGAGCAATAAAACTATTTATAGGATTTATTTCCTCCAACTCAAATACAATATAATTTAAGTCAAAAATCCAGAATGGCCTAGAAAAATGTGCACCATTTTTGGCAGAGGTTTTCACCCATTTCAAAAATGATGAACTTTTCTGAAGGGCATTTTGGGTTAATTGAAAATGTTTTCAGTTGCTCCTAGTTTGTCAGAGGGGTGCTAGGGTTTGCTGGATCCCCATTTCACATTCATTGAATTTTAGACATGATGACATGATGATCATGCAACTATTTATAGGCATTATTCTAGGGCTGTGATAGGGGATAAATTGGTAGGAAAAGACCATCGCTCGTCCCTGACCGCCACTCATAAGGAAGACAATCAATAATAAATCATGCTCCAACTTCTTAGCATAACGAGAAACTATACGTGCATGCTTCAGGAATCACAAACCTTAACACCTATATTCTTACTAAACCCTAGTACCTCCCACATATTATCATCTCTATATCGCAAAACTATTGCAAGGAATCAAACATATCATATTCAGTGATCTACAAGTTTTATGAAGGATTTATGACTAACCATGTGAATGACCAATTCCTGTTGACTATCTAAATAGATATAAGTGAAGCAAGAGAGTTTAATTATTTCTACAAAAGATTTGCCCCTGCTCTAACAAATATAAGTGAAGCAAAAGAGCATTCTACAAATGATATTTTTCTATGTGTAGAGAAACAGGCAATCCAAACTTCAAATGATATAAGTGAAGCACATGAAGCATTCTAAAAAGTCATACTCAAAAGATATAAGTGAAGTGCAAAGAGTATTCTATAAATCAACCAAGAACTATCTCATACCAGAATGGTGCATTATTATAAGAAAAAGGAAACGCACATGGCGCTCCAAGAATTTACGTATATCATGTCAACAAAACAAAAAAGGAAACATACCGATAATTGTTCAAGAAGGATGGGATGCCCTCTGGCGCATCCCCAAGCTTAGATGCTTGAGTCTACTTGAATATTTACTTGGGGTGCCTTGGTCATCCCCAAGATTGAACTCTTGCCTCTCCTTATTCTCCTCATATCGATACATCCTCGATCATCGAACGCTTCATCCAAACAAAACTTAACCGAACTTTTTATTAACTGGGTTAGTACATATAACACGAAATCCCATCATGTACTTCTGTATCATTATTGTATACTTATAATAAATCATTACCCACTATATGCTATCACAATTATATGGCCCCAAGTCAAAGGAGGCCCAACAAGATTTCAAACATATGCAAATAATGAAACTATACTGGCAATCTATGAAAACAGGACAATCCGTAAAGATGCACATGGTACATACAATTATGTAACTCAAACAATTCTGAAAAATTAGGAAATAATAAACCATTTTCATAGCAGTACTGTGTAAAAAAAATTAGAAACTTTTGACATTCCAGTAAAAAATGTAAATTCACGTACTACAGCCAAAGTTTCTGTTTTTGCACTGCACATACCATGCAAGCAATCTAAACATCCTATAGGCAAATCTTGGCACATTATTTTTATAATACAATGGATTTGTACAAGGGGATAATTATTTTTCCTGAAAAGTTTTTGTAATTTATGATTTGCAAAGTCTCCATGTGCATGAACAATGTTCAAGGAGCTCCCCCACTTCAACGGTGCTCGTCTTTCTTACTTTCACTTTTCTTTTTGAAAAGATTTAGGTTCCACTCTATATTTTTTTAATACTTTTTAAAAGCACACAATAGAATAAAATGACTCTATAAGACTTTCGGGTTGTCTCCCTGGCAGCGTTTTCTTTAAAGCCATTAATCTAGGCATAAAGTGCTCAAGTAATTGATCCACCCGGATCCCAAGGTATATCAAAGCCAATTTTAATTAACAATTATTTGTAATTTAGTATTGAGCACAAAGCAACATATATCATGCAACAACAAAGTTTAACTCTCTTCCTATGCATCGGCATGTCATAAAAGAACAATTCATGCATACAAAGTAAAGGCCAATGCATAGTATAAACTGTTTCTTGCAATTTTATCGTATTGGAAACATAGAGAGGTGGAGATGTAGTTCCTCTCTCATAATAATTGCAAGTAGGAGCAACAATCATATGCATATTATATTCACCAAAATCATCATGTGTAGTAGTAAAACGTAACCCATCAATATAATCCTTAATAAGCGCAAACTTCTCCGATATAGTATAGTTGGGAGAATTCAAAAAGATAATAGTACTATCATGCGTGGGTGCAATAGCAACAATTTCATGTTTAACATAAGGAACTATAGCAAGTTCATCTCCATAAGCATAACTCATATTGGCATCTTGGCCACAAGCATAGCAATCATCAATTTCATCAAAAAGGGATATTTCAAACGAATCCAACGGATCATTGCAATCATCATAGCATTCATCCTTTGGTAAGCACGAATGGAAATTAAATAATGTATGAGTTGAAGAGTTACTCTCATTAGAAGGTGGGCACGGGTAGCTAATCCGCTCTTCCTCCTTTTGTTCTTCGCTCTCCTCATCATCTTTTTCATCTAATGAGCTCACAGTGTCATCAATTTCTTCTTCCATAGTTTCCTGCAAAATATTAGTCTCTTATTGGATAGCGGAGACTTTCTCAATAAACTCATTAATATCGGCATTATATTTATAATTCTCATAGCAATATTTCAGTATAGGAAAATTTTCAGATCTGTAAACAGCATCATCACAATCTTCATACTTTTCAAACAAAGATTCAATTTCATAGGCACCCTTAAAAGTAACAAATTCTTCTATTCGTTCCACATCATAGTAATCATATATATCATTAGCATAAGAAGCCAAGATTTCATTATCATTAAATTGCCATGAAAAGGGAAGGTGTGGAGCCTTCGTCCAAGAGCAGCAAGTATACTCATATCTCAAGCATAAATTCCAAGCATACCAATGCAACATTTCAATTTCATCCCATAAGAGTTTCCCTTTTAGAGTCAAGCGATAATCCCTAAAGTATTGACGTTGATCCAACATGTCTCCCAATATCAACTTGAATGGGGTTTTCTCAGGATTATCAAAGTAGTGTTTAATATTTTTCACATAACGAGCATCGAGGGTTTTAGGAGGTTCCCCAACTCCATGAGTAGCAAGTACACCTTTTTTTTTGTATTTCATGTTCCATATCCATAAATAAAGATAGAGAGCAACTTAGAATAGAAAATAAAATCTACTTAGTGATAAAACAAACAAGCACACATGAGAATATTCACCCCACGCTATTGGTCCCCGGCAACGGCGCCAGAAAAAGGTTTTGATAACCCACAAGTATAGGGGATCAATTGTAGCCTTTATCGATAATTAAGAGTGTCGAACCCAACGAGGAGCTAAATGTAGAATTTATATTCCCTTCAAGTTCTATTGACGACCGATACAACTCTACGCATGCTTAACGTTCGCTTTACCTAGAACAAGTATGAAACTAGAAGTACTTTGTAAGTGTAAAGGGATAGGTTTGCAAGATAATAAAGAACACGTAAATAAAAGTTAGGGGCTGTTTAGATAAATTTAGTTTTAGTAGAGAGCTTTTGTCACAAGAAAGTTATTTGTACCTAGGCAATCGATAACTAGACCGGTAATCATTATTGCAATTTTATATGAGGGAGAGGCATGAGCTGACATACTTTCTCTACATGGATCATACGCACTTATGATTGGAATTCTAGCAATCATCCGCAACTACCAAAGATCATTAAGGTAAAACCCAACCATAGCATTAAGTATCAAGTCCCCTTTACTCCCATACGCAACAACCCACTTACTCGGGTTTGTGTTTCAAACACTCACGCAACCCACTATAAGTGAATCATAAACATATTGCAACACCCTACAGCGGGAATCCCTCACACTTGCGCGACACGGAGAGCATCATAGGAAAGCACCAATAATAAAACATACAACTGAAACCAATCACAAGGATCAATCAACCCATAGGACAAAATGGATCTACTCAAACATCATAGGATAGCCACATATCATTGGATAGTAATATATAGCGTTGAGCATCATGTTTAAGTAGATATTACAATGGGGAGAAGAGGTGGTGTTACACCACTACATTGAGGGGGGAGAAAGTTGGTGTTGACAGTAGCGAGGTTGTTGATGTAGATCGCCGTCACGATCCTTGCCCCGGCGGCACTCCGGCACCACCGGGAGAGAGGGGGGAGAGCCCTCCTCCTTCTTCTTCTTCCTTGACGTCCCCCCTAGATAGGAGGAGGGTTTCCCCTCTGGTCCATGGCCTCCATGGCAGCGGAGGGGTGGGAGCCCCTACGAGATTGGATCTATCTCTTTGTTTCTCTTCTGTTTTGCAACCCCTGTTTCTGGACTTTCACCATTTCTTAAATTTCCAGAGATCCGTAACTCCGATTGGGCTGAAATTTTGAGGGGATTTTCTTTTGGATATTCTCTTTCTTGCGGCCAAAGGATACGCCCAACCGACTTGCGAGGTTGCCACAAGCCCTAGGGGCGCGCCTACCCCCTAGGGCATGCCCTATGAGCTTGTGGGGCCTGTGGACCACCTGTCACGCTGATACTTCTTCCCAAAAATCACATATATTCCAAATAAATGTCTGTAAATATTTATCGCGTTTGTACTTTGTTTGATATGGATATTCTGCAAAACAAAAACATGCAACAAACAAGAACTGGCACTGGGCACTGGATCAATATGTTAGTCCCAAAAAATAATATAAAATGTTGCCAAAAGTATGTAAAAGTTGTAGAATATTGTCATGAAACAATCTAAAATTATAGATACGATGGAGATGTATCAAGCCCCGAGGCAGCGAAAGGCCAGGTGCTCGGTATCGTCCGAAGAGTCGTGGGGGCTTGTGGCTTTGATTTGCAAAGAGTTGACATCCAACGCAGTGTTGGACGAGTGTGTGGGCGTATGTGCGAGTAGTGGGCCAAAAGAACCCGGCTCGAAAAACATTGCTGACCAGGGCCCGAGCTGCTGCGTGATGACCGCCCATGCTGGCGTGTATCTCGGCCAAGAGCTGCATGCCTCCCCTCCTCTTCGGATATGCATCTTTGGAGGACTCCGATGGTGCTTTTCTTGTGCAATTCACCCTCGTGGACCTTATAGGCCTTGGATCGCCGAATTATGCGTCTTGACTCGGTCTGGTCATCGAGGAGCTCTTGGCGGAGAAGGTAGGTGAGAAAGGGCTCGGTCCATGGTGCAATTACTACCATGACTTTGTGAGCCGAAGGCGTTTCTTCGAGTGATGAACCTCCGATGATTTCTTCGTCTGGTTTGATAATAGGAGGGATAATCTTTTCCGGACCATTGGCCTCCGCGTCCTTGCCACTCTCCTGCCAGACCACAGATGGCTTAAAGAGCCATTCGAAAAAGATGTTTTGAGGGACAGAGTCGCGTCTAGCGCCCATCCGGGCAAGGACGTAGGCGGCTTCATTGCTATCTCTAGAGACATGATGGAATTCCAACGCCTCGAACCGGGCGGATATTTTGAGGACGGCATTTCGATATGCTGTCATTTTTGGGTCTTTCGTGTCGAATTGGCCGTTGACTAGGGAGATGGCGAGGTTGGAGTCTCCCTGCACCTCGAGCCGCTGTATACCCATTGATATTGCCATCTGAAGTGCGTGCAACAAAGGCCTCGTATTCGGCTGCATTGTTGGAATCGGTGTACATGATTTGAAGTACATACCGGACATTTTCGCCGGTGGGGATGTAAGAATCACTCCAGCCCCCAATCTGGCAAGCATCTTGGAGTCATCAAAGTACATCATCCAATGTGAGTACATACTGTATTCCCTGGGAGTTCGGCTTCCATCCATTCGGCGACAAAATCAGCCAACACCTGAGATTTAATAGCTCAGCATGGTTTGTATGTAATTTTGAAAGGCACGAGCTCAATAGCCCATTTGGCTATGCGGCTAGTGGTGTCCCTATTGTTAATTATGTCATTCAGTGGTACTTCAGATGCCACCATGACCGAACAATCTTGAAAGTAGTGTCGGAGTTTTCGGGTTGCCATGAAAACTATATAGGCTATCTTTTGGTAATGTGGATACCTAGATTTGCATGGGGTGAGTACTTATGATATGTAGTAGACCGGCTTTTGCACCAGAAACTTGTGACCCTCTGCTTCTTGTTCGACGATGAGAACTATGCTGACCATCTAATTTGTGGCCGAGATGTATAACAACATTGGTTCACCAATGTCGTGTGCTGCTAGTATGGGGTTGCCCGCCAACAACGTTTTAATTTCTTCCAATGCGTCCATTGCTTCGTCGGACCACTCGAAGTGTTTGGTTTGTTTAAGCAGCCTGTAGAGAGATAAGGCCTTTTCACCAAGATGAGAAATAAAGCGGCTCAAGGCCGCCACGCAACCGGCCAATTTTTGGACATGCTTCAGCTCCATGGGGACCGCTAACTGAGATAGGGCTCGGATTTTGGCCGGATTAGCCTCTATTCCTCTATAGGATACTGATGACCCACAAGTATAGGGGATCAATCGTAGTCCTTTCGATAAGTAAGAATGTCGAACCCAACGAGGAGCAGAAGGAAATGACAAGTGATTTTCAGCAAGGTAATTTTCTGCAAGCACTGGAATTGTCGGTAACAAATAGTTTGATAGCAAGATATTTTGTAACGAGCAAGTAACGGTAACGGTAAATAAAGTGCAGCAAGGTAGCCCAGTCCTTTTGTGGCAAAGTACAGGCCAAAACGGTTTCTTATAATAGGCAAAGCGTTCTTAAGGGTACACGGGATTTTCATCTAGTCACTTTTATCATGTTGGTTCGATTTGTGTTCGCTACTTTGATAATTTCATATGTGGGTGGACCGGTGCTTAGGTGTTGTTCTTATTTGAACAAACCTCCTACTTATGATTAACCCCCTCGCAAGCATCTGCAACTACGAGAAAAGTATTAAGATAAAATCTAACCGTAGCATTAAACTTTTGGATCCAAATCGGTCCCTTACGAAATAGCACATAAACTAGGGTTTAAGATGTGACGCCCCCGGCTCAATCGTGCACTAATCATACACGCAAATGCACACAATCAAGCCTAAAGACTCACGGGAAGATATCACAACATAACTCTAAAACATAAATAAAGTCATACAAGCTTTATATTACAAGCCAGGGGCCTCGAGGGCTCGAATACAGAAGCTTGCGTACAAGCATCAGCGGAAGCATCAGATATCTGAGTACAGATATGAAACAGAAACAGATAAGCCCCTAGAAAGGCGGGGCAAAACAAAAGCTACGATCGAAAGGCACAGGCCTCCTGCCTTGGACCCTCCGAACCTACTCCTGGTCGTCGGCCAACTCATAGTAGTATCCACCCTCGGGGTAGTAGTAGCGATCATCGGCGTGGGCAGCTGTATCCGGGGCTCCATCATCTGGTTGCATCAAAAGGATATGGGGGAAAAAGAAAGCAAAGCAACCGTGAGCACTCATCCGAAGTACTCAACAAGCAAGGATCTACACTACATATGCAACATTATCAAAGGGAGGCTGTATATGTGGACTGGGCTGCAGAAATGCCAGAATAGAGAGAAGGCCTAGTCCTATCGAAGACTAGCATCTTAAGTGGTCTTGCAGCATTAGAAGAGTGTAGATTAGCATAGTATAATGTAGTAGTAGTGTCATCAGCCTCACCCAGAGATCCTTTCTCGACTCCCTGCGAGAAAGCAATCCCAGAGCCATACTGTCATCAACCTCATCCAGAGATCCCTTCTCGACTCCCTGCGAGAAGCAATACCAGAGCCATAGTATCCAATACTAGTTGTATCGATCGGGATACAACTCCGAGTGTCCGTTACCGAGGATCCGGCTATGGATAGGTTAGTTCTTCCTTGAAGGGGTGCACCAACTTACCCACCACGCTCGCTTAACTCCAGCCGGACACACTTTTCCAGGTCATGCCCCACCTCGGCCAAACGACACACCGCAACCCTACCTAGAGCTCAGCAGAGAGGTCCCCGTCGGTCTACATCCTAAGCGCTCAAAGGTCTTGGGCCATCGCCCTGTGCACTCTGAGTCGTTGCGTGCAGGGGGAAGCCAGGCACCAGGGGGGCGCCGGTCCGTCCCGGCCGCAATGCTGAACTGGACGTCTGACAGAGCTTTCGGCTAATGCATACGATGCAGAGTACCCATATTTATTCCCGCGTGATGGTTAGTGCTATCGGGCTAGAGGCCTACTCGAATCAAATATCCAAATCGTTAGTATCTAGGGGTTTGCGGTAACGAGCAGAGACTCATTATCGATGTGACCCTGTTGCCCCGTCTCGAGGACTTGCAGCAAGGGCCAAGAATTCCCGGCCACGCCTCATATTCATCACTCGGGCACCATCCAGGTCAACCCGTCTCACAAAAGACTGACGGGAACTCAGGTCCACCTCTACCGGGCGGTACCGCCTGTCCCTCCAGTCCGGCAGTAAAAGTGATTTCCTTGGGTCCCCCTCGAGACCGACCTGTCTCTAACAAAGTCCAGGGGTAAAGTCATAGTAACCGTGTGTCCATATTCATCAAGGGAATCCAAGGTTTCACCCTCGACGGATGCCCACTCGATGTAAACCGTCAAGTTGAACTTAGGAGGAATCATCCTCGAGGTTCACACTTGAAGTGTTCCGTGACAGGGTCGTATCGGCAGTGGAGAAGGAGGAATCACCCTCGATGACCACGACCAATTATCTACCCTACAAGGTTAACATCAGAAGTGCTGATGAGGTATCACACTCGGCACTCAATAGTAACCCAGTAGTGTCGTACAACTAAGGGGGTGAAGCGCAGTGCCGGCGCCTGGTCTTCAATCCCGTTGAATGGGTCTTCTGATAATCTAGCGGGGCAACAAGGGACAAAGTGGGGTTCTCTAGTGGTTCTCTACCCAGCCTATACTAAGCAGTTTAGGATAAACAGGTAAGGTATCAATAGTAGGTTACAATAATCAGGCTATGCATCAGAATAGGTAAAGTAGTAGCAGCTGCAATTCTAATGCAAGCAGGAGAAAATAGAATGGGCGATATCGGGATGATCAAAGGGGGGGCTTGCCTGGTTTCTCGGCGGCAAGGGCATGGTCGTCAATGGTGTCGCCAATCTCCGAAGCTGCGTCGGCCTCGGGGACGACGTCGGTGTCGGGGTCTACCGAGAGAGAAGAGGGGGAAGAAATAGTAAATACAAAGCAAACATATGCAACACAAAGCATGCTATGCTAACATGTAGTGCAGTGTTGCCCAAAAGCATGTCTAGGTCAGATTAGTTACTTTAGGATTTAAGTTGGAATTATTAACCGGTGTATAAGCACAATTCATTTACCAGAAACCGGCTAAAAGTTGTGGGTTCACCTCCGTAGAGGGTCCCGACACGGAAACAGATAGCACGGTTGGATTTGTCTCATCGTTCTGAGCAACTTTCATATATAAAACTTTTTCATCGGAGTTACGGTTTATTTTATATGATCTTTCAAAGTTTTATTGATTTTCTGGAATTTACTGGAATTAATTTAAATTCGAAATTAAATTGGAAAACGTAACGGGTACCCAGCTCTGTGTACACAGAGTGTACACAGTGGCTGACTAGTGGGCCAGGTTGACCAAGTCAACCACCCGGTCAGCAGTGGCTGACGTGTGGGCCCTCTGCTGAGTCAGCAGGGCACAGTCAGCAGACCTTATCCGTTTGAATAGTAAAGTGGGCCCTACATGTCGTACTCACAGATCCAATTAACAGTTTTTATTTAAACTAACCCAAATTAGTTAGTGGCCTGGGGCCCACTGTCAGTGTCACTGGGTCAGAGTTAATCGCGTCATTAGCGGCTAACGACGGTGCCACGTCGGCAGCCGCCGGAGTTACGCCGGCGACGACCAAACCGACGGCGTACGTGCTCCGTGCGGTCGCTATAGGCAGCAGTTTGACGAGCCGTAGGTCTCTACGGCGAGCTGAACAAGCCGCGCATCCGATGGGGGTTGTGGGAGGCCGCGGGGTGGCCTGAGCTCGCCGGAAGCGAGCTCGAGGCGGTGGCCGGAGCTACGGCTTCGTCGGCCTGGGCACTAGAGAGTGTGGAAAAGGGTGCGGGCGGTGGCCTTGTCTTGCTGTGAAGCTGCAGAGCATGCAGAGGTGCTCGGGCGTGAGTCGCGGCTGCGGTAGCCAAGGTGGCGGCGGGGCTACGGTACAGGTGAAGAGCGAGCTCGAGCTTGAATCTGAGCGCGGGGAGAAGCGAGAAGGAGGCGAGGCTCAAAGTGACGTGACGACGAGCTTGAGGAGGTCGGGGAGGCTCAGGAGGCGGCGAATCGACGAGGGAGGCCGGCGGTGCAGGAGGTTGAAGACGAGCCCGTTCGCGTCTTCTCGGCGCTCCTCAGCTCGAGTACTTCACTGGAGCTGGAGAGGGTGTCGAGGCGGACCACGGGGACACGCTGGTTCGACGGAGAATGGCAGGTGGCCGCGATGGTGGCGACGACGCATCGGCGGTGGCGCTCGGGCGAGGAGGATCTGGCATAGCAAAGAGGGGGGAGGAGTGGCCAGGGGAGGCCAGAGGTGCGCAGGGCGTTGTCCTCTATCCACCAGGCGGGCACAGGAGGGCGTTGTCGAGCAGGGGGAGGGGGGCCTGGCGCGGGCACGCGGGCACGCGCGCACGCGCTGTGTTCAACAGCGGTGCGGGGAGGAGCAGTGCGGGGGGTGAGGGAAAGCGCTGCGCGGGCTGGGCCGGCCGCTGTTGACCTTAGGCCCAGGCACACTGGGCCTCTTTTCCTTTTTCTATTTTTTTTCTGTTTTTCATTTTTGTTTTCTGTTTTGTCTTTTGTTTTTAATCCAAATGACTTTTGTAAAAAATGGAACTTGCCAAAACAAATGCTATGCAATATTTACCACTGTTAGAAAATGGTTTGGAGCATAAATGATTTTATCTGTACTTTATTTAATTCCAAAAGGATTAAACACTGATGTTTGGTTGCTGTTTGAGGCACATAATTAATTTAGTAAATGTTGATGATAATTTTAGAATAGTCTCTGGAATATTTTCAATATTATGAACATTTTTGTTTTTCAAATCTGAACAACTTTTTTTTGCACTTTCAGTTTGAATTTGAATTTGAAAAGGAATATGTTACTAATGATGATTAAGCACTGTTGATCATGATGACATGGCATTATCAAAAGGGGGATTACTGTGGCTAACCACTGAGGGTGTTACAAACCTCCTCCACTAACAAGAATTCTCGTCCCGAGAATTAAGAGGTGGAGTAAGGGGGAAAGACTTGGGAAGGACGGAGCTCAACACAAGATAGGTACCTGGGGGCTATCTAAGTGAACATCGCATAGAGGCATCTCTCGAGTTGAAATTCAAGAAAGTCATCGAGAGCAAGGTACGGAGGTGAAATAAGAAGCTTCAACCGGATAGGCAATCGTTCGTTGCCCAAAACAGAGGGTGAAAGGGGTTCAGAGAAATGGGAATAAACATTGCGTATGATACCAGAATAGATCACTAGGTGGGTGGCTCATAATGTACTTACGAAGCCATGCGCGAGAAACAATTTTGGAAAACAAAGATGTAAAGGAGAGTCAGGTTTCGATCCTGTGGAACTGTGGGTTATGGGCCCACCATGAGGGTTAAAAGTAGGAAGGAGGCTGACATATTGCACGGTCACAATAGCAAGGCATGTCAGAGGATAGTCTGTCAGTTATGTCGACGACAACATCGGTACCAAGGGCGAGGGACTAAGAGAACCATTTTCCTGCTCGTTGAACGAGGCAGACCAATAGGCAAAGTTCTCGTCCATCGGTGATACCGTAATGTCATCAACATTAGTAACAGGGTCTTACTGACAAGGTTGTACACCGAGGTGTTTTCCCTAAGCAGGGGATTATCACTGCTTAGTTAAGTCAGATTACAAGAAAGGTTAAACAAAACAATGAAAAGAAAAATTGATTAGTATACTAATCAGAACAATGGAAAGGAAAATATGTTTGCACACAAGAATTGAGGTTATATCCTTCCCAAGGAAAAGCGGAGCATGATAAACATGATAGGACAGCAAATTCAAAAGTATTTAGACAAAGGGGCGAGGAAAGAATCATGATATTATTCATACCATGGTGTTTGGATAATAGGTTAAGAAACATTTAGCGTTGCGCTTCCAATGGTCTTTTTGATATACGGGATGCCACAATCATGCCTCGAGGTAGCGATGTTATGGTGTTTCAAGAAAAGGTTGGCCCTAAAGACCACAAGAATACACAGGGAATAATTTCAGTAATAGCAAAGAAAACAAGGTATGAGCAAACATAACCAAGTCCGTGTTGGCAGGAATACAAGGAGGTTGTCGATGATATCACAAATCATCGAGGGGCAGGGATGGTATTTCTAGCCATGAATTCAATTGACATCTCTAAAGAAACCAAAATGTTGCCGGTAATTACGACAAATTTTGTCGAGAGACTCTATGAAGATGCCATCAAGCAGCGACGACATCAAGCAAAAGGATGGATGAAGTGAAAGGTTATTGGGACCACGGGTGTGGCACAAACTCAAAATCAAGCTTGCTGTTCAAGGCGAAATGATATGATGAGGAAGATCAACGTAGGCTTAGCTCAATGTCGAAAATTGTGCTCCGGGCATAAGGACCAGGTAGCATAGTTAAAAGTTGGCACGATAAAAATATAGCCGATCGGGCTAGGAATGATGTGATGGAGTATCATTCCAATAAAAATTCACAGGAGGTAGTGCAATGACATAATATCCTTGAGATGACATAGGGCAATACTTGAGGGTAGATCAGAATAGAGGTTTGACAGGTGAAATGATCTGCAGAAGACAAGTATTTAACTTGTCCGGGAAATGGAATCAAGGGAAACATATGGTCGGAACAACGATTGCAAAGGATCAATTCACAGATACAAAATGAATTTGTATATCAAGGAGATAATTATTTGCTACGAGAAGCTTTCATGATAAGTTCCACATCGGTTCCATGGGCATGAACACAAAGGTTCAAGTTCGACTCCAGCTTCTTCAATGCATAACCTTTCCTCCACACCTCGTTTTCAAAGAAATAGTAGTGCGGAAGATTTATCTGGTGAAGGACCAGAAGAGTATGACTCGCATAACTTTTGAGTTCACTCGGGTTAGGGAAAGCATAGGTTCAACCCATAGCGGTACCTTCGGAACATATACCACTACTTCCAGAGCATATACATCAGCTCAATAGCAGAGCATGGTTGACAAGAATCCGAGGATACAATTTAACGAAGGCAATATGTATCAGGGGAAGAGCGCACAAGATTTTGAATATGAAGGAACACTGCCGGATAATAATCCAACAAATGATTCAGCGGTCCTCAATGGATCTGATGTGAGTATCCGTACTCAATCAGAAGAAGGAAAGAATGCAAAGGCATCAGATTATAGAAACAGCTGAATAATTCGACGTTCAAGTTGAAGGGAACTGGGTGGACAATCAATTGCAACATGATTGGCCGAGATCCAACTATTGTCCAGAATGACGTCTGAGTAGGAAGGTCAAATTTTAGGGTTCGACTGATGATTGCGAGCATTCGTAGTAGATTGAATCAAGGGCTCAAAATGGTAATGACAAGAGACGTCAACAGAGATTACTGGACATAGGGAATTAACCATAAGGCAAGCAGGCAAGAATTTCAAGAGGAATAGGCTGCAGAGGATTTTCGGGAGATTAGATAGCAATTCAATGTGTTCTGGAAAGCACTTGTGTAACTGGGGATGAACGGATCCCCGGTAATGTGAGGAATTATTCGTAGGGTATTCAGGCGGGAAGGAACTGCAAGGCAGCGGGTTCAGAGAATTTTTGAAATGTCGGATAGTATTTCGATATGTCGGATGGAACAAAAGAGTGACTGGAATGAATATATGTACGACTAGTGTAAGTAGTTATTCGTCAGGATTTACCGGTGGTCAGGAACTGCAAAGCAGTGGGCACAGGGTCTCAGGAATCTTCGAGGAGTATCTTCAGAGTCTTCTGATGGGGCAGACGATCATCTGTAGTGAAGGGGCTCTCCAGGAAGAAGTGGTTACGAGAACCTAATGCCAGAGTTAGTAAAATTTTAAACCGAATAGAAGAGAGATCAGAGTCCCAGAGTAAAGACAAGGAATAAAAGATCCTATTACCACCCAATGGCGACGTGGGCCCGTAAGCCACACAGCCAAGTTAGTAAAACAGTTTTCGGTTACTAGACTCAACTTCGGCCAAGGAGTTGGAAAGGGGGTTCCTACAGGCAGTCGGCTCTGATACCAACTTGTGACGCCCCCGGCTCAATCATGCACTAATCATACACGCAAATGCACATGATCAAGCCTAAGGTCTCATGGGAAGATATCACAACACAACTCTAAAACATAATAAAGTCATACAAGCTTTATATTACAAGCCAGGGGCCTCGAGGGCTCGAATACAAAAGCTTGCATACAAGTGTCAGCGGAAGCATCAGATATCTGAGTACAGATATGTAGCAAAAACAGATAAGCCTCTAGAAAGGCGGGGCAAAACAAAAGCTACGATCGAAAGGCGCAGGTCTCCTGCCTGGGACCCTCCGAACCTCTTCCTGGTCGTCGGCCAACTCGTAGTAGTATCCACCCTCGGGGTAGTAGTAGCGATCGTCGACTTGGGCAGCTGTATCCGGGGCTCCGTCATCTGGTTGCATCAAAAGGATATGGGGGAAAAAGAAAGCAAAGCAACCGTGAGTACTCATCCGAAGTACTCAGCAAGCAAGGATCTACACTACATATGCAACATTATCAAAGGGAGGTTGTATATGTGGACTGGGCTGCAGAAATGCCAGAATAGAGAGAAGGCCTAGTCATATTGAAGACTAGCATCTTCAGTGGTCTTGCAACATTAGAAGAGTGTAGATTAGCATACTATAATGTAGTAGTAGTGTCATCAGCCTCACCCAGAGATCCTTTCTTGACTCCCTGCGAGAAAGCAATCCCAGAGCCATACTGTCATCAACCTCGTCCAGAGATCCCTTCTCGACTCCCTGCGAGAAGCAATCCCAGAGCCATAGTATACAATTATAGTTGTATTGATCGGCATACAACTCCGAGTGTCCATTACCGAGGATCCGGCTATGCATAGATTAGTTCTTCCCTGCAGGGGTGCACCAACTTACCCACCACGCTCGCTTCACTCCGGTCGGACACACTTTTCCGGGTCATGCCCGACCTCGGCCAAAAGACACACCGCAACCCTACCTAGAGCTCAGTAGAGAAGTCCCCGTCAGTCTACATCCTAAGCGCTCAAAGGTCTTGGGCCATCGCCCTGTGCACTCCGAGTTGTTGCGTGCAGGGGGAAGCCAGGCACCAGGGGGGCGCCGATCCGTCCCGGCCGCAATGCTGAACTAGACGTCTGACAGAGCTTTTGGCTGATGCATACGATGCAGAGTACCCATATTTATTCCTGCGTGATGGTTAGTGCTATCGGGCCAGAGGCCCACTTGAATCAAATATCCAAATCGTTAGTATCTAGGGCCTTGCGGTAACGAGTAGAGACTCACGATCGATGTGACCCCATCGCCCCGTCTCGAGGACTTGCGGCAAGGGCCAAGAATGCCCGGCCACGCCTCGTATTCATCACTCGGGCACCATCCAGGTCAACCCGTCTCACAAAAGACTGACAGGGACTCAGGTCCACCTCTACTGCGCGGTACCGCCTGTCCCTCCAGTCCGGCAGTAAAAGTAACTTCCTTGGGTCCCCCTCGGGGCCGACCCTTCTCTAACAAAGTCCAGTGGTAAAGTCATAGTAACTGTGTGTCCATATTCATCAAGGGAATCCGAGGTATCACCCTCGATGGATGCCCACTCGATGTAAACCGTCAAGTTGAACTTAAGAGGAATCACCCTCGAGGTTCACACTTGAAGTGTTGCGTGACAGGGTTGTATCGGCAGTGGAGAAGGAGGAATCACCCTCGATGACCACGACCAATTATCTACCCTACAAGGTTAACATCAGAAGTGCTGACGAGGTATCACCCTCGGCACTAGATAGTAACCCCATAGTGTCGCACAACTTAGGGGGTGAAGTGCCGTGCCGGGGCCTATTCTTCAATCCCATTGATCGGGTCTTCTGATAATCTAGCGGGGCAACAAGGGACAAAGTGGGGTTCTCTAGTGGGTCTCTACCCAGCCTATACTAAGCAGTTTAGGATAAATAGGTAAGGTATCAATAGTAGGTTACAATAATCAGGCTATGCATCAGAATAGGTAAAGCAGTAGTAGCAGCAATTCTAATGCAAGCATGAGAAAATAGAATGGCCGATATCGGGATGATCAAAGGGGGGGGGGCCTTGCCTGGTTGCTCGGCGGCAAGGTCAAGGTTGTCAACGGTGTCGTCAATCTCCGGAGCTGCGTCGGCCTCAGGGACGACATCGGTGTCGGGGTCTACCGAGAGAGAAGATGGGGAAGAAACAGTAAATATAAAGCAAACATATGCAACACAGAGCATGCTATGCTAACGTGCAGTGCAGGGTTGCCTAAAAGCATGTCTAGGTCATATTAGTTACTTTAGGATTTAAGTTGGAATTATTAACCGGTGTACAAGCACTATTCATCTACTGGAAACAGGCTAATTGTGGGTTCACCTTCGTAGAGGGTCCCGACAAGGAAACAGAGAGCACGGTTGGATTCGTCTCGTCGTTCTGAGCAACTTTCATATATAAAACTTTTTCATCGGAGTTACGGTTTATTTTATATGATTTTTCAAAGTTTTATTGATTTTCTGGAATTTACTAGAGTTAATTTAAATTCAAAATTAAATTGGAAAAGGCTATGGGTACCCAGCTCTATGTAAACAGAGTGTACATAGTGGCTGACCAGTGCGCCAGGTTGACCAAGTCAACCGCCAATCAGCAGTGGCTGGCATGTGGGCCCTCTGCTGAGTCAGCAGGGCACAGTCAGTAGACCTTATCTGTTTGAATAGTAAAGTGGGCCCCACATGTCATACTCAAAGATCCAATTAACAGTTTTTATTTAAACTAAACCAAATTAGTTAGTGGCCTGGGCCCACTGTCAGTGTCACTGGGTCAGAGTTAATCGCGTCATTAGCGGCTAATGACGGTGCCACGTCGGCAGCCGTCGGAGTTATGCCGGCGACGACCAAACCGACGGCGTACGTGCTCCGTGCGGTCGCTACAGGCGGCGGTTTGACGAGCCGTTGGGCTCTATGGCGAGCTGAACAAGCCGCGCATCCGATGGGGGTTGCGGGAGGCCGTGGGGTGGCCTGAGCTCGCCGGAAGTGAGCTCGAGGCAGTGGCCGGAGCTACGGCTTCGTCGGCCTGGGCGCTAGAGAGCGTGGAAAAGGGTGCGAGCAGTGGTGTTGGCTTGTTGTGAAGCTGCAGAGCCCGCAGAGGTGCTCGGGCGTGAGTTGCGGCTGGGTAGCCACGGTGGCGACGAAGCACGGCGGCGGTGGGGCTACGGTACAGGTGAAGAGCGAGCGCGAGCTTGAATCTGAGCACGGGGAGAAGCGAGAAGGAGGCGAGGCTCACAGCGACGAGATGACGAGCTCGAGGAGGTCGGGGAGGCTCTAGAGGCGGCGAATCGACGAGGGAGGCCGGCGGTGCAGGAGGTTGAAGACGAGCCCGTTCGCGTCTTCTCGGCACTCCTCAGCTCGAGTACTTCACTGGAGCTGGAGTGGGTGTCGAGGCGGACCGCGGGGACACGCTGGTTCGACGGAGAATGGCCGGTAGCCGCGATGGTGGCGACGGCGTGTCGGCGATGGCGCTCGGGCGAGGCGGATCTGGCGTAGCAAAGAGGGGGGAGGAGTGGCCAGGGGAGGCCAGAGGTGCGCTGGGCATTGTCCTCTATCCACCAGGCGGGCACATGAGGGCGTTGTCGAGCAGGGGGAGGGGGCCCTGGCGCGGGCGCGCGCGCACGCGTTGTGTTCGACAGCGGTGCTGGGAGGAGCAGTGCGGGGGGGGGGGGTGTGAGGGAAAGCGCTGCGCGGGCTGGGCCGGCCGCTGTTGACCTTAGGCCCAGGCACAGTGGGCCTCTTTTCCTTTTTCTATTTTCTTTTCTGTTTTTCGTTTTTGTTTTTTGTTTTGTCTTTTGTTTTTAATACAAACGACTTTTGTAAAATATGGAACTTGCCAAAACAAATGCTATGCAATATTTACCACCATTAGAAAATGGTTTGGAGCATAAATGATTTTATCTGTACTTTATTTAATTGCAAAAGGATTAAACACTGCTGTTTTGTTGCTGTTTGAGGCACATAATTAATTTAGTAAATGTTGATGATAATTTTAGAATAGTCTCTGGAATATTTTCAAAATTATAAACATTTTTGTTTTTCAAATCTGAACAACTTTTATTTGCACTTTCAGTTTGAATTTCCATTTGAATTTGAATTTGAAAAGGAATATGTTACTAATGATGATTAAGCACTGTTGATCATGATGACATGGCATTATCAAAAGGGGGATTACTGTGGCTAACCACTGGGGGTGTTACATAAGCTTCAGTCACTCTAGCAACCCATCATCTAATAACTACTCCACAATGCATTCCCTTAGGCCCAAATATGGTGAAGTGCCATGTAATCGACGCTCACATGACACCACTAAGGGAATCACAACATACATATCATCAAAATATCAAACACATATCAAGTTCACATGATTACTTGCAACAAGATTTCTCCCATGACCTCAAGAACAAAAGTAACTACTCACAAATGATAATCATGCTCAAGATCAGAGGGGTATTAAGTAGCATAATGGATCTGAACATATAATCTTCCACCAAATAAACCATATAGTAATCAACTACAAGATGTAATCAACACTACTAGTCACCCACAGGTACCAATCTGAGGTTCCGGTACAAAGATTGAACACAAGAGATGAACTAGGGTTTGAGAGGAGATGGCGCTGTTGAAGATGCGGATGGAGATTGCCCACCCAAAGATGAGAGGGTTGTTGGTGATGATGATGACGATGATTTCCCCCTCCGAGAGGGAAGTTCCCACGGTGAAATCGCTCCACCGGAGGGCAAAAGTGCTCCTGCCCAAGTTCCGCCTCGAGACGGCGGCGCTCCGTCCCGAAAGTCCTCTCCTTATTTTTTCTAGGTCAAAATGACTTATATACCAGAAGAGGGGCACAGGAGGTGGGCCGAGGAGAGCACAACCCACCAGCGCGCGCCTGGGGGGCCTAGCACGCCCAGGTGGGTTGTGCCCACCTGGTGGGCCTCCTCCGGTAGTTATTTTCTCCAGTATTTTTCTTTTATTCCAAATTAATTCTCCGTAAAGTTTCAGCTCATTTGGAGATGTGCAGAATAGGTAACTCTGACGTAGCTTTTCTAGGTCCAGAATTCCAGCTGCTGGTATTCTCCCTCTTTGTATAAACCTTGCATATTATGAGAGAAAAGGCATTAGAATTACTCCAAAAAGCTTTATTATGCCTAAAAACATAGTAAATAACAGTAGGTAAACATGATGCAAAATGGACGTATCAACTCCCCCAAGCTTAGACCTCGCTTGTCCTCAAGAAAAAAACCGATATCGAAAAACATGTCCACATGCTTAGAGAGAGAGGTGTCGAATAAAACAAAATACGGACATGGAAGCATCATGTACATTATTGTAACAGCAACAAACTTTATTATAGAACTTTTATCACATAACTTTTATCATAAACTTCTCATGAACAAGTAACAATTCATCACAACATCAAAGTATAAAGCATAAACTCTATTGAAAACCAACAAACTATGTTCTCAGTCAACTTTGCAACTAAAATTCATCATCTTTTCAGGAAGGGTCACGTATCGGAGCCTTTTGGCAAGTCCACATACTCAACCATCATATAGTATTCTATGATTGCTAACACTCACCTCATACCCATGAGCAAAAAGTTTCAACCAGACACATAGGAAGATAGGGGCTTATAGTTTCGCCTCCCAGCGTATTCACCTCAGGGGTGATGTCAACAATAATAACTCATGCTCACCCATATCCAACTGGATATATGTGCCTAGATCTTTCCTCACCACATGATGCTTGCAAAAGAGAAAATAAAAAGGAATAGGGAAGAATACTTTGACTCTTGCATAAAAGTAAAAGATAGGCCCTTCGCAGAGAGAAGCAGAGGTTGTCATGTGCTTTTTGGTTTGTATGCTTGATCTCTTAGTGCAAGAAAACATTACGTTATATTGCCCCTTATGATAGCAACCTTTATTACGCAATCTGTCGCCTTTATTATTTTGCCATCACAAGTTTGTACAACGCTCAATTTTCTCTTACATTAAATGATCCAACACATTTAGAAGCAATTTTTATGGCCTTATTGCACCGATGACAACTTACTTGAAGGATCTTACTCAATCCATAGGTAGGTATGGTGGACTCTCAAAAAAAGATTTGGGTTTAAGGGTTTTTGGATGCACAAGTAGTATCTCTACTTAGTGCGAGATTTTTTGGCTAGCAAAGATAGGGGAAAGCACCACATGTTAAAGGATCTATGACAATATAACTTCTATGTGAATATGAACAACCATGAATCATTACGTTGTCTTCCTTATCCAACGTCAACAATTTTGGCATAAAATATTTTGATGGGGGCTCACAATCATAAAAGATGTCCAAGATAGTGTATTTGCATGTGAATCTTCTCTTCCCTTATTAATTCTTTCATGAATCGCATCATTGACCAATGCTATGTTTGTCAATATCCAATAAATTTTACCACTTATACTTTTCCTTATGTGATGTCATTACTTACCATAAGATTAGCATATGATCTTTTTCATTTATTTTCCTTTCTTTTTATTGGAACATGAAAGTAAAAGAAAACAAAAGTCAAACTAAACTTTATTATATATCTCGCACATGATTACAAGGATAGATAGATCACTAAGCAAAACACTCGAATAGGATCGAACTAGACTTTTATTCAACTAATTCAAAAGATAACTAAAGATCAAACTAAGATAAATAAAGGCAAAAGAGGTTGGGTGATACGATACCGGGGCACCTCCCAGATACGTCTCCAACGTATCTATAATTTTTTATTGTTCCATGCTATTATATTATCCATCTTGGATGTTTTATATGCATTTATATGCTATTTTTATATGATTTTTGGGACTAACCTATTAACCTAGAGCCAAGTGCCCGTTTCTATTTTTTTTCTTGTTTTTGAGTTTCGCAGAAAATGAATATCAAACGGAGTCCAATTGGACTGAAAATTTACGGAGAATATTTTTGGAAAATATGAATAATACTTTAACGAAAATATATCGAAGACGAGTCCCGAGGCCACCACAAGGGTGGAGGACGCCCCCCCGGGCGCGCCCCCCGTCCTTGTCATCGCCTGGTGGGCCCCCTTGACTTGTACCCGACTCCAACACCTCTTATAAATCCCAAAAACCCCAGAACAAAACCTAGATCGGGGGTTCCTCCCCCGCAAGCCTCTGTAGCCACCAAAAACCAATCAGGACCCTATTCTGGCACCCTGCCGGAGGGGGAAATCATCACCGGTGGCCATCTTCATCATCCCAGTGCTCTCCATGACGAGGAGGGAGTAGTTCACCCTCGGGGCTGAGGGTATGTACTAGTAGCTATGTGTTTGATCTCTCTCTCTTGTGTTCTTGATTTGGCACGATCTTGATGTACCACGAGCTTTGCTATTATAGTTGGATCTTATGATGTTTCTCCCCTCTACCTTCTTGTAATGGATTGTGTTTCCCCTTTGAAGTTATCTTATTGGATTGGGTCTTTAAGGATTTTAGAACACTTGATGTATGTCTTGCATGTGATTATCTGTGGTGACAATGGGATATTCATGTGATCCACTTGATGTATGTTTTGGTGATCAACTTGCGGGTTCTGTGACCTTGTGAACTTATGCATAGGGGTTGGCACATGTTTTCGTCTGGACTCTCCGGTACAAACTTTGGGGCACTCTTTGAAGTTCTTTGTGTTGGTTTGAATAGATTAATCTGAGATTGTGTGATGCATATCGTATAATCAAACTGGCAGATACTTGTGGTGACATTGGAGTATCTAGGTGACATTAGGGTTTTGGTTGATGTGTGTCTTAAGGTGTTATTTTAGTACGAACTCTAGGGCTGTTTGTGACACTTATAGGAATAGCCCAATAGATCGATCAGAAAGAATAATTTTGAGGTGGTTTCGTACCCTACAATAATCTCTTCGTTTGTTCTCCGCTATTAGTGACTTTGGAGTGACACTTTTTTGCATGTTGAGGGATTGTTATATGATCTAATTATGTTATCATTGTTGAGAGAACTTGCACTAGTGAAATTATGAACCCTAAGCCTTGTTTCGAAGCATTGCAATACCGTTTTTGCTCACTTTTGTTACTAGTTACCTTGCTGTTTTTTATTTTCAGATTACAAAAACCTATATCTACCAGCCATATTGCACTTGTATCACCATCTCTTCGCCGAACTAGTGCACCTATACAATTTATCATTGTATTGGGTGTGTTGGGGACACAAGAGACTCTTTGTTATTTGGTTGCAGGGTTGTTTAAGGGAGACCATCTCCATCCTATGCCTCCCACGGATTGATAAACCTTAGGTCATCCACTTGAGGGAAATTTGCTACTGTCCAACAAAACTCTGCGCTTGGAGGCCCAACATGAGTCTACAAGAAGAAGGTTGCGTAGTAGACATCAAGCTCTTTTCTCGCGCCGTTGCCGGGGAGGTTAGTGCTTGAAGGTATATCTTTAGATCTTGCAATTTAATCTTTTAGTTTCTTGTTTTATCACTAGTTTAGTCTATAAAAGAAAACTAAAAAAAATATGGAATTTAGGTTGCCTC
The DNA here is from genome assembly GCA_011799875.1 of Thinopyrum elongatum. Taxonomy (NCBI): domain Eukaryota; kingdom Viridiplantae; phylum Streptophyta; class Magnoliopsida; order Poales; family Poaceae; genus Thinopyrum; species Thinopyrum elongatum. Next base: position 577,387,711 of record CM022299.1, read on the forward strand.
ATATGCTTCATCTTTTTAATGTTTTTCGTGAAAATAAGGATTCCGATAAATGTGCCAAAGTGTTAGAAGAAGAATGCAATAAAATGTTTGGCACTAAATCTTTGAATGATGAGCATGATTGCAATGTTGTTAGTATGAATTCTAGTACTAATGAAGATTTCCCTAGTCATGATAAAGATGTTTATTATAAGCATGTCAATTTTTGTTGAGTGCATAGAGTTTGCAATTACACACCAAAAAGGGAAGATAGATTTTGCAAGAGGCATAAGTATTTAGAAACTAAATGGTTGCAAGAGAGGCTAGATGTTTGTGCTGAAAGATTTAATTTTTCTCGCCATCCTTGTGAACTTTGCAATGAACATGGTCATTTTAATTTCAAATGTGAATTATTTCATGATCGAATTGTGTACAAAAATTGTGATAACCTCATTACCCTTGAGCATCATAATGAACTTAGTCTATTTTTGGGGTATGAAGAAATGAAACATAAAACTAACGATGTTCCAGATTGGGTTCTCATGAAAATAATTGATTTTGATCTAAATGAAATTTATATGTATTGTGCGGTGAATTGCATTGAGAATCATTATATTGCCAATTACTTGAAGACAAGAAAACAAATAGAAGATGAAGAGAATACTAATGAAGGGGAAGAGGTTTCTCAATATCCTCCTATTTTTTCTTATGATGAATCAGGTAACGAGGAGGAGCTTTTTATTCAACCAATCTCATCAATAAAGAGCTCCACAAAGGTGATTAAACCTACACATGATGTGGGGAAGAAAAAGAAAAGACAGAGAAGCAAAGGTAAAAAGGTATCCCTCCCAAATGATGTTGCTCCTGTTATTGTTATGCCTATTACTCATTGTGTTGATAATAATTGCTATACTATTGGTGCCATTCGTACTATTAATGATGAAAGTGATTATGCTTATGATATGCAAAGGCACAAGCTTGGGGATGCTATGTTTGATGAGAATGGCATGCTTGAGAATTTATTTGCTGCAATTACTGTTTGTCCCAAGCTTGGGGATGCTATGTTTAGTGACGATGATATTTTTAGTCCCCCAAGTTTTGATGTGCAAATTTATCATGATGATAGCATGCCTCCAATTTACGATGATTATACTGATGAAAGTGGGTTTGGAAGAGTGTCAACTTTAGTAAGTAGTGATCCCACTATTTTGGAGGGTGTTGAATCTTATTATAATGATAAAAGTGGATTTGGAGAGGTCATGACTTTATTTAGTAATGATTCCACTATTTCGGAAGAGGTATCAATTGACTATGATGAGAACAAAGTGGCTACTTATGATGATTATTGTGAGGATACTTATGTTATAAAAAGTAGTGATAATTATTTTCATAATTTTGAATATCCTTTTACTAAACATTACTCTTTTAATGCGGAAACAATTTATAGTATTCAAGTTTCATATGATGCTCCCACTACTATTCATGAGAAGAAATTTGCTTATGTGGAGAGTAATAAAATTTCTATGCTTGTGGCTCATGAAAAAGAATGCTTTATGTGATAGTTATATTGTTGAATTCATTCATGATGCTACTGAAAATTATTATGAGGGAGGAATATATTCTTGTGGGAATTGCAATAATATCAAGTTTCCTCTCTATGTGCTTAAAATCTTGAAGTTTTGCTTGTTTTACTTTCCGATGCTAGTTGATTCTTGTTTCCATAAGTTGTTTTCTCACAAAGTCCCTAGGCATAGGAGGTGGGTTAGACTTAAATGTGCTAGTCATATTCTTCATGATGCTCTCTTTGTGTTTCAATTCTTATCTTTTATGTGAGCATCATTGACATCATCATGCCTAACTAAAAGACATTAAAGAAAAGCGCTTGTTGGGAGACAACCCAACATTTACCCCTACTATTTTTGTGTGTTCACATGATTAAGCTACTGTAGTAATCATGTTTTATAGCTTTTGTTTCAATAAAGTGCCAAGTAAAGCCTTTGGGATACTGTGGATGATAGTTGACTTGATTCTGTACAAAAACAGAAACCTTTGCGCCCAGTCCAGGAATTTCTAAAATTCACTGGAATGTGCTTTTGATCTGAATTTTTTACACAAGATTGATGTACAAATTTTCTACGCTGTCCTAATTTTTAGAATTTTTGGAGTTAGATAGGTATGGAAAGTTTCCAGATTACTACAGACTGTTTTGTTTTTGACAGATTCTGTTTTCATTGTGTTGCTTGCTTATTTTGATGAATCTATGGGTAGTATCGGAGGATATGAACCTTGGAGAAGTTGGAATACAGTAGATATAACACAAATATGAATTTATAATGAGTTCACAACAGTACCTAAGTGGTGATTTATTTTCTTATACTAACGGAGCTCATAAGATTTTCTGTTGAGTTTTGTGTTGTGAAGTTTTCAAGTTTTGGGTGAAGTTTCGATGGACTACGGAATAAGGAGTGGCAAGAGCCTAAGCTTCGGGATTCCCAAGGCACCCCAAGATAATATTTAAGGAATACCAAAGCAACTAAGCTTGGGGATGCCCCGGATGGCATCCCCTCTTTCATCTTCGTTCATCGGTAAATTTACTTGAGGCTATATTTTTATTCACACCATCATATGTGTTTTTCTTGGAGCGTCATTTTTTTTTATTTTAAATTTTCTTTCTGTTATTTAGAATAAGGTTTTGTATCTTTTATTTCAATAAAAGTGTCAAGGATAGCCTTCACCATGCTCAATTTACAAGTATATGAGTTGCTGTTTCAAACCAGAAAGTTAATCGCTATTGCAAAAATTCCCTAGAAAAGTCAGAGTGTGATAAAATCTTGAAATTTTGAAACAACATGCAATGATAAATTCTATACAGTTTGGTAAATTTTCAGAATTTTTTGAGTTAAATAAGTATGGATTCTCCTTAGTCCTTTACAGACTATCCTGTTTAGACAGATTGCTGTTATGTTTGCTTGTTTAATGATTCTATTTGAGAATAGGAGTATTAAATATTCAGAGACATTTAGTATGCAATGTTAAATAATAATTTTAGTGATTTTCTACAGTAAATAATGATAAGGTTATGCGTTGATTTATACTAACTTATCTCACGAGTTCTTGTTGAGTTTTGTGTGGATGAAGTCTTTAAGATTTAGGAAACCATGATATGAGAGGAATTAAGGAGATAAAAGAGCTCAAGCTTGGGGATGCCCAAGGAATCCCTAATTAATGTTTCAAGAAGTCTCAAGCATCTAGGCTTGGGGATGCCCCAGTTGGCATCCCACCTTTCTTCCTCAACAATGATCGGTTAGTTTCGGTTGAGCCTAAGTTTTTGCTTCTTCACTTGATATGTGCTATCCTTGGAATGTCATTTTATTTTGTTTTGCTTGTTGTTTGAAAAAATATTAAGATCTGAAATTCTTTTATGAGAGAGAGTCTTCACATAGTAACATAATTATTCGACTACCCATTGATCTTCACTTATATCTTTTAGAGCACGGCGGTGGTTTTATTTTGAAGAAATTGATGAACTCTCATGCTTCACTTATATTATTTTGAGAGTCTTAAACAGCATGGTAATTTGCTTAGGTTACGAATTTAATCCTAATATGAAGGGCATCCAAGAGGGATATAATCAAAACATTCATTCAAGTGCATTGAATACTATGAGAAGTTTGATTCCTTATGATTGTTTTGAGATATAAATATGGTGATATTAGAGTCATGCTAGTGAGTAATTGTGGATTGTAGAAATACTTGTGTTAAAGTTTGCGATTCCCGATGCATGCACGTATGGTGAACCGTTATGTGATGAAGTCGGAGCATGATTTATTTATTGATTGTCTTCCTTATGAGTGGCGGTCGGGGACGAGCGATGGTCTATTCCTACCAATCTATCCCCCTAGGAGCATGCGCGTAGTACTTCGTTTCAATAACTAATAGATTTTTGCAATAAGTATGTGAGTTCTTTGTGACTAATGTTGAGTCCATGGATTATACGCACTCTCACCCTTCCACCATTGCTAGCCTCTCTAGTACCGCGCAATTTTCGTCGGTGCATTACACCCACCATATACCTTCCTCAAAACAGCAACCATACCTACCTATTATGGCATTTCCATAGCCATTCCGAGATATATTGCCATGCAACTTCCACCGTTCCGTTTATTATGACACGCTTCATCATTGTCATATTGCTTTGCATGATCACGTAATTGCATCGTATTTGTGGCAAAGCCACCATTCATAATTCTTTCATACATGTCACTCTTGATTCATTGCACATCCCGGTACACCGCCGGAGGCATTCATATAGAGTCATATTTTGTTCTAAGAATCGATTTGTAATTCTTGAGTTGTAAGTAAATAAAAGTGTGATGATCTTCATTATTAGAGCATTGTCCCATGTGAAGAAAGGATGATGGAGACTATGATTCACCCACAAGTCAGGATGAGACTCTGGACGAAAAAAAAAGGCAGGCCAAAAAAAAGGGTGAAGGCCCAAATAAAAAAATGAGAGAAAAGAGAGAAGGGGCAATGATACTATCCTTTTACCACACTTGTGCTTCAAAGTAGCACCGTGATCTTCATGATAGAGAGTCTCCTATATTATCACTTTCATTTACTAGTGGGAATTTTTCATTATTGAACTTAGCATGTATATTCCAATGATGGGCTTCCTCAAATTGCCCTAGGTCTTCGTGAGCAAGCGAGTTGGATGTACACCCACTTAGTTTCTTTTTGAGCTTTCATACACTTATAGCTCTAGTGCATCCGTTGCATGGCAATCCCTACTCACTCACATTGATATCTATTGACGGGAATCTCCATAGCCCGTTGATATGCCTAGTTGATGTGAGACTATCTCCTTCTTTTTGTCTTCTCCACAACCACCATATTCTATTCCACCTATAGTGCTATATCCATGGCTCACGATCATGTATTGCGTGAAAGTTGAAAGGTTTGAGAACTCCAAAAGTATGAAACAATTGCTTGGATTGTCATTGGGGTTGTGCATGATTTGAATATTTTGTGTGATGAAGATGGAGCATAGCCAGACTATATGATTTTGTAGGGATAACTTTCTTTCGCCATGTTATTTTGAGAAGACATAATTGCCTTGTTAGTATGCTTGAAGTATTATTGTTTTTATGTCAATATTAAACTTTTGTTTTGAATCTTATGGATCTGAACATTCATGCCACAATAAAGAAAATTACATGGATAAATAATTTAGGTAGCATTCCACATCAAAAATTCTGTTTTTATCATTTACCTACTCGAGGACGAGCAGGAATTAAGCTTGGGGATGCTTGATACATCTCCAACATATCTATAATTTTTTATTGTTCCATGCTATTATGTTATCCATCTTGGATGTTTTATATGCATTTATATGCTATTTTTATATGATTTTTGGGACTAACCTATTAAGCTTGAGCCGAGTGCCAGTTTCTGTTTTTTCTTGTTTTTGAGTTTCGTAGAAAAGGAATATCAAACGGAGTCCAATTGGCCTGAAAATTTACGGAGAATATTTTTGGAAAATATGAATAATATTGGAACGAAAAGATATCGGAGAGGAGTCCCGAGGCCACCACAAGGGTGGAGGGCGCCCCCCTAGGGCGCGCCCCTCGTCCTTGTCATCGCCTCGTGGCCCCCCTTGACTTGTCCCCGACTCCAACACCTCTTATAAATCCCAAAAACCCTAGAACAAAACCTAGATCGGGAGTTCCGCTGCCGCAAGCCTCTGTAGCCACCAAAAACCAATCGGGACACTGTTCCGGCACCCTGCCGGAGGGGGAAATCATCACCGGTGGCCAACTTTATCATCCCGGCGCTCTCCATGATGAGGAGGGAGTAGTTCACCCTAGGGGCTGAGGGTATGTACCAGTAGCTATGTGTTTGATCTCTCTCTCTCTCTCTTGTGTTCTTGATTTGGCATGATCTTGATCTACCGCGAGCTTTGCTATTATAGTTGGATCTTATGATGTTTCTCCCCTCTATCTTCTTGTAATGGATTGAGTTTTCCCTTTGCAGTTATCTTATCGGATTGAGTCTTTAAGGATTTGATAACACTGGATGTATGTCTTGCATGTGCTTATCTGTGGTGACAATGGGATATTCACGTGATCCACTTGATGTATGTTTTGGTGATCAACTTACGGATTCTGTGACCTTGTGAACTTCTGCATAGGGATTGGCACACGTTTTCGTCTTGACTCTCCGGTAGAAACTTTGGGGCACTCTTTGAAGTTCTTTGTGTTGGTTTGAATAGATGAATCTGAGATTGTGTGATGCATATCGTATAATCAAACCGGTGGATACTTGTGGTGACATTGGAGTATCTAGGTGACATTAGGGTTTTGGTTGATGTGTGTCTTAAGGGTTTATTTTAGTACGAACTCTAGGGCTATTTGTGACACTTATAGGAATAGCCCAATAGATCGATCAGAAAGAATAACTTTGAGGTGGTTTCGTACACTACAATAATCTCTTCATTTGTTCTCCGCTATTAGTGACTTTGGAGTGACTCTTTGTTGCATGTTGAGGGATTGTTATATGATCTAATTATGTTATCATTGTTGAGAGAACTTGCACTAGTGAAAGTACGAACCCTAAGCCTTGTTTCGAAGCATTGCAATACCGTTTTCGCTCACTTTTGTTACTAGTTACCTTGCTGTTTTTTTATTTTTAGATTACAAAAAGTTATATCTACCATCCATATTGCACTTGTATCACCATCTCTTCGCCGAACTAGTGCACCTATACAATTTATCATTGTATTGGGTGTGTTGGGGACACAAGAGACTCTTTGTTATTTGGTTGCAGGGTTGTTTGAGGGAGACCATCTTCATCCTACGCCTCCCACGGATTATTAAACTTTAGGTCATCCACTTGAGGGAAATTTTCTACTGTCCTAAAAAACTCTACGCTTGGAGGCCCAACACGAGTCTACAAGAAGAAGGTTGCGTAGTAGACATCACTCCCCCAAGCTTGGCACAAGCCAAGGGGAGTGCCCATAACCGATACTCAAGTCTCCTTTGGGGATGAAGAAGGTGGTGGTGGTGATGAGGTAGTAGCAAGTTTATCTTCCTTCAAGCTCCAAAGATACTCCAATCTACGGATGACGCTCCGAAGGGCAATGATGTGCTCTTGCAATAGAATATTTTCACGAGTGAGATATATGTTTTGAACATGAACCATTTCAATGGTCCTAAAGGCTTCCATCTCAATGGGAGTAAGATATTAATAGTATGGTTGAAGGATATCTTCTTCTTTTTCCTTCGCGGGCAAGGCCGACTCTAGTACTGGGGTTTGATCTCCAGTAGCTTTCTTGTTCTTGTTCCCTTTGAGCGCTTCCTTTGGTTCTTCTCTCTTCAGCTCCATCTTCATCAACCAAGCATCCTCCTCTACGTTGTTGGAGGAGGGAGAAGGCATGATGCCTGGCTTGACAGATCTAACAAAAATTAGCAAGAAAATAAAATAGAAGATTTCTCCGCGATACGGTGGTCAATAGGTTCGGGGGGTATATAAAGATTTCTTATCTTGGAAAACAAGCAAACGGGAGAAAAACGGAGTCCAGAAGGTACCCGAGGTGGGCACAACCCACCTGGGCATGCCTGGCAAGCCAGGCGCGCCCTGGTGTCTTGTGCGCTCCTCGGTTGCCTTCTGGGTGATTTATTACTTTACTAATTTTTGTAATATTCCAAAACTAACAAAAAATATTTTTGTGGATTTTTTGAAGTCCGTTTACTTACCGTATCACGTACCTCCTTTTATTCACGATTCTAGAGTGTTCCGGAAGGTTTCTTTTATGTGTTCTTCTGGTGTCATAGTTTGGATAATATTGCTTTCAACATTAATAGGCGTACCTGAGATATAATGTTTAATTCTTTTCCCATTGTCAACCTTCGGGTTAGTACCTTCGGCATTATTTATTTTGATTGCTCCAGAGCGGTAGACTTCTTCGATAATATATGGTCCTTCCCATTTGGAGAGAAGTTTTCATGCAAAGAATCTGAAACGAGAGTTGTACAAAAGAACATATTCTCCAACTTTAAATTCCCGCTTTTGGATTCTTTTGTCATGCCATCTTTTAACCTTTTTCTTGAATAATTTGGAATTTTCATAAGCTTGGGTTCTCCATTCATCTAGAGAGCTAATATCAAATAACCTCTTTTCACTGGCAAGTTTGAAATCATAGTTGAGTTCTTTTATTGCCCAATATGCTTTATGTTCTAACTCAAGAGGCAAATGACAGGCTTTTCCATAAACCATTTTATAAGGAGACATACCCATAGGATTTTTATAAGCCGTTCTGTAAGCCCAAAGAGCTTAATCTAATTTCTTAGACCAATTCTTTCGGGACCTATTGACCGTTTTTTGTAAAATTAATATTATTTCTCTATTGCTAAGTTAAACTTGACCACTAGACTAAGGATGATAGGGTGATGCAATTCTATGGTTAACATCATACTTAGCAAGCATTTTGCGGAAAGCACCATGAATAAAGTGTGAACCACCGTCAGTCATTAAATATCTTGGGACTCTGAACCTTAGGAAAATAACTTCCTTAAGCATTTTAATAGAGGTGTTGTGATCAGCACTACTAGTTGGAATAGCTTCTACCCAATTAGTAACATAATCAACAACAACCAAAATATGAGTATACCCATTAGAGGAAGGAAAAGGTCCCATGTAATCAAAACCCCAAAAATGAAATGGTTCAACAACAAGTGAATAATTCGTAGGCATTTCCTGACGCTTACCGATATTACCAATTCTTTGGCATTCATCACAAGATAAACATACTTACGGGAATCCTTGAAGAGAGTAGGCCAGTAAAAACCAGATTGCAATACCTTATGAGCAGTTCTATCTCCCGCATGATGTCCCCCATATGCTTCAGAGTGACATTTCCATAGGATTTGTTCCTGTTCATGCTCAGGTACACAACGTTTAATAATACCATCTATCCCTTCTTTGTAGAGGTGTGGGTCATCCCAAAAGTAATGTCTTAAATCATAGAAGAATTTTTTTCTTTTGTTGGTATGTGAAACTAGGTGGTATATATTTAGCAACAATATAATTAGCATAGTCAGCATACCAAGGAGTGTTATGAGAGACATTTATTGCACCTAGTTGTTCATCAGGAAAACTATCATCAATAGGTAGTGGGTCATCAAGAATATTTTCTAGCCTAGACAAGTTATCAGCTACGGGGTTCTCGGCTCCTTTTCTATCAGTAATATGTAGATCAAATTCTTGTAGCAAGAGAACCCACCTAATGAGTCTAGGTTTAGCATCTTTCTTTTCCATGAGATATTTTATAGCAGCATGATCGGTGTGAACTGTTACTTTAGAATCAACAATATAAGATCTGAATTTATCACAAGCAAACACAACAGCTAAAAATTCTTTTTCAGTAGTAGCATAATTTCGTTGAGCATTGTCTAGAGCTTTACTAGCATAATGGATAACATTTAATTTTTTATCATCTCTTTGTCCTAGAACAGCACCAACAACATAATCACTAGCATCACACATAATTTCAAAAGGCAAGTTCCAATCAGGTGGTTGTACTATAGGTGCAGAAGTTAAAGCTTTCTTAAGTGTTTCAAAGGCTTCTACACAATCATCATCAAAAACAAATGGAACATCCTTTTGTAAAAGATTTGTAAGAGGCCTAGAAATTTTAGAGAAGTCTTTAATAAACCTCCAATAGAAACCAGCATGACCAAGGAAACTACGAATACCTTTAATGTCTTTAGGACATGGCATTTTCTCAATTGCATCAACTTTAGCTTTATCCACCTCAATACCTCGTTCAGAAATTTTATGTCCCAAGACAATACCTTCATTAACCATAAAGTGGCACTTGTCCAATTCAAGACAAGATTAGTTTGCTCACATCTCTGCAAAACTCGATCAAGGTTGCTTAAGCAATCATCTAAAGAAGTTCCATAAACAGAAAAATCATCCACGAAAACCTCAACAATCTTTTCACAAAAATCAAAGAATATAGCAGTCATACAACTTTGAAAAGTAACAGGTGCATTGCATAAACTGAAAGGCATACGTCTATAAGCATAAGTTCCAAAAGGGCAAGTAAAGGTGGTTTTCTCTTGATCAGGTTGTGAAATAGGTATTTGAGAAAAACCAGAATATCCATCAAGAAAGCAAACGTGTGTGTGCTTAGATAGTCTTTCTAGCATTTGATCAATAAAAGGCAAAGGGTAATGATCTTTTCTAGTTGCTTTATTTAATTTTCTAAAACCAATTACCATTCTATAGCCAGTGACAATTCTCTGCAGAATGAGTTCATCTTTATCATTAGGAACAACGGTAATACCTCCCTTCTTAGGGACACAATGAACAGGACTTACCCATCTACTATCAGCTATGGGATAGATTATACCTGCATCAAGAAGCTTTAATATTTCAGTTCTTACCACTTCTTTCATCTTAGGTTTCAAACATCGTTGGTGATCAACAACGGGTTTAACATCTGGTTCCATATTAATCTTATGCTGACATAGAGTGGGACTAATGCCCTTAAGATCATCAAGAGTATATCCAATAGCAGCTCAATGCTTCTTCAGAATTTTCAATAATCTTTCTTCATGTTCTGAAAGGTTAGCACTAATAATAACAGGATATATCTTTTTCTCATCAAGATAAGCATATTTCAAAGTTTCTGGCAATTGTTTTAATTCAAACACAGGATCATCCTTAGGTGGAGGAGGACCTCCTAGAGTTTCAATAGGCAAATTGTGTTTGAGCAGAGGTCGTTGTTCAAAGAAGATTTTCTCTATTTCATTTCTTTCCTGCATAAGCATATCATTTTCGTGGTCTAGGAAGTATTGTTCTAGTGGATCAGTGGGAGGCACGGCAATAGAAGCAAGACCAATTATTTCGTCCTTACTAGGTAATTCTTTCTTATGATGTTTTCTACTAAACTTAGAAAAATTAAACTAATGAGACTCATCACCAAAGCTAACATCGACGGTTTGTTTCTCACAATCTATTTTAGCATTAAACGGTGTTCAAGAAAGGTCTACCAAAAATAATGGGACAGAAGTCATCTTGTGGGGAACCAAGAACTAGAAAATCAGTAGGGTATTTTACTTTCCCACACAAGACTTCACCATCTCTAACAATCGCAAGTGGTGTGATGGTGTCTCTATTAGCAAGTTTAATAGTAACTTCTATGTCTTCTATTCAGCGGGTGCTATATCATCCATAATTTCTTGATATAAGGTAAAAAGAATAGCACTCACGCTAGCAACTATGTCACATAAACCAGGGTAACAATGATCTTCTATTTTGACTGAGACAACAGGCATGCCAACAACAGGTCTATGTTTATCTTTTTCATCGGGTTTGGCAATTCTAGCAGCTTCATCATAGAAGTAAATAACATGCCCAGCAATATTTTCTACCAAGAGATCTTTAACCATAGCAACATTAGGTTCTACTTTGATTTGTTCTGGTGGTTTAGGTGCTCTAATATTACTTTTGTGAACCACAGTTGAAACCATAGCATGTTCCTTTATCCTAACAGGGAAAGGCGGTTTTCAATATAAGTAGTGGGCACAACTGGATCAACATTGTAAATAATAGTTTCTTATTTAGCAACTACCATTTCTTTACTTCTTTGATAGGCGGATGATATTTAAACCACTTCTCCTTAGGGAGATCAACATGAGTAGCAAATGCTTCACAGAAAGAGGCTACTATCTCATAGGCAAGTCCATATTTAGTGCTAAAGTTGTGAAAAGCATCGGTATTCATAAAAGATATAACACAAACAAACTTAAGCTTAATACCTGACTCTTTACCTTCGTCGATTTCCCAATCTTCAGAGTTGCATTTAAATCTTTCTAACAGATCCCACCTGAACACAATAGTCTTCTTCATAAAAGAACCGGTACAAGAAGTATCGAGCATGGATCGATCATCATGAGAAAGCAGAGCATAAAAATTCTGGATGATAATTTCTCTTGAGAGCTCATGATTGGGGCATGAATATAGCATTGACTTAAGCCTCCCCAAGCTAGATAGATACTTTATCCTTCACGAGGCCAAAAATTATATATATAATTCCGATCACGGTGAACTAGATGCATAGGATAAAAAATTTGGTGAAATTCCAATTTCAATCGATTCCAATTCCAAGATCCAATATCATCGCATAGCCTATACCATGCCAATGCTTTTCCCTTCAAAGATAAAGGGAAAACCTTCTTCTTAGCTTCATCTCCGGGTAAACCTGCAAGCTTAAATAATCCACAAATTTCATCCACATATATCAAGTGCATATCAGGATGTTCAATTCCATCTCCTGCATAAGGATTAGCTAGTAGTTGTTCTATCATACCCGAAGGAATTTCATAACCAATATTTGAAGTAGGTGCAGTAGGTTGACGGGCAACTAATTGTGGTTCCGGTCGAGGTGAAGATACCCCGAACAAACCCCTCAAAGGATTGTTCTCCATAGTAACAAGTGACAATAAATTTTAGCACGTAGTATAAATTTTTCCTTACCAATTTCCACTTACGAAGAGCGCTTCACTCCCCGGCAACAGTGTCAGAAAAGAGTCTTGATGACCCACAAGTATAGGGGATCAATCGTAGTCCTTTCGATAAGTAAGAGTGTCGAACCCAACGAGGAGCAGAAGGAAATGACAAGTGGTTTTCAACAAGGTAATTTTCTGCAAGCACTGAAATTATCGGTAACAGATAGTTTGATAGCAAGATATTTTGTAACGAGCAAGTCACGGTAACGGTAATTAAAGTGTAGCAAGGTAGCCCAATCCTTTTGTGGCAAAGGACAGGCCAAAACAGTTTCTTATAATAGGCAAAGCGTTCTTGAGGGTACACGGGAATTTCATCTAGTCAGTTTCATCATGTTGGTTCGATTTGTGTTCGCTACTTTGATAATTTGATATGTGGGTGGACCGGTGCTTAGGTTCTGTTCTTACTTGAACAAACCTCCTACTTATGTTTAACCCCCTCGCAAGCATCCACAACTACGAGAAAAGTATTAAGAAAAAATCTAACCGTAGCATTAAACTTTTGGATCCAAATCGGTCCCTTACGAAATAGCGCATAAACTAGGGTTTAAGCTTCTGTCAGTCTAGCAACCATCATCTAATAACTACACTATGCATTCCCTTAGGCCCAAATATGGTGAAGCGCCATGTAGTAGATGTTCACATGACACCACTAAGGGAATCACAACATACATATCATCAAAATATCGAACACATATCAACACTACAGAAAAAAAGACACATCCGTGACATTTTGGACCGAATGAATTTTTTTTCTGTCATGCTTATGACACTTCTATGACGATAATTGTGACAAAACAACATATCATCATAGATGTGGTAGGCTCCTACTTCTATGACAAAAAATCATTACAGAAAATGGGCTTTTCGTCCTCGGCGGGCCGGGGACGCACCTGCATGACATTCTTTGGGCCTCCATGATGGAAATAATCATGGTAGAAGAGAGGGCGAGGAAAATATTGGGGAGTTCCCTGTTACGGTGGGTGGTCGGGGCCGAGCGATTCACGGAGGGATTGCGCATTTCTCTCGTACACGTACGCGCTTGTGTTCGAGGCATTGGGCTCTAATTGAACCCGAGCGAGGCATTCGCTTTCTGAACCCGAGCGATTGCACTAGCTATGTTACTGAACCCGAGCGATCGATCTCTTGGCTGTTAACTGAACCCAAGCGATTCCTTCGCTACTGCTGCTAACTGAAGCCGATCGAACCTGCTTCTGCCTCTTGATAAAAGTGACTGTTGTTGGGGTTGGATGAATAGTTCCCGGTGGGGGTGGGATGAACAGGACCCCGTGGTAGGAGAGGCCATTGCCGCTGGATGAACAGGACCCCAATCGAGGAGGCCGCCACACACCCGAGCCGGTTGGGGGTGGATGAACAGGACCCCATGGAGGGCTGGTGGAACAGTAGCCGGTGGAGGTTGGATGAACAGGACCCCGTGGAGGGCTGGTTGAAGAGTAGTCGGTGGAGGCTGGATGAACAGGACCCCATGGATGAACAGTAGCTGGTGGAGGCTGGAGGAAGTCGACGGTGGATGAACAGTAGCCCGTGGAGGCTGGAGTGAGGCAGTAGATGGTGGATGAACAGTATCTCTTGGAGTCCCGTTTTGCGGTACGCCACACCCATCCCGATGAACAGGACCCCGTTTTGACCGTAGGCGCTCCAACACAAGTCCGTTTTCTCCGTTTTGCGGTACGCCACACCCCTCCCGATCAACAGCACCCCATTTTGACCGTAGGCACTCGAATAGAGGGCCATTTCCTCCATTCTGCGGTACGCCAGACCCTTCCCGATGAAGAGGACCCCGTTTCGACCATACGCGGTCAAGCAGAAGGCCATTTTCCTCTGTTTTGCAGTATGCCAGACCCCGTTTCGGCTGTTCCGTCCAAGCCAGTTCGCTCCTGACGAACATGACGCGTTCCGACCCAGTGGCTTCGCTCCCGATGAACAGGACGCATTCCGACCCAGTCACTTGGCTCCCGGTGAACATGACGTTGTTTCCTCCATTCTAACCCAGCCGGTTAGCTGCCGACGTTGCTGCCATCTGTTGCCTCTCATTGTACACGAGCCCTAGCCATCTGTATGTGCGAGTACGCATTTCAAGACCCCACTCGTATGTACGTACGTGGCCGTATTTTTTGGCATGTGGTTGTATGTACGTGTACATGGTTTAGACGCGACAACCTGAACTACTACGTGGGGGGCTCTACTATGACATGTGCCGCTACTTACTCGGCCACGGTTCATCATTGCACAGCGACCAATAAACATGTATGTACGTACACGTTCACGACAAGACAGACAATGCTACGTATGCTTTGACCGGGTAGGTCCCTGCTGTCAGGGAGGATAAGGACGCACTTCCTTGCGTGCGAAGATATAGCTGCTGGGTCCCAGCTGTCAGGGGGAGGAATCATTTTTTTCCGCGTAATAAGGAGGCACTTCCTTGCGTGCGAAGATGTATCTAGTGGGTCCCAGTTGTCAGGGGCAGGAATAAGGAGGCAGTTCCTTCCTTGCGAAGATATACATGGTGGGTCCCAGCTTTCAGGGGGGAATAATTTTATTTTCGCGTAATAAGGAGATGGTTGCATGCGTGCGTCCATGGACCTGGTGCGTCCCCACTGTCAGCCTCTCCACGTACAATCCTCTTCCGATGACTCTTGTTTGTTGACCACGTTGACCATGCCGCGCCGAGCGTACCAAGGCGGTGGACGACGGCGAGGCCTCGGACAGCAACGAGCCGATGATGGGAAGATGCGGCAGTGGAGTCGCAGACGGGGAGGTGTACAAGGGTTAACTGGTTCTGGTGCGGCGTGATTCTGCAGTCGGCGGAGAATAACAGGAGGTGTGGAGGGGTGGAGGGATGGCTTGGCCAATGGTGGGGTAGCGCTTCGCAGCAAAGCGTGCTAAGCAGAGCTGCTAGCAGCCGGAGGCGGGAGCAGGTGGTCCCGGCGGTGCTGGAGGAAGAAGACGAGAGATTGAAGATGAATGTCGGCCATTGGATGTAAATCCAACGGCTATCAATGTCAGAATCATTTGTTGACTAAGTTGACAACGCCATTCGTAGGCTTTGACCTATTGGCCCACCTGTCAGCCTGCAAAAATGTGGCATATATTTAACCCATGTTTTCTAGAATTTACAGTCCATTTGCTGGGTTGGGTGAACAAATAATTTCGCGTCAATGCGGCCCATTTAATTTTTTCTAAGAAATCACAGCCCATTTGCACTTTCTTCAAATACACGAATTAGTTGTGCTTGTTCTATATTTAATGTTATGTTAGAAGGAGCAATTAATATCAAAAAATAAACCGGAGCTACACAATTTATTATATATAAAATTTACAAATTAGCGAGTTATTGCTCAAAAGAAAGTTGAGCGCGTTATTATTACATTGGTCCTTAAAATCTTCGCAAGCTTTTGTACGCAATCACCAGGATTTTCCTTGCGTGAGAGTCAAAAACAACCAGGATTTTCCTTGCCAACTTCTGATAAACATTTGTTTTTATAAGTTAATAAGATGTAGGATGTTTTTATAATGTATATATAGGTTTCTATTAAATATATCCACACACAAAAAAACTAAATATACGATAATAGTAATAATATAAATATATATAATGTGGTTAGAAGGGAAAATATAAAATGGACACTGCATTATTATTCTTATATATAGATAAATAGAACCGAGATCTGCGTTTTATTAAAAAAAATACATTGGGTTGCCGATGTTTAAGAAAAAGTAAAACCAACGCTGGGAGGCCCATAGGCCGGTACGTACATGATGGACCTGAAAAAATAAGTTGAAACCACTGTCTCGGTATGTCGTGGGCTACGTATGTTAAAAAACAAAACCTAGGCCTAGCTGATACTTGTTCGCCCTCTGGAAAAAATATACCAGCTAGATCCCCGATACCCCTTTCCCGCAAAAAAAAAAGATCCCCAATACCCTCAAAAAAAGCTCCCCGGTGACAGTCATCGTTGGAAATTTATTTCGTTTATTGACTAGGTTGACAAACCCGTGGGCCCCAACGTCAGTATACAATTAGGAGGAAGCTTTTTTTCCAACGAGGCACTTGCTTGCGTACGGCTTGGACCTGGTGGGTCCCCACTGTCATCCTCTCGGTGTACAGTCCTCTCCGGATTCCTCTCGTTTGTTGAGCATGTTGACAACGGCATACGGCGGCGCCACGGCGAGCGCACACAGACGGGAAAGAACCGGAGCCAAGGAAGACGCCTTCATTCTTTCGGACATACCGCACTAGCCCGGTGGCTGCAGCCCTCTCACCCAAGAGCTGTGCTGCCCGGGTTCGATTCCAACTGGTGCAGTTGAAAAATATCTAACACTCGTGAAAATTTCGTCCCTAGTTTACCCAGTTTTTCGCACACTCAACATTGTCTTGCCATTTTGAAAATAGCATATCTTTTTGACTTTGCATCATATGAAGATGTGCTATACATGAATGTTGATCAGCATGATGTTAACCAGTTGTTAGTTCCATTTTTTACCATGAATAAAATTTCCAATATTCTGTTATCCATGTTTGAAAAGAGCGTATTGATTTAAATGCTCTGCCTCTGAAACATGCAGTTTCTTATCTGAAAATCACTTGGGCAAGCAGCCATCGCCGGTGTTGGATTTGATGTCGCGCTTCTTCAATCCCCCGGCAGCACGAGGGGGAAATAAACTTCCATCCCGTGCTGGCGGTTGGGGAATGGAGCTAACTGGATTAAAGAGGGGACCGGCGGCGCGACTGAAGAAGCACATCATACGTGACTTTTTTTAGTGGATGGCTCTCGATAGCATTTTTTTAATTTGCCTCTGCACCAGTCCGTGGTGGACCAGCAGCACATTTGCTGGGCAAGCCAACCTATAGAAAACAGCCCTTGATTTTTCATCAAGGCCCAAAAACAACGCAGTACTATGTTTGTTTTGAGGCCGAAAACATTACGGCAGGGGTTGAGTGGGGGAGGGGGGAAGACAGAGCAAAAAGATAAAAAAGAGCTGATGCGCAAGCAGGTGCAATTCTTCTCGGGAAGGAGTATCGTTGACTCTCACACGTGACAATCCCACAGTAGACATTCTAACAAGTTCACACACAAGTACAACGGAAAAGGAAAACATTCATAACAAACTCAGGTTCACAGGACACGTTCATATTCATAGCCAACATTCACAATCAACAACTCAAAAAATTCATATATACACAAGTTCAACATGTCTTTGCATCCAAATGATTGATAGATCATAAGACAATATTCATAGATAACATTCACAAAAAGATTCAGATATACACATGTTCAGCATGTTTACACATCCAAATGATTGAGAGATCACAACCAATATCATCCATGGACAAACATTAATTACCTAGCGTATAGACTGGTAAATGGTGTTCACTCGGTGGTACTTCTTGCTAAAATTAATGCTTGTACGACCAAACTTTCGAGTACATAAGAGGCAGCACAGACAATCTGAACTTTGCTTGTAGGTTTATCCTCGAGATAGTGGCCTCGATGCCGAGGGAGGTTTGAGCAACTTGGCCACTACTTTCATCCAACTAGTTTACTGGCTCATCTTGGTCATGTAGCTCGCAGAAACTCTACATTGCAGACAAGAAAGGAGGTGGTCGATAAAAGGAACCACCCAAATTTTTTGTGTAGTTCAACTAAAATGGAGCATCCCTGGCGTGCAGACTGATTAAGTGCCAGATGAATATACGCGTCAACCAACTTCTCTGGAATCTTCAAACTCCATGCCATACAGTTCGCTACCATATGCGCCGATAACCAAAAGGCACAAGTTGGGACAAAAGACTGGACTGCGTTTTTCTGGGCTATGCGCCAAGCCATATTGTTGGCGTTCACTCTGGCACTTCTTCTTGTCAACATCGATGCTTGTCTGAGTGGACATTGGAGTACATACCAACAGCATAAGTATCTGTCCATCTGATCTTTTTGTGCAGTTCTACTGAAATCGCCCAATGTAATGTTCTGCCTGTGAGTTCAGGCTCCAAGTTACTCCTTTATGAAATCGGCCAACAGTAGCACAATACCAAATTACCAATACATATGACAAGCACAATAATCAGGATAAAGACCGGTACCAACTTGTGTGAGGAAGCATATCAATTACTATTTCCTTTGACTGGAAGCCGAGATAAGCGACTGACAGAAAAGGAAGGATGCAGTCGAGGCAATGAAGCACCCAAAGTTTTTGTGCAGTTCCACCAAAATTGAGCATCCCTATTGGCACATATATTGAGAGAGTGAGATTACTGTAATAGTGGGACTAGTTGATGAAACATACACTAACAAATAGAAGCAGCCTCATTATTTTAATGGGTAAAGATAGCAACATAGTAGTCTTGCTTAAAGAGAGGTATTAGTTTATTTAATCAGTGCCAATTAGCTCAACACTCAAAGCATTGCCATGTATCATAGGTTGCAAAAATTTAACGTGGAAAGATAAAGGAGTTTCTCATGACAGTAGCAACACAGTAGCACGATACAAATAGAGATGACAGCAAACTAATATGGATGAAGGCCTTAGGCCGGTACCAACCTGAGCAAGAAGCTTCTTCAAGTAGTCCCAGAAGAGATGATAAAGCACTCACTGGAATCATTCAATAGGACATATTTTTGTGCACTTCAAATGTACGGTTGACATCACTCTTGTTTATCAGTGGTGAGATTATATCCAAAGATTATCAAGAACTTCCAGCAGAGTTAAAGCACTGGTTGGGATACAGTTCATTGTATTCTCTTGTGCAGTTCCACTAAAATGTACGATTGGCACAACATGATCCCTGTTTGCACAAGTAGGAACAAGGTGAAACCTTCATTAGCTTAGTGCAAGAGGATAGAAATACATTAGCATATCACTTTAACTGTAGCATCAAATTCATGATGGACAATACAGTAGCAAAACATTGCCTCATTGAACCAGTGGCAATAAATTGACATGCAAAACAATAGCATTATTATGTCATGACACTACCAAGTTCCCCTCCCTGCTCCACCACATGGTTCACCTCCACAGACACACATACACATGTACATGATTCAGCATAGGGTGCTACTAAAGATTTGTTTAACTCCGACAGCAAAATTAGGCAGCAATTAATTAGTGCTACTTAAGTACTCGTAATTCATTAAGTGACCTTGCAAGAGAGAGAGCAGAAGTTGAAGGGCTCCTGGAGGATCGTCTCACATGTAAGGAAGACGTTGCCGGAGCCCTTGAATGGCCTCGACTGAGGCCTCGGCTTCAGCAAGATCACCTTGGCACTGTTGATCGTGTAGAGCTGGGTCACACATGCATCAAGAATCCAGTTAATTAGTATGATGTGTCATCAAGCCAAGTACTACTCTGCTACGTACTACAAGTGCATTTCTTCAAGTAAATTAAGACTAGTAGCAACACAGCAATACGATACCACTAGCAAGATGTCAGGATAACATAGGACGGTACCATCGTGTGATCTTCATTTCCTTCTTCTTCTTCTTCTTCTTCTTCTTCTTCTTCTTCTTCTTCTTCTTCGTCTTCCTCTTCTTGCTATGTTTCTCTTTCTCCTCACCAATTGGTGAAACCAAGTACATGATTGGCATTCTACTTCAGATTTGGTTTTGTCAGTGAGGGAGTACAAGTGTACTAGTAAACAATAGCATTATTTTCTCATGGCAGTCGCAAAATAGAGGTGAACACATGCATTAAATATTATTCTTACCTAAAGGAAGGTAATGGCGCCAATATGGAGGATGAAGATTGGAACACAGATCTCCCTTTGTGCAGTTCCACCGAAATGAACCAATGGTTCCAGCTTGACATTCCAGTTAAATAGCACAAAAGTCACTTCTTTTAAGAAGTGTTTTGTGCAGTGCACCAAAAGGTCGCAATAGCAACGAGGTGAAATGGATATCCCTGTTTGCACAAAAAGCTACAGAGGAAACAGTCAAAGTCTCAAACAATTACTGGCAAAAACAATTGGTTAAACTTGTCATGGCTTATAACAGTGGCATGGCTTCATTTTACCAGGGGCATTAGATTAAGAATAGCTAAATATTTGCTATAAGGGCATGGGACAGTGGGTGCACCACCAGTCCAGCAGCATGTACCTAAACAGGGGCATAAAGTGGTGATTCAGAGTTTGCTGCCCCGAGAAACAAACATCCAAGCAACATATCTGGGTTGGTCCCATTTTTGTTCACTCTAGCCACCTATTCGTATGTGTGAATAGAAAATCTAGTCTTGGTCATACCACTGTGTACAGCGTTTCCCCTATATTTCCCATTTTGACCAAGAGACCGGTTGGATGACCAGTCTATACTACTTTCACCGCCTTTCTTTCCTGTTTGTACCAAGTCCGATGTACATACTAACTTCCCCCCTTTATTTCTTCTTTGAACCAAGTAGTAGATTCGACTCCATGAAGTAGCTTTACCTCTAACAATACAAAAAAAATAGGTGACGTTGGACCATGCGATCGAGCCTAGCTACGAGGGGGGCTGAGAGGTAGAAAATGATGCATGTGCAGTGACGTAGCAAGCTAAGGAAGTAGAGCTAGGTCGGTTTCGAAGGAAGATATACCTGAAGGTCGTCGGGGTGTGGATAGGTGGGCGGTGGGAGGCCGGATCCGCCCACACTAGGGCAGTGACGAAGGGATCGGGGGACCTCCCACGCCGGCGCTCGGCCAGAGATAACGGTGCGGCCGGCAGTGGGTCTTCTCCCTCGCTGTCGACGACGGCCTAAACGTTGCCCCTCCTCCCCTTCACCGGCGGAGGGGATATGTCTGGATCTGTAACCAGCGGTGAGGATAGAAAGACAGTGTTACCACCGCTATCTTGTTTAGATGTGGAGAGGATGAGAGTGTGTGAATAGAGCAACCCTAGCAAGCAAGCACGGAGGCTCCTGCCTATATATATACGTATGGTGGGGTAGTTTTCTTTTTCCACTCCATCAAAATAATCGTTTAAAATTGTGTACGTGCCAGGTCGCCATTTTTTTTTAGTTGTTTATTGTTTTTTGATATAGCTACCCACTTATTCCCAGTGGTGTGCAGGGGTGGATTAACGAGCTGCTCGGCTCGTTAAGTTCGTGCTCATTAAGGCTCGGCTCGTTAATCTCCGAAAGATTAACGAGCAAAAAACCCTGCTCGGCTCGGTTCGTTCGAAGCTCGTTAAAGGAAAATTCACGTAAGATGAAACATGTGTCGTGTTGTTACTAATGAACTTAGCGTCAAACTTGTTAGCTGGTTCGTTAAGCTCCTTAAGAAATTGATGAATTGCTTTGTTCATTAAGAAGCAACCCACAAGGATAACAAGCCAAACTATTGAGGGATCATTGCCCACGAGCTACAAGCTTTTGTTCCAGCCCTAATGGTGTGCGAGGTCACACTTTGTATCGTTCAAGTCTGGTACTAGACCCTCCATTAAGTGAACAACCACCACCTCGTAAAAATTGTGAACAAGCCCACAGCTCAAATTAGCGGGAACGTGGGCTGCACCAACATGCATTATTATTTATATTTTCTATGTGGGAGTATCCTCAAAACAAAATGTGAGAGTACAATCTTTATTGGTCCCCTTTGTAATTTGTGCTAAATTTTGACCAAAGATTTAACTGACAAAATGTTAGTGCATGTTAACAAAAATTATATCCTTGGATTCGTATTTGAATATAGTTTTCAATGATGTAATTTTTTCTGACATGCATGAACATTTGGTTAGTTAAATTTATAGTCAAAATTTGGCACAGGTTATCATAGGGACCAATAAACCAGGACGGAGCTCATCGTCTGTCGTCCAAACTCTATGACTAGCCACTCTATTACATGCGGGACATCAAGCATCCGGGCCGGCATGCCATCCACCAAATCACAGTGAGGTGCTATAGTGGAGACTCACCATTCACCCCAGTGTGGCCGTCATGACCCGTCATATCACAAAACCCACACCTTTACCAGCAGTGGTAAAGTGGCCTCAAAGTTGGACGGGACGAAGCAACCATCATTTCACTGGAACGCTCGTTGAAGCCCTTTCTCCCCTATCTTGAAGAAAACCTCACTCCAGGCTACACACTTCTGCCAATTTTCTTCTATACCGACGAAGGAAAGGTGGGCGAATTAGTGATGCTACTATATTTTCATTCCAAGAATCTTCTTTTTGCGAAGCACCGACCGATTCTCACTGCCTATTCTTTTCTAGTTTTCATTGCGATTGTGGTTTCCTTTCGATTGCTTTTTGTTTGTCAGTTTATTGATGGATCCTGGAGCATTAGGCAAAGAGTTACCAACGGACAACCCACTCAAGACAGAGATCTCCAGGAAGTGAGCACCGGCCAATGAGTTAGCCAAGTTGGTGGGCCAACCCATGGAGACGAAGAACTCCAAGAAAAAAGCACTGGCCAAAGAGTTGACGACGTTGGAGGACGAACTCCTCAACCAAGAAAGCGGGAAGAACAACAAGGGCCCCATCGAGCCTACCCCAGAAACTCTAATGGCCACATATGAGAAGCTCAAGGCCGTGATTGAGGAGATAGTCATTGTTGACAAGCAGTATTTCCCTGGCAAGGCGATGGCCCCCATCGAGGAGATGGCCCCATGAGGGATGGGATCCCCCGGTGAGCTGCACAGGGTAAAAAAAATGGCTTACCATAATTGTAGTTTTTGATTATTTGCAATGTGCTCGCTAATATGTTAGGGTTGTGCAGGTGTTGGTGGACGTCCTTGACGATTCCGATGTCGCGGTCCGTCCTGTGGACATCGCCCCAGAGATCGATTCCGATGTTGCGGTCCGTCCTGTGGACATCGCACCAGAGATCGATCCCCAAGCCATTGTCCGTCCTGTGGACATCGCCCCAGAGATCGATTCCGATGTCGCGGTCCATCCTGTGGACATTGCCCCAGAGATCGATTCACATGCCGTTGTCCCTGCTGTGGACATTGCCAGAGAGATCGATGACAAGAAATAGTAGGTCGCGCTAATCCTTCAACGTAGTTTGCATTGTGTTTAATTACCAGAACGATGAGTGTTATCAAACCATCTTAGGGCTAGTGCACTGTCTTGTGTGGGCGGTACTTGCTACTTTTGTTTGATAGTGAATCATGCAAACCCTCTCCGAGTTATGGAAACAGATGTATCCTCACCAGCTTTTGACGTAATATATGGCACGCTTAGATGTAAGTTTGAACTGTTTATCATATCAGCAGGGCTTGTTTGATGATTCTTGGTGTTAGTATGCTAGCTACTGTATGAGCTATAGTACTTGGAAACAATCACCAAAGACAAACATTGGGGCTGATGAGCTCGTGGTACGCTTATAGGTCTGATCCGTCGTCGATCGGCCAATAGCCCAAGCTCCTAAAATTGTAGGCTTAGCGATCGATCAGACAATAGTCCACAATTTTTTTATGTAAGTTCAATACGATTTCGTTTGTGTTCATGTTTTCAATTTAGAACCCCACGGAAGTGAATAGAAAAAAGAAAAATACCCCTGTGATATGCCTTCCTTTACCTATTTCTAGATTGATTGATGTTCAATGGAGGGAAACTTGCCATTCCTTCTTTCCTTTGAAATTGTACATTTTTTTGATTCTGAACTAATTGTATCATTTTTGTTCCCATCGAGCTTTCTTGCCTAGTGACTAAGGATTTTCACACTTGTTGTGTCTATAAAAGATTTTCTCATAAAACACTAACAGAAGTGTTAGAGGGATTCACATTAATTCACATCAAACTCAAAGAGTTGGTTGACGGATACATTCACATTAATAGCCAGCAAAATTGGCACGTACTTGTAACATGCGTGAATGTGTAATTTTTTTGCTGGAAGCGTGAATGTGTAGTGACGTCGTACTTTCGGAGTGGCTACAAAGAGTGTGTACGTGTGCTAGAGGGGTTATGGGATGGAGAGAGATCTAGAGAGAGAGAAAGACCCTCCATTTCTTTCTAGTCGTTAGATTGACCAAGGATACATGTCCTACAAAATCATAGCACTACAGAGACGTACAAATCCTAGGTAGGCTAGTTTGGCCTAGTGGGTTTCAGGGATACGACGTGCTACAGTGGCGTCCAGTCTTCGCATGTGGTAGCAGTATTGCGGCTGCAGTAAGTTTTCTTGAAGAAGCGGATTCAACAAAGTCATGATGGTTCCTTTGTCCGAGCAACTACGATCGGGGCTGGGCCTGCGATTTGATGGCTCATTAGTCATTTATTACTGCGGCGCAACGACTCTCCCCTGCAGTACTGTGTGGTGCACTATAATTTTGTGCATGGCAAGTGGACCAGGATGGTCGACGTCCCACATGTCGACGAATGAAAGTATTCTTTCCAATATCGAGGACGAGCAAGGAGTATTCATTGTTTATTTTTTATGAAAGCTATTGTCTCCATTGTTACGACGGAGGAGTGTGAAACATGGCAGCCCAGTGAACTTGGCATGTGCACAACTACCTCCTTCCTCATGTACCATAGTGTTGACTATAAGGTTGGCTATAAGGTTACTACTTGTTCTCACTTTCTCTCTATCTATTTCCTCTCAAATGTTTTTTACCTTCTTTTTTTAGACACAAATGTTTTTTTATACCTAGGAGCACGTGTAGAGACGGGCTCTTGCATTAGAGCCCACTCCTTCCCTTTTTCAATGCCTCTCTCCTCCACATAAGCGGGCTTATAGCCCAGTATTGTACTTTCTCTGAATGCAGCTGGCGCCTGGGGGGAGTGCGCGCTGGAGGGGGGGAGGGGTTTTCTGGTGGGCCAGGGCGGTCAGAAGCGGGCTTGGGAGTGGTCCAGACTCCCACATGCCCCACCTCACATTATCACCATATTTCTTGGAGTCCGTGCACGGCGGGCGGGCGATCTCTTCTCCCTCCCCCATCTCTCTCTTCTCAGCCGATGCCCGCCGAGCGATTACATTTCGGCTATCGATGGTTTATTCAATTGCCATCTCACATGTAAGTGAAAATGCAAGACAACGCGTGTCCTCTTTGGTGAGCGGTGTACGATACTGAATGTCGGGGGTGCGACGCGAACGCGACAGGCATGCTTTAAGTGTGCTGCCTTTTCCTTTTGGATTTGCAAAGTGTAACATTTCCGTGCGATCGATCGATAGAAATCCAGAACAAAATGACAAGGGCAAGGCTTTCCCGCGCGTTAGGCGGGCTAGTTTGGCCTAGTGGGTTTGAGTGATATGACGTGCTACAGTGCCGTCCACTTGTAATTTTTATGTAAGCAAGTGTCTCCACTCTTACGAGGAAGGAGTGCGAAACACGGCGGATCTGATTTTGATCTTGGGATAAATGTTCCCTGTGAAATAATGGAGCACTGTTAGCGATTATAGCATGAGAGTTAAGGCATCTCCAGCACTGACCCACAAATTTACACCGGCATCTATCCGAGGACAATGATACCAGAGGATGCCATCCAATGCTGCCCGCATACCTTTCGAAAACTATATGAACTAACCGGACGAAATTCATGCAAACAAAGCAAATTTCATATTAACCGGATGAAATTCATTACATTTCGAAAACTTTTCCTATAAACCGGATGAAATTCATTACATATTTCACACAAACCATACTAAAATCTACTGTAAACCTAATCTAAACGATCGCCGGCGCCCGACCACCATGTCCGGCCATGAGCCCCGAGAACTGAAGCTCCGGCTATTGCCTTTGCCTCCTCCTCATCCGCCTCGCCTTTGTCGAGCTCCGCCTCCATAAGCTCCTCCTCCAGAGCACAAGTTTCTGAAGATTTCCGCCTCCATGTCGCCGTCAAGCAGCTAATCGGCCGCCGATGTTTACCCCACCAAGCTTGGCGTTGACTGAATGGAGGAGCGGTGGCCTTCGTGGGACCAGAGCGACGGTGACCTACCATGTACTAATCTTCCTCGCTATCGGTTGCGCCCGCGCACGTGCACTGGCTTCGTGGTCATGGCGGCGAAGGGCGGCCGGGGGGGGAGTCGGCGATGTCCTTCGTCTGCTCCTACGACAGTACGTCCAAGAGAGCTTTGGAGCGCACCCGGAGCGGAGCCGGTGATGTCCTTCGTCTGCTGCTGTGATAGTACATCCAAGAGAGCTTTGGAACGCGAGGAGGCCATGGTTGGAGTGGTGACGACAGAAGGAAGGGACCGGAGGAGAATGACTGTGGGTCTGTGGCTATGGCTGGGGCTGAAGTTAATATAGCGGGCAAATGGCAATGAGACGCGGCAGACGGACGGACGGCTGGCGCCGGAGTAGGTTCGTCGGCAGCCGCATCTCATTAATGTGGGCGGCGGATGGACGGATGGACGTGGTGTCGTTAACGCGGAGTAGTCGCTTGCACCGGGATGCCGCGCGGGTGGCGCTCTCTCGCCCGTCGCGCTGCTGCAATGCCGGTGCCAGTGAGAGGTCGTGTCTGGCGTGAATGCGGCATTGACGTTCTGGAGCGACGGTGACCGTTTCAGGTGGGAAGCGCGCGCTAGCGATGGAAGGGGTTTCGGTGGGCCAGGGTGGTCAGACCTTGGCGTGGTGGTATATTGTTTTTGTAGTTTGCAAAAGTACTCAATTAATGTGGCAGTTCACTTTTTTTCTATGAATAACATACACCCTACAAAGCACCATGTTCAAATTTGGCACTTCTTCGGGTTCATTTACCATATTTAGGCCATTATGTGCATTTTGTAGAAATTTACTACCAGCATCCTGATTTATTGGTCCCCTTAGTATTTTGTGCCAAACTTTGACCATAGATTGAACTTAGAAAATAATAATGAATGTAACCAAAAATTATATCGTTGGATTCGTATTTCTTCTATACCCCTATAATAGTGTGTGAATAACTTTGAAAGATGGTCGTTGGATGACGTCTATTAGACGGTGCAGAGATGGCAAATCCGAGCACTATTGGCCGTTGGATATCATCTACATTCCACCAGATTATGCCACATGTACAATCTAGAAGATTCCATGGTTGAACTTAAGCATAATCCTCAAACCTCAAAACACAAGCACTTCTCCATTGTTCTAGAAGGTTCCGTATCATAATTTCCCAAACTTTTTTTCTAGATGAATTGCTATTATTTGTTTTTACATTATGCTTTACAATGCATAATTCCATGAATCTTAAAATAGATTAACTTTTTTATAAATACTATTGATTTTGAATGAGATGAACTATAAGAATTAAACGAACATCTACATCATGCATATATGACTCATAGCTTACATGCTATAGTGTGGTATTTATTCATAATTTGGTTGCCAAATCTCATGCGTGCAATGCACATGTACCTTACTAGTAATCATAGTTTCTAGTGATATTATTTGTAGTTACATGCATCAACCAGGACGGAGGTGCAGAAACATCAAATCCCAGCTACAGCTACACGTGTGTGATGATAGGCACGTGAAATGCCGTTCAATCATGGTGCACGCGCGCGATCCGTGTGGCTGGGGTGGCGGCCAATCAGAAAGCAACCCACAATAGGGTCAGCGCACACAGTTTCTACAGGCTAGGGAAAGTAACCGTGTGCGGTAATAAATGACCAGGATTGAAGGGGAATCCAAATTTCCTTCCTCGTCTGTCATTGAGCTCTTGACAAACCAATGCACTATACGGTTGTCTGGCCACTCCACCCCAGAGCTCTCACCAAGCGTCGTTCATGCCACCGTGCCGAACACTAATCAATAAGGAAGTGATGACATCCCGCCGCGCCGAGTTCCTCGCCGCCCACGACCGCACACAAAATGGTAGGGAAGCAATGGCATCCCGTTGTGCCGAGTTCATCGCTGCTCGCGACCTCACACCTACGTGGGCAGACTTTGAAGCTGCCAAGGCTGCATGGGCGATAGAGCAAGAGGCGGCCAAAGCCGCACAGAGGGAGCGGAAAAGGCAGAAAGCACTCAAGAAAAGAGAGTCCCGCCGCCGCAAGAAAGAAGAGGACGCACGCACTGCTGTGGAGAGCTTGGCAGAGATCCAAGCATGGTGGGGTGTCACCGACAAAGCCGAGAAGGAGAACGACGGTGTCTGGCCAGCATTTGAGAAGTACTCCCACTGTAAAGAAATATAAGAGTGTTTAGATCACTACTTTAGTGATCTAAACACTCTTATATTTGTTTACGGAGGGAGTAGTAGTACTAGTAGTTAATGTGTGTCTGTGTCGCCTGTACGTTTGTTTAATTAATTACGAACATGTACCAGTACTAGTTACTACTGTAGTTTTTAGAGCAAATTACCAGTACATTAGTCTAGACTCAATGGACAAATTCTTATCCTGTGCATCAAATGGCATCTCACTTCCTATGATCTTCATATTCCTATAAAATTCCTATCCTATGAACCAAAGGAGGCCTCCGCCGGAGTACAGTACTACTGTAGCTAGGAGTATTGCTGGTACAGTAGTTTTCTTCAAGAAGCGGAATTCAACGAAGTCATGATGGTTCCTTCGTCTGAGCAACTTTACAGTGGAAAAGGTTTGGCATGTGATTTGACGGCTCATTAGTCATTATTACTGTGGCGCGACGACCGGGGTGACTCTCCCTTGGAGTTCTGCGTGCATGGCAAGTGGACAAGGATGGTCGACGTCCCACATGTCGGCGAACAAAAGTATTCTTTCCGATATTGAGGAGCAAGGAAACTACATGGTATAGTATCACTGCTACTTTATATTTATTTTTTATTTTTGATGAAAGCTAGTGTTTCAATTCTTACGACGAAGGAGTGCGAAACATGGCACATGCTAGATGTCCCACACGTCAGCGAAAGGAGTGGGACATGAACAACGTGGTAGAGCGTCTCCACTTCTTCCACTTCTAGGTCGGAGACCACACGTAGTACTAGTAGTATGTAACGATACAATGTGCGACCCGGAGAGAAAGACACGTCTAGTTGGAAGGTCTCGGGCCATACACGTAAAGAAATATAAAACCTAATATGTGCCTCCAATTAATATAGCAGTAGAGTACTTAGGCACGTACATCATAATATCATCGTGCATTGTACGTACAACATTTAGTGGTAGTAAGACAAATGCCTATATGCCACGCATGTTCATACTATTTGTGCGCTACATTACTCAGGTTCGTACATCCCTGGGTACATGTCCGTCTCGTAGTTCCAGTCCCACGTGTTCTTCATAGATGGAACAATCCATAACGATGGGCAACGGGAGTCCATATCATCGCAGCTTCTTAGTGTGGCTCCCCACGATGGAGACTCATCCAAACTGAAGCGGCATAGATCAGGGATAGGGGCGTTCAAGATATGAATCCGTCGGTGCGCAATGAAAATGCACCCGTTGTTCATGAACGGCAGGCCATCGGCGTCGTGCACGGAAGGTGGCATCATTTGCACTATGGGGTAGTTGTCCCTGATGAAAATCGAGTACTCTTCAAGTGTGTTCATCTGCACCCAGGTAGCATCACGGGGGTCGAACACGCCGCCGTCCATCTGGTACACCTGGCACCTCAAACATGGATACATGCTGACGTGCATGGTTATGGTCCATGCAGTATAATGAGGTGATGTAAGCAGAGGATAGGGATTAAAATTAAATACTTTATATTGCTTATTTCTATGAGGGGGAAGGGAAGCAATGTATAGACCAGCTGCGACACGGGCGACGACAAACAATTTGAGAGTGTTACCTGGGCCATGTACATTAATTAAAGTAGGAGTAGTTTTGTTTGATGGGATTATGGCTACCTAGCTAGTACTACACGGAATTGAAATTGTTAAGTCCTTTATAGGTTATACAACTAGCATTATAAAGTTGCATAGATGACTATCCCAATCAATAAAAAAAAGAAGGAAAGAACTACTCCTGCTCCTGCAGTATAAAGAGACACGTACTGAAATGTTATAAGATGACATGGCAATAAGATATACGATAGTTCCTTACTCTACTACTCTTGGATCAGAGAGAAGGGATTACCTGGGTACATGATCAGGGTCCGATCATGACAGATCATGGCACCTTGTTGCCCTTCAATGGTACCATGGGTAACGACTGCTAAGATAGTACGTCCCAACTGGGTGTCGTCAGCTACAAGGTTCCAAGTTAGACCAAATGCCCCATGCACATCCACGATTGGCGATCTGTTTTGATCGGGGGATGACTTTGCCCTGCATAATCATGCAAACAAGGCGGAATTCATAGAAACCGGACAAAAATCATTACATTCGAAAACTTTTCATATAAACCGGACAAGATACATTACAGTTTTCATAGAAACCCGAGTAAAACCTACTCTAAACAAGTTGCAACTGTAATGTGGGCGGCGCACGGACGACGGCCGGCCGTGGTGTCGTTTGAGGCTACTCATAGTGGGGAGTATCATATACAATATACTAGTGCATGATACTAGTGTATGATATACTACTTTTATAGTGCATAGTATCATAGAGTAGTAGCATAGATGATCATATTTATTGCCATGCATGACCCCCTGTCTCTTCTTTAATTCTCTGCCACATCACCATGTATGCTATTCTCGAGTGTATGTACCAGCTAAGTTACCACCACTATGGCCAGCCTCGACGCGGAGCAGTCGCGTGCACCGGGAAGCGGCGCTCTCTCGGCCGGGAATTAATGCAGCACTGACGCTCTGGGGCGGCGCTGACCATTTCAGGCGGGAAGCGCGCACCGGCATGGGAGGGGGTTTGGGTCGGCCAGGGCTGTCAGACGCGGGCGTGGTGGTGCTATTGATTTTGTACCGTTTCACGTGTAGTACTGGGAGTTTGCAAAACTACTCAATTATTGCACTCAGTTTCCTAAAAAATTGTGGTAAAAAATGTTACTTGCAATGCATGCATGTGTGACCAATATAAATGACCAATAAAAACTACTACATGCACGCAACGATTTAATGCACATTGTAATCTCAACATGTGATGGGGAGCTCTAAATTTGAATTTCAAACTTATAAAACAAAAAAATTCAAAACAAATAAACTGGAAGAGAGGGAGTATACCGTAGGATGTGTCCCATACGAAACAAGTCCCATGGTTTGTCACCATGAAGATGCGGTTAGAAAGGAGCACAGTGCCTTCGTACTCGTACGGCAACAAATCGGGCGCAGACAGCATAGTCCACCTTTGACCGACATGTGCAGGGTTCGTGAAAGCAATCGCGATGTCAAACACCGCGATGAGAGTGTAATTTTGGTTGGTGGATGGCCTTATCGGGGATTCTAGGATTTCTATCTTCTTCAATCTCACCGTGGTTCCATCATACCAATTCAGGCGATGGCCCATTGCATGGCTGATCCCAATGTTGGACAAAGGTTCCACGGGAACGGTGTCACCGTTGTAGATGTTGTGCAAATTGATGTTGGTACCCTCCCGTACATATGCAAGCCAATCTCCACTGGCACCAAGCCTAATCTGTGAAACAGTGGGCAGTTGGGGAATTAGGAAATGGACACGGAAGTAGTCTTTAGAATGCATTTACTACGTGATCAAACTCATCACTTACCTGCTCATCGGACAAAATCCGAGTGCCCCTCAACGTCGGCATCTCAAGGGGCGTCAACTTGCAACTACGGCCACGTCGCGCTGGAGATACCCCAAGGAAACATCCTCGTCCTCGAGGAAGCATGGCAGACCAACTAGCATGGCCTTCTCCCACACATATTTACACACCCTCTTAAAATATTTGGTGCAAGTACAGCTAAGTCTTGCAGATGTGAGGAAGTTGGAGCGAATTACGATTTGTCCCAAAGGATCGTCGTCCAAGGTCTCCCAACCTCAACGAGGACGAGAAGCAACACCGCCTTGCGAATCCATGGCAATGGCGACCAACTACCTTGTCCCTTGTGGAGGTGGTTTACACGAGAGGAGATGGTAACTGTAGGGCTTCGTCCCTTCGGAAAGGATGTTCCACGGGCGCGCACTAGTGCAGTTTATATTCGAGACTAGCAAGAGGCCCATGCGTTGCACGGAACATCAATATGCATTTATTCGAGCTGTTTATCTCGTGGGAGACGAAGATGAACGAGGGAAGGCCTTATCTTCAAATGTGGAGAGGGGTGCAGGTATCTTTTTGCAAAATTGCCATAGTTTGCTTTCTATTCATCAGATATAGATCGGACGGTCTGATACATCTCCAATGTATCTATAATTTTTGATTGTTCCATGCTATTATATTATCTGTTTTGGATGTTTTATATGCATTAATATGCTATTTTATATTATTTTTGGGACTAACCTATTAACCTAGAGCCCAGTGCCAGTTTCTGTTTTTTTCCTTGTTTTTTAGCTTCGTGGAAAAGGAATACCAAACGGAGTCCAAACGGAATAAAATCTTCGCGATAATTATTCTTGGACCAGAAGGCACCCAGGAGACTTGGAGATGAAGTCGGAGGAGCCACGAGGCGGCCACAAGGGTGGAGGGTGCACCCCCTGCCTTGTGGGCCCCCCGTGACCCTCCTGACTTAATTCTTTCGCCTATATATTCACATATGTTCCCAAACCACAAGAAGCATCCATGAAAACACTTTTCCACCGCCGCAACCTTCTGTACCCGTGAGATCCCATCTAGGGACCTTTTCTGGCACCCTGCCGGAGGGGGATTCGATCACGGAGGGCTTCTAGATTAACCCTATTGCCCTTCCGATGAAGCGTGAGTAGTTTATCTCAGACCTACAGGTCCATAGCTAGTAGCTAGATGGCTTCTTCTCTCTCTTTGATTCTCAATACCATGTTCTCCTCGATGTTGTTGGAGATCTATTCGATGTAATACTTTTTTGCGGTGTGTTTGCCGAGATCCAATGAATTGTGGATTTATGATCAGATTATCTATGAATATTATTTGAATCTTCTCTGAATTCTTTTATGCATAATTTGATATCTTTGTAATTCTCTTCAAACTATCGGTTTGGTTTGGCCAACTAGATTGGGTTTTCTTGCAATGGGAGAAGTGCTTAGCTTTGGGTTCAATCTTGCGGTGTCCTTTCCCAGTGACAGTAGGGGCAGCAAGGCACATATTGTATTATTGCCATCGAGGATAAAAAGATGGGGTTTACATCATATTGCTTGAGTTTATTCCTCTACATCATGTCATCTTACTTAATGTGTTACTCTGTTCTTCATGAACTTAATACTCTAGATGCAGGCAGGAGTCGGTCGATGTGTGGAGTAATAGTAGTAGATGCAGAATCGTTTCGGTCTACTTGACACGGATGTGATGCCTATATTCATGATCATTGCCTTAGATATTGTCATAACTTTGCGCTTTTCTATCAATTGCTCGGCAGTAATTTGTTCACCCACCGTATGATTTGCTATCTTGAGAGAAGCCTCTAGTGAAACCTATGGCCCCGGGTCTATTTTCCATCATATAATTTTCTGATCTACTATTTTCCATCATATAAGTTTCTGATCTACTATTTTGCAATCTTTTACTTTCCGATATATAAACCAAAAATATTTACTTTATCTTTTATTTAGTTTCATCTATATCTATCAGATCTCACTTTTGCAAGTAACCGTGAAGGGATTGACAACCCCTTTATCGCGTTGGGTGCAAGTTGTTTGATTCTTTGTGCAGGTATTCGGTGATTTGTGCATTGTCTCCTACTGGATTGATACCTTGGTTCTCAAAATAAGGGAAATACTTATCTCTACTTTGCTGCATCACCCTTTCCTCTTCAAGGGAAAAACCAACGAAAGCTCAAGAAGTAGCACGGTCTATATTGGAGGATGGCAGGCACACCATCATCACCAACTCGGTTTTTTATGAGTAGAGAATATTGCAGGATGGCAGGCACACCATCATCACCAACTCAATTTTTTGTAAGAGTAGAGATAGAGATTAGGGAGCTGGTGGGCGGTTCATTGTACGGCGTGTTCGCGTCCATCCACTAGCCCAGAATTAAAGCACGCATGACATTTACGGTGACTGGGATTAGTTGTTTTCCGGGCACATGGACCAACGCAGACTAGCAGACCTGGTCGCCCTTTTTCGAGGGTCTGGTGTTCGACGACCTCCCCGTGCGTTCGATGAGCTCTGCCCCTGTGTTCGTGGGTGAGCACATATGACATCTCCTCCTCCCCCCTTCGTTTGCTCTGTTCCGGTCTTCGTGTCAATGAAACTTGCTAGCTATAGGTGTCTTCAATCATCAGTATGCGTGACCACTATGTGTCTCCCATTCGAAAGGGTTACATCTATAAATATGCATGCATTTGCATATTTATAACCGTGATTCTTTCGAATTGTCCAACGTTATCCATGGACAGCCCGAGTATGTGTAGATTGGGTTCGTTTTCCCATATGCTCTGCTCCGGATCCGATGCAGAATTTCGTCAGTGCCTCCCTGTTGGTCTCCGGGTACACATCCTCTCTGCTTATTGCCGAGACGTGTATCAGGAGAACAGCGGGGAGGTGCTGCCAAAATTTTGCGTCGGATCCGGAGCAGAGCATGGGAAAACGAACCCAATCTACACATATTCGGGTGGGATTAGGACCTATCTTTACCTATTAGCGTCTAGGTTGCATGGACATAATAAAAGTGACAAACTCCATTAACTGATGAATATATACATGCTGATTTATATATATATTTCTTATATGTCCAGTAGCTAGGCAAGATGAGTGATCATGCGTGGATGTACACCGGTCACACTAGTCAGAAATACATGACCAATGAATGGTTAACAAAAACCAAGGAGTTTGTGAGAGCCGCATTTGCAAATGGCCAGAGGTCAACCTAGTGCCCCTGTGCCGGGTGCGACAATTGGCACAAGAGGACAGAGGATGAAATGGGCAAACACCTGCAGAAGAGGGGTTTTACGCCAGGTTATACGGTGTGGACATTTCATGGCGAGTCTGCCCAACGTGCCAGAGATGAGGTGCTTCGTTGTCGCACCGACGAGCATGGTACCGGTATGGAAGACATGGTGCAAGACTTTGATGATGCTCAGGACTCGGACGATGAGATGGAGGAATCTGCAAAGGCTTCAATGAAATGTTGGAGTCTTCAAAACGTCCTCTCCACGAGCACACTGAGCTTTGTCAGCTGGATGCCATCTCACAAATAATGGCTCTGAAGGCTCAATTCAATTTGGGCAGAGAATGCTATGACGCGATGATGACAGTATTTGGACGTTTTCTACCCAAAGTCCATGTACTACCTGCAAACCTGTACCAGTCAGACAAAATCCTCCGTGCTCTTAAGATGCCCTATGAGAAGATACATGCCTGTGAGAAAGGATGTGCCTTATTTAGCCTTCAGTATGCGGACTTGAACTATTGTCCCATTTGCAAGTCATCTAGGTATGTAGTGGTAGACAACGGTATGGGTGAGAAGACGCTGACCAAAATCCCCGTTAATGTTCTTCGGTATATGCCAATCATACCAAGACTTCAACGTCTTTTCATGGTTGAAGAAACGGCCAGACAGATGACATGGCACAAAACGGGCAAAAGAGCCCAACTAGATGCAGATGGGAAGCTGATGATGGTGCACACATCGGACGGTGAAGCGTGGAAGCACTTTGATGCATTACATGACAACAAAGCGGCAGATCCGAGGCATCCTCGAGTTGCCAGCAACACGGATGGGTTCAGTGTGTTTGGTCTGACGGCAGCCCAATACAGTTGTTGGCCCATATTTGTCATTCCACTCAATCTCCCCCCCGGACAGATTATGCAAAGAAAGAACATTTTCCTGACGTTGATAATTCCAGGGCTCAACTATCTGGGGAAGAATATGAATGTGTACATGCAGCCGCTGAAGAACGAATTGCAAGAAGCCTGGGATAATGGGTTCAAGACATACGACGCCTTTAGCAAACAAAACTTCATAATGCGTGTCTGGTATATGTACTCGACGCATGACTTGCCGGCGTATGCGCTATTCGTTGGCTGGTGTGTGCATGGAAGGTTCCCATGCCCCACATGCAAGGGAACTCTTCAGTTTCGTTGGCTTCAGGCCGGTCGCAAGTTTTCTTGCTTCGACTTGCATAGACAGTTCCTGGATCCTCGCCATAAGTTCAGGAAAGACAAGCAGAACTTCACCAAAGGTAGAGTTGTCAAAAACTCTACACCACCTCCGTTGACAGGCCAAGAGACCCTGGATCAGTTAAACGCTCTCGAGCCAAATCCAGAGCATCCAGGGTATTTCAAGGGGTATAATTTGGAACACGCCTGGACTCACAAGACATGCTTGTGGGATCTGCCTTACTTCAAAGACCTCCTTTGCCCACACAACATCGACGTGATGCACACTGAGAAGAATATCGCCGAGGCACTTTTTGGTACATTGTTCGGCATAGATGGGAAGTTAAAGGATAATACTAAGGCTAGAGTCGATCAGGAGGCGCTATGTCATAGACCGTTACAAAACATGCAACCACCGAAAGGAAAGCTGAACTAGACAAAGCCAAAGGCATGGTTCAATCTTGGAAGGCCAGCTATGAGGGAAATTATCTTGTGGGTGAAAATGCAGTTGATGTTCCCCGATGGGTATGCAGCAAATCTAAAGAGGGGAGCGAGTCTTGAAAAATTGAAGATATTTGGTCTCAAGAGTCATGATTGGCACATATGAATTGAGCGGGTAATGCCGGTGATGTTGCGTGGCTTCATCCCTGAGGATGAATGGCTAGTACTGGCAGAGTTGAGCTATTTCTTCCGTGTTCTTTGTGCGAAAGAACTATCGCCTGGCCTGCTAGAAGAAATGGAAGAGTTGGCACCGGAGTTGATCTGCAAGTTAGAGAAGATATTTCCGCCGGGCTTCTTTAATCCAATGTAGCACTTGATTTTGCATCTCCCAACCGAGGCAAGATTGGGGGGGCCCGTGCAAAATCGTTGGTGCTACGCAACTGAGAGGATGCAGAAAAATGCTTCGAGCAAAATGTAAAAATAAACGTAGAATTGAAGCATCGATGGCCGAGGCATTCATTACTGAGGAGGTGGCAAACTTCATGACAGCACACTACGAAGCCAAAAATCGTCATTTGCATAATCCGAAGCCTCGGTACAATGCTGGCGACCCTAAAAAGGGTGGATCCAACCTCAGCCTATTCAAAGAGGATCTCGCACCAGCCGGTGCTTCTAATTCCTTAACGTTGGATGTCGAAGAATGGCGGACCATTTCATTGTATATCTTCAACAACCTAACAGAAGTGCGGCCGTACATCGAGTAAGTTCTTGGTACATTGTTTCGCAACTTCTAATTCCTTTGAACTGCTCTTATTCCGGATATATTTGATACAGTCGATACGTCGCCAAATTCTCGTATGGAGAGGTGATCCAAAAGGATTTCGTCGAAGAGTATGAGCTTCTGGCAAAGCATGGAGGCGGCTATCCCGGTTTCATCTCTTGGTTCAAACAAACGGTAATTTCCATTAGACCATTTCATTTCTTCATCTAATTTGTGGCTAATGCAACAATCACTTTCGTATTAAACTTGCAGGCTAATTCAGAGTTTATGGATACCGAATTGAGACAAGTCGCTAATGGTTTTGACTTTAAGGTCCGTTCATTTGACAAATACGACATCAACGGGTATCGCCTTCGTACCTATGGCAAAGAGCTATCTATGGCCGACCGAAAGTCTACAAATTGTTGTGTCTCTGCTATCGGCGAAGGAGATACCGAGTATTATGGAAGAGTTGAAGCAATTTATGAACTTCAATTCTATGGTGCAAACCCACCAAACATCGTAGTCTTCAAATGTTATTGGTTCCAGCCGAAGGAGACTAGAAGGACTCATGAACATATAGGGCTAGTGGAAATCAAACAAAGCACCTATTTGGATGTTCCTGATGTCTATATTATGGCTCAACAAGCAACCCAAGTTTTCTATCTACCGTGGGCCTGTCAAAGTGATCCAAATCTCAATGGTTGGGATGTCGTTTATGAAGTGCCGCCACGTGTTAGACCACCTCCCCCCAATGAAGAGGATTATGAACCTCACATTAACACAGACACATATGACGGAGAATTCTTCCAAGAAACACGTCTTTCCAAAAAACGTTTCAAGAACCGCTCTACTTCACCCCAGAACATTGAAGTAGACAGCGACAATGAACCCGACTTCACCCCCGAGCCGAAACAAGAAGAGCCTTAACTAGAAGAGGTTACTGCTGCGGATGACCTGTCAATGCTTGACCGATTAGGTAAAGGTGGCCTTCCACATGATGATGCATTTATTGATGATGATGATGAGCACGTCATTACTGATAGTGATGATGATGATGCATTTATTGATCCCGGAGCATTTATTGAACCCGACAATCTAGATTATTATTAGGTATTTAATTTTTTATGTTGTACTTGATTTATATAGTTACTTGTATGATTGTATGATTTATATAGTTACTTCTATAATTTTCATACTTTGTATGATTGTTTGTTATACATAGTGCCATGGTCTTGATATCTGTCCCCATCGGCCCTCGCCCGCTTTATGATTCGGCTGTGGTAAATTCTCTTTTATAACTATTTGTTGCATTTCGCATTTATGACAATTATGGCCATCAAGTTGACATGGAGATATTTTTATCTAGGAGGTATGTGAACCGGAAATTGCAACCGACCCTCTTGTCGAGAAGTTAAATTTAGTTGAAAAAGAAAATGAGTATTTGAAAGAAAAAATTAAAAGAATTGAAGAAGAGAAGATGAAATTGGAGTTGTATGTTGCCGATGTCGTTGATGGTCACAAGATGAAGATGAATGCAATGCGCTTGAAGATGGATGCATTGCGCTTGAAGATTAAGAAGATTAGAAAATATGCCATTGATAATGAGGCTTGGTATCATTATGCTGTTGGATCAATTGTTACCTTAGTTGCGATCTTCATCGCATTTGTTGTGATGAGGGTATGTTTTCTCTAGTGTTTTGCTTAACAAATGCATACTTAGCTTATTTTCCTCCTAAATGGCTTAATTACCTAAGTTAGATAAAAAAATGAGCTATACTTACGTAAGTTGGCTCAAAAATGGCATCATCACCTAGGTTAGCACAAAAATGACCTATACTTACCTTATTTTTCTCCAAATTGACATAATAAGCTTAGTTGACCTATACATTACCTAGGATAGCTATAAAATGACCTATACTTATCATTTTTTCCTCCTAAATGACTTAATTTGCTTAGTTAGCTAAAAAATGGCATAACTACCTAGGATAGCTCAATAATGATTTATACTTAGCTTACCTAGTTCATTTATGACATAATTAGCTTACATAGGTAAAAAAATGGCATAATAACCTTGGTTTAGCTCCAAACTATCATATAATTAGTTTATTTTCCTCCAAAATGCAAAATAACCTACCTAGCTCCAAAATTGCCGATTTTAAACTAGGATAGCTCTAAAATGACCTACACTTACCATTTTGTCCTCCAAAATGAATAAATATGCTTAGTTAGCTCAAAAATGGCATAACTACCTATGTTAGCTCAAAAATGACCTATACTTAGCTTCTTCAGTTCATTTATGACATACTTAGCATACTTAGGTCAAAAATGGCATGATAATCTTTGTTACCTCCAAAATGACATAGACTTATCTTATTTTCCTCAAAAATGACATAATGACCTATTTACCTAGCTTAGCTCTAAAATGACCTATACTTAGCATTTTTACCTAGCTTAGCTAAAAAATGGCATTTTTACCTACCTTAGTTAGAAGAAGAAGAAGATAAAGAAGAGGAGAGGAGAAAAAGAAAGAGAAGAAAAATTCTTCTTCTTCTTTTTCTTCTTCTTCTTCTTCTTCTAGCTAGTCTTCTTCTTCTAGTCTTATTCTTCTTCTTCTTCTTCTTCTTCTAACTTTCTTCTTTCCCAATTTGCAGATTTGCTTTAGATGAGGAAGCTTGCGTTGATGGACTCTACTCTTCTCCTTGTGCTTCCTTTTTGTTTTGATTTTGTAGGATGAACAATGTGAAACTTGCTACCTATATATGTATATATGGATGAAACCATTCTATGCTTGTTGTTGGATATGTTGGCTAGCTATATATGTTGCATATGGACTTTTGATTTGGTATGTATATGTGTTGGATGATCATATCCATATGGAAGGGATATGATTTGGTATGTATATGTGTTGGTATGCTTGTTGAAAGTATTTTCAAATGTGTATATATATATATATATATCTGTGAAATTCTGTGAAATTGATTGAATTTAAGAAAAAACAGAAAAAACAAGGGCTATACTGGCTCTTTGCCGTCTGCTGGCAGACGGCAAAGAGCTTTGCCATCAGCCAGCAGACGGCAAAGCCACCATGTGGCAGCTACCTGTGCAACCTGGGGGGCACTGGGCTGGCCTATATGGTTGCTTTGCCCTCTGCTGGCAGACGGCAAAGACCTTTGCATCTTTGCCGTCTGCCAGCAGACGGCAAAGCATGCCACGTGGCAGCTACCTGGGGGGCATCTGGGCTGGCCTATTTGGGCACTTTGTCGTCTGCTAGCAAACGGCAAAGCACCTAAGGTCTTTGCCGTCTGCCAGCGGACGGCAAAGCACGTCCTTAACCCCTTAACGGACCTAAGCTGCCACGTGTGCCATCCATGCCCTTTGCCGTCTGCTGGCAGACGACGAAGACCTTTGCATGTTTGCCGTCTGCCAGCAGACGACAAAGTGCCCTTTGTCGTAGTTTGTTCAGCCGGATGGTCCCGTCTGCTGGCTGACGGCAAAGGCCTTTGCCGTCCGCCATGCATGCCTTTGCCGTCAGCCATGGCAGACGGCAAAGTGCCTGATTCCTATTGTGAACCCCTTTATCGCGTTGGGTGCAAGTTGTTTGATTGTTTGTGCAGGTATTCGGTGATTCGTGCGTTGTCTCCTACTGGATTGATACCTTGGTTCTCAAACTGAGGGAAATACTTGTCTCTACTTTGCTGTATCACCCTTCCCTCTTCAGGGAAAAACCAACGCAAGCTCAAGAAGTTGCAGGAAGAATTTCTGGCGCCGTTGCCGTGGAGATCTATACCAAGTTAAG
This sequence comes from Thinopyrum elongatum, assembly GCA_011799875.1. Taxonomy (NCBI): domain Eukaryota; kingdom Viridiplantae; phylum Streptophyta; class Magnoliopsida; order Poales; family Poaceae; genus Thinopyrum; species Thinopyrum elongatum. The sequence continues at coordinate 577,429,172 of CM022299.1, forward strand.
ACATACCAAGTACCCATCATAAACTCTCACCTATTGCATTACATTATTCGCCATTTGCCTCTCGTTTTCCTCTCCCCCACTTCTAAAATGATTTTTTAAAAGATTTTCCTTTTCTTCGCCTTTCTTCCGTTCGCCTTTTTCGTTTGCTTTTTGTGTGCTTGTCTGTTGGCTTGCTTGCTTTGTCACGATGGTTTAACCAAAGAATGTAGAGCCTCACTTTAGGAGGTTGGAAGAAATTGAAAACAATGTTAGGAGCTTCATGTCTTTACAATTTGAGCATAATAGTTTTCTTAGAAACGAGCTTAAGGAGCAAAAAAGTTTTATGGAATACATGAATAAAGAGCTCGATGATATGTCTAAGTAATTTTATGGTTTGGAATCTCAGTTTGCTCATCTTGAAAATTTAGTAGGCCAAATTTCTGATAAACAAGCTACCTTAGTAAATAAGATGGCCGCTAAACCGGAGGCTTTAAATAATGATGAAGATCTTAAAGTGATTGATGTGACTCCTATTGAATCTTTGTTTTCTAATATAAATCTTGATAAAGATGGAACTGGAGATGAGTCAACTTTAGTTAAAAGGCGTCCCAATGATTCGGAGTTTTTAGATCTTGATGCAAAAATTGATAAAAGTGGGATTGGAGAGGTCAAAAATATAAGTAGTAATGAACCCACTTTTGATTTCAAGGAAATTAATTATGATAATTGTTCTTTAATAGATTGTATTTCCTTGTTGCAATCCATGTTGAATTCTCCTCATGCTTATAATCAAAACAAAGCTTTTACTAAACATATCGTTGATGCTATGATGCAATCTTTTGAAGAAAAGCTTGAATTGGAAGTTTCTATCCCTAGAAAACTTTATGATGAGTGGGAACCTACTATTAAGATTAAGATTAAAGATTATGAGTGCCATGCTTTGTGTGATTTGGGTGCTAGTATTTCCACGATTCCAAAAACTTTATGTGATGTGTTAGGTTTCAGTGAATTCGATGATTGTTCCTTAAATTTGCATCTTGCGGATTCCACTATTAAGAAACCTATGGGAAGGATTAATGATGCTCTTATTGTTGCAAATAGGAATTATGTGCCCATAGATTTCATTGTTCTTGATATAGATTGCAATCCTACATGTCCTATTATTCTTGGTAGACCTTTCCTTAGAACGATTGGTGCAATTATAGATATGAAAGAAGGAAACATTAGATTTCAATTTCCGTTAAGGAAGGGCATGGAACACTTTCCAAGAAAGAAAATTAAATTGCCATATGAATCTATTATGAGAGCTACTTATGGATTGCATACCAAAGATGACAATACATAGATCTATTCGTGTTTTTATGCCTAGCTAAGGGCGTTAAACAATAGCGCTTGTTGGGAGGCAACCCAATTTTATTTTATTTTATTTCTTTTTTGTTCCTGTTTTGCTTTGAATAATTTATCTAGCCTCTGCTTAGATGTGGTTTTGTGTTTTAATTAGTGTTTGTTCCAAGTAAGACCTTTGGGATGGCTTACGGTGATAATTGATTTGATCTTGCTGAAAAACAGAGACTTTTGCGTCAAGTCACATAATTTTAATAATTCACTGGAGCTCTTAAAAACCCTGAATTGTTTACACGACATTGATATACAAATTTCCTATATTTTACTAATTTTTCAGAATTTTTGGAGTTACAGAAGTATTAGAACAATTCGGATCTTCACAGACTGATCTGTTTTTGACAGATTCTGTTTTCTTTGTGTTGTTTGCTTATTTTGATGAATCTATGGGTAGTATAGGGGGGTATGAACCATGGAAAATCTGGGATACAGTAGATATTACACCAATATAAATAAAGAATGAGTTCACAACAATACCAAAAGTGCTGATTTATTTTCTTATACTAACGGAGCTTATGAGATTTTCTGTTGAGTTTTGTGTTATGAAGTTTTCAACTTTTGGGTAAGGATTTGATGGACCATGGAATAAGGAGTGGCAAGAGCCTAAGCTTGGGGATTCCCAAGGAACCCCAAGGTAATATTCAAGGACAACCAAGAGCCTAAGCTTGGGGATGCCCCGGAAGGTATCCCCTCTTTCGTCTTCGTCTATCGGTAACTTTACTTGAGGATATATTTTTATTCACCACATGATATGTGTTTTGCTTGGAGCGTCTTGTATGATTTGAGTCTTTGCTTTTTAGTTTGCCACAATCATCCTTTCTGTACACACCTTTTGAGAGGGACACGCATGAATCGTGATTTATTAGAATACTCTATGTGCTTCACTTATATCTTTTGAGCTAGGCAATTTTGCTCTAGTTCTTCACTTATATCTTTTAAGAGCACGGCGGTGGTTTTATTTTATAGAAATTATTGAACTCTCATGCTTCACTTATATTATTTTGAGAGTCTTTAAATAGCATGGTAATTTGCTTTGGTTATAAATTTAGTCCTAATATGATAGGCATCCAAGAGGGATATAATAAAAACTTTCATATAAAGTGCATTGAATACTATGAGAAGTTTGATTCCTTATGATTGTTTTGAGATATAGAGATGGTAATATTAGAGTCATGCTAGTGAGTAATAATAAATTTGAGAAATACTTGTGTTAAAGTTTGTGATTCCCGTAGCATGCACATATGGTGAACCGTTATGTGATGAAGTCGAAGCATGATTTATTTATTGATTGTCTTCCTTATGAGTGGCGGTCGGGGATGAGCGATGGTCTTTTCCTACCAATCTATCCCCCTAGGAGCATGCGCGTAGTACTTCGTTTCAATAACTAATAGATTTTTGCAATAAGTATGTGAGTTGTTTATGACTAATGGTAAGTCCATGGATTATACGCACTCTCACCCTTCCACCATTGCTAGCCTCTCTAGTGCCGCGCAACTTTCGCCGTACCATACACCCACCATATACCTTCCTCAAAACAGCCACCATACCTACCTATTATGGCATTTCCATAGCCATTCCGAGATATATTGCCATGCAACTTTCCACCGTTCCGTTTATTATGACACTCTTCATCATTGTCATATTGCTTTGCATGATCATGTAGTTGACATCATATTTGTGGCAAAGCCACCGTTCATAATTCTTTCATACATGTCACTCTTGATTCATTGCACATCCTGGTACACCGCTGGAGGCATTCATATAGAGTCATATTTTGTCCTAAGTATCGAGTTGTAATTTTTGAGTTGTAAGTAAATAAAAGTGTGATGATCTTCATTATTAGAGCATTGTCCCATGTGAGGAAAGGATGATGGAGACTATGATTCCCCCACAAGTCAGGATGAGACTCCGGACGAAAAAAAAGAGGCCAAAAAAATGAGAAGGCCCAAATAAAAAAATGAGTGAAAAGAGAGAAGGGACAATGTTACTATCCTTTTACCACACTTGTGCTTCAAAGTAACACCATGATCTTCATGATAGAGAGTCTCCTATGTTGTCACTTTCATATACTAGTAGGAATTTTTCATTATAGAACTTGGCTTGTATATTCCAATGATGGGCTTCCTCAAATTTCCCTAGGTCTTCGTGAGCAAGCGAGTTGGATGCACACCCACTTAGTTTTCTCTTGAGCTTTCATAAACTTATAGCTCTAGTGCATCCGTTGCATGGCAATCCCTACTCACTCACATTGATATCTATTGATGGGCATCTCCATAGCCCGTTGATACGCCTAGTTGATGTGAGACTATCTTCATCATCCACCTATTCTATTCCACCTATAGTGCTATGTCCATGGCTCACGCTCATGTATTGCGTGAAAGTTGAAAAAGTTTGAGAACATCAAAAGTATGAAACAATTGCTTGGCTTGTCATCGGGGTTGTGCATGATTTGAATATTTTGTGTGATGAAGATGGAGCATAGCCAGACTATATGATTTTGTAGGGATAAGCTTTCTTTGGCCATGTTATTTTGAGAAGACATAATTGCCTTGTTAGTATGCTTGAAGTATTATTGTTTTTATGTCAATATTAAACTTTTGTTTTGAATCTTATGGATCTGAACATTCATGCCACAATAAAGAAAATTGCATGGATAAATATGTTAGGTAGCATTCCACATAAAAAAAATTGTTTTTATCATTTACCTACTCGAGGACGAGCAGGAATTAAGCTTGGGGATGCTTGATACGTCTCCAACGTATCTATAATTTTTGATTGTTCCATGCTATTATATTATCTGTTTTGGATGTTTTATATCCATTAATATGCTATTTTATATTATTTTTGGGACTAACCTATTAACCTAGAGCCCAGTGACAGTTTCTGTTTTTTCCTTGTTTTTTAGCTTTGTAGAAAAGGAATACCAAACGGAGTCCAAACGGAATAAAATCTTCGCGATGATTTTTCTTGGACCAGAAGACACCCAGGAGATTTGGAGATGAAGTCGGAGGAGCCACGAGGTGGCCACAAGGGTGGAGGGTGCGCCCCCTGCCTTGTGGGCCCCCCGTGACCCTCCTGACCTAATTCTTTCACGTATATATTCACATATGTTCCCAAACCACCAGAAGCATCCACGAAAACACTTTTCCACCGCCGCAACCTTCTCTACCCATGAGATCCCATCTAGGGACCATTTCCGGCACCCTGCTGGAGGGGGATTCGATCACGGAGGGCTTCTACATCAACCCTATTGCCCTTCCGATGAAGCGTGAGTAGTTTATCTCAGACCTACGGGTCCATAGCTAGTATCTAGATGGCTTCTTCTCTCTCTTTGATTCTCAATACCATGTTCTCCTTGATGTTCTTGGAGATCTATTCGATGTAATACTTTTTTGCGGTGTCTTTGCCGAGATCCGATGAATTGTGGATTTATGATCAGATTATCTATGAATATTATTTGAATCTTCTCTGAATTCTTTTATGCATGATTACGTTGTCCCATAGGCAACTTTTGGATTTCGCTGCTAAAGGGAATTTTATTGAAATTGATCCCAACTTTGCTTATGAAATAATAGAAGGAATAGTAGGAATTCTACCCCCACAGAAGGGATTACATCACACCCAAGAGGGAGCACAAGTTTTTGAGAAACTTTGTGAAATACAAAAATCCCTTGAACCCCTCAAAAATGTAAGTGGAAACCTCCACCGCATGAATACGTTGATCACTCTTTGTAATAAGCGGTTGGATGCTCTAGTTATAAAGATTTCCGATTATGAGGGGAAACATAAAGAACCTCCTGGATTTGAGCATAATTCCATTAAAAAAATAAAAATCAAAGAAGATAATATCTAGATCTATTTGTGTTTTATGCCTAGCTAGGGGCGTTAAACAATAGCGCTTGTTGGGAGGCAACCCAATTTTATTTTTGTTTTTGCTTTTTATGTTCTGTTTAGCAATAAATAATTCATATAGCATCTGGTTAGATGTGGTTTTATGTTTTAATTAGTGTTTGTGCCAAGTAAGACCTTTGGGATAACTTACGGTGATAGTTGATTTGATCTTGCTGAAAAACAGAAACTTTTGTGTCAAGTCCCAGAATATTAATAATTCACTGGAGCTTTGAAAATCCCTGAATTTTTTATACGAGATTGATATAAAAATTTCCTCTGTTTACCATATATTTCAGAATTGTTTGAGTTAAATAAGTATTAGAACAATTCGGATCTTCGCATACTGTTCTGTTTTTGACAGATTCTGTTTTCTATGTGTTGTTTGCTTATTTTGATGAATCTATGGCTAGTATCGGGGGGTATGAACCATGGAAAAGTTGGAATACATTATATATTACACCAATATAAATAAAGAATGAGTTCACAACAGTACCAAAGTGGTGATTTATTTTCTTATACTAACGGAGCTTATGAGATTTTCTGTTGAGTTTTGTGTTGTGAAGTTTTCATGTTTTGGGTAAGGATTTGATGGACTGTGGAATAAGGAGTGGCAAGAGCCTAAGCTTGGGGATGCCCAAGGCACCCCAAGGTAATATTCAAGGACAACCAAGAGCCTAAGCTTGGGGATGCCCCGGGAAGGCATCCCCTCTTTCGTCTTCGTCTATCAGTAACTTTACTTGAGGCTATATTTTTATTCACCACATGATATGTGTTTTGCTTGGAGCGTCTTGTATGATTTGAGTCTTTGCTTTCTAGTTTGCCACAATCATCCTTGCTGTACACACTTTTTTAGAGAGACACGCATGAATCGTAATTTATTAGAATGCTCTTTGTGCTTCACTTATATCTTTTGAGCTAGGCAATATCGCTCTAGTGCTTCACTTATATCTTTTTAGAGCACGGCGGTAGTTTTATTTTATAGAAATTGATGAACTCCCGCACTTCACTTATATTATTTTGAGAATCTCTAAACAGCATGGTAATTTTTTTGGTTATAAAATTAGTCCTAATATGATAGGCATCCAAGAGGGATATAATAAAAACTTTCATATAAAGTGCATTGAATACTATTAGAAGTTTGATTCCTGATGATTGTTTTGAGATATGAAGATGGTGATATTAGAGTCATGCTAGTGGGGTAATTGTGAAATTGAGAAATACTTGTGTTAAGGTTTGTGAGTCCCGAAGCATGCACGTATGGTAACAGTTGTGTAACAAATTTGGAGCATGAGGTATTTTTTGATTGTCATCCTTTGTGTAGAGGTCGGGATCGCGCGATGGTTAACTCCTACCAACCCTTCCCCTAGGAGCATGCGCGTAGTACTTTGTTTCGATGACTAATAGATTTTTGTAATAAGTATGTGAGTTCTTTATGACTAATGTTGAGTCCATGGATTATACGCACTCTCACCTTTCCGCCATTGCTAGCCTCTCTTGTACCGCGCAACTCTCGCCGGTACCATACACCCACCTTATACCTTCCTCAAAACAGCCACCATACCTACCTATTATGGCATTTCCATAGACATTCCGAGATATATTGCCATGCAACTTTCCACCGTTCCGTTTATTATGACACGCACCATCATTGTCATATTGCTTTGCATGATCATGTAGTTGACATCGTATTTGTGGCAAAGCCACCTTTCATCATTTTTTATACATGTCGCTCTTGATTCATTGCACATCCCGGTACACCGCCAGAGGAATTCATATAGAGTCATATTTTGTTCTAGTTTCGAGTTGTAATTTTTGAGTTGTAAGTAAATAGAAGTATGATGATCTTCCTTATTAGAGCATTATCCCATGTGAGGAAATAAAATAAAAAAAGAAAGAAAGAAAAAAAAAAGGGGGGAAAAGAAAGAAAAAAAAAGAGAAAAAAAGAAGAAAAAAAGAGAAAGAAAAAAAAAGAAAAATGAGAGAAAAAGAGAGAAGGGGCAATGTTACTATCCTTTTTCCATACTTGTGCTTCAAAGTAGCACCATGATCTTCATGATAGAGAGTCTCCTATGATATCACTTTCATATACTAGTGGGAATTTTCATTATAGAACTTGGCTTGTATATTCCAACGATCAGCTTCTCAAATTGCCCTAGGTCTTCATGAGCAAGCAAGTTGGATGCACACCCACTTAGTTTTCTTTTTGAGCTTTCATACACTTATAGCTCTAGTGCATCCGTTGCATGGCAATCCCTACTCACTCACATTGATATCTATTGATGGGCATCTCCATAGCCCGTTGATACGCCTAGTTGATGTGATACTATCTCCCTCTTTTTGTCTTCTCCACAACCACCTTCTGTTCCACCTATAGTGCTATGTCCATGGCTCATGCTCATGTATTGCGTGAAAGTTGAAAAGGTTTGAGAACATCAAAAGTATGAAACAATTGCTTGGCTGAAACTGGGGTTGTGCATGATTTGAGTATTTTGTGTGACGAAGATGGAGCATAGCCAAAGTATATGCTTTTGTAGGGATAAGCTTTCTTTGGCTATGTTATTTTGAGAGGACATAATTATTTTATTAGTATGCTTGAAGTATTATTGTTTTTATGTCAATATTAAACTTTTGTTTTGAATCATACGGATCTGAACATTCATGCCACAATAAAGAGAATTACATGGATAAATATGTTAGGTAGCATTCCACATCAAAAATTCTGTTTTTATCAGTTACCTACTCGAGGACGAGCAGGAATTAAGCTTGGGGATGCTTGATACGTCTCCAACGTATCTATAATTTTTTATTGTTCCATGCTATTATATTATCTATTTTGGATGTTTTATATGCATTAATATGCTATTTTATATGATTTTTGGGACTAACCTATTAACCTAGAGCCCGGTACCACTTCCTGTTTTTTTCCTTGTTTTAGAGTTTCGCAGAAAAGGAATACCAAACGGAGTCCAAACGGAATGAAACTTTCGCGATGATTTTTCTTGGACTAGAAGACATCCAGAGGACTTGGAGTGCACGTCAGGAAAGCCACGAGGCCGCCACAATGTTGGAGGGCGCGCCCAGGGGGGTAGGGCGTGCCCCCCACCCTTGTGGTCCCTCGTGACTCCACCGACCTATTTCTTCAGCCTATATAATCTCAAATACCCCAAAACCTATCAGGGGAGCCACAAAACCACTTTTCCACTGCCGCAACCTTCTGTACCCGTGATATCCCATCCTGGGGCCTTTTCCGGCATCCTGCCGAAGGGGCATTCGATCACGGAGGGCATCTACATCAACACCATTGCCTCTCCGATGAAGCGTGAGTAGTTTACCTCAGACCTACGGGTCCATAGCTAGTAGCTAGATGGCTTTTTCTCTCTCTTTGATTCTCAATACAAAGTTCTCCTCGATGTTCTTGGAGATCTATTCGATGTAATACTCTTTTGCGGTGTGTTTGCCGAGATCCAATGAATTGTGGATTTATGATCAGCTTATCTATGAATATTATTTGAATCTCCTCTGAATTCTTTTATGCATGATTTGATATCTTTGCAAGTCTCTTCGAACTATCGATTTGGTTTGGCCAACTAGATTGGTTTTTTTTTGCAAAGGGAGAAGTGTTTAGCTTTGGGTTCAATCATGCGGTGTCCTTTCCCAGTGATAGTAGGGGTAGCAAGGCACGTATTGTATTGTTGCCATCGAGGATAAAAAGATGGGGTTTTCATCATATTGCTTGAGTTAATTCCTCTACATCATGTCATCTTACTTAATGCGTTACTCTGTTCTTCATGAACTTAATACTCTAGATGCAGGCAGGAGTCGGTCGATGTGTGGAGTAATAGTAGTAGATGCAGAATCATTTTGGTCTACTTGACACGGACGTGATGCCTATATTTATGATCATTACCTTAGATATCATCATAACTTTGCGCTTTTCTATCAATTGCTCGGCAGTAATTTGTTCACCCACCGTAATAATTTCTATCTTGAGAGAGGCCTCTTGTGAAACCTATCGGGGCCGGATTTTGGGGACACAAAAAATCCCAGAAACTTAACCCCTCGTGTTACCACCAGCCCAGGATTACTGTTACTGGTGGACACGTCCTTGTTATAGATTACCAAGCTATTACAAGAATTGGATACAAGACCATAAAGGTCTAATGATACAACAATGATATCTGGTGACGGGTGACAGAAGCGACTTGTGGTTCTCCAACGTCGATGGGGCTCCATTCCCACAGGAACAGCTGACCTGGATAATTCCTATCCGTGTGGCTGCTATCCTAGGCTTCGCACGAACGTCGCTGAGGTACTCCTCGTTGAATTCCTGACCTAGCCAAGTAAATAGCCAGGGACAAGCCTGTGGGTACGTTTGAATGTACTCGCAAACATCATGAACAGAAGATATAGCGAATGCATATGCTCATGTTGGATTAAATGTTATGCTCATGTTGACTGAAATTTAAATCATGACATGACAATAAAATGATATGGACGTGAACATAGCATGTTACTCATAATCAAACTTATTAGAGATAAAGCAAATGAATGGCATGGGTAGTCTAGCCAGCCCAAGTGTCATTCAGAAAAATAAAAGAAATGCCAATCGGGTGTCCACAAGAGTAGTGGCGGGACCGCCTGTACCCTCGAGGGACACCGCGAAGAGGTCTTGAAAAGAAATGCCAGTCGGGTGTCAAAAGTGATGCCACGGTTGGACTTGAAGAGAAATGCCTATCGGGTATCCACAAGAGTAGTGGCGTGATAAACCTCCTGTTAACACGAGGGACACCACGAAGAGGTCTTAAAAATAAAGTTGAGTGCCCGGGGTAGTCTAGCCAGCCCCTGAGACACTCAGGAAATATAAAATAAGAGAAACGGGTTAGTCCTCAATAATATGCATAACCATAAAAATATTCACAGCAATAGTAATCAAAATAACCACGACCGTGTTAGTGATGACAACAATATCCTGCAAAATAGTTCAGTCCCAATTTAATTATTTTCCTCTGAATACCGACACTAAGAACGACACTTGACCAACGCAGACTGTAGTCCTTAACCGCGAACATGGCTATTCGAATAGGTTAAAACTCAGCAGAGGGTGTACTCTTTACCCACAAGTACAGGATTTCTCTAGTCAGTACCGTGGCACTGACTAATTCCCATTACGGTCTTTGCGTTGAAAACACACCTGACCAGCACACACCAGATTAACCGTCCGGATGCCAGGAATCACCCAAAGCATTGTTTTGGAAAAACTCTAAGTCGGGGAGACAACAATCTCGAGTAGCATGGGATCACTATTAATATGCGCAGATTCCAAGGGGTGCCTACCTCTCGTTTACAACCGGATACACCCATGCCCCCTGACCCGATGACAGGATTTAGTCCATGGCCGTGGAAACCCTCATTGTAGCCCTCTATGTGGTGTGTGCACGGAAAGGGGTTAACAACTTACTAAACCATACCCCACCTGTGGCAGGGACAAGTGGCAGCACGAATCAAGTATGGGGGTTACCGGAACAAGACTCGATCTACGGTCGACTCAGGAGGCTCAAATATTTCCTGCAGTGATTAGCACAACAAAGTATTCTTCCAACATCAATACCAAACAGGGCCACAACCCTTTCATGCTCCAACATGCATAATCAACAAGGCATGTTCATGTTCCAACATGATCACCCTTCTGCCAGTAACGGTATTTTACTATGCCTGCTCCTGCAATTTAGTCATGACAAGCACACGATGCACGGTATGATGAAATATGCCAACTCTACATGCATGCAAATTTTATTTGAATTCAACCTATGCATGACTCATATATACTTGCAAACATTTAACCATGCAATCACCATATCAAGTGTTCAAGATGCTTGCCTTTAGCATGGAGAGATATTGGGTGCACTCCAAAAGTTGAAATATTTATCTCCCCTTCATTTCCTATTTTCACAAATATTGAAAATTACCACATAAAACCAAAACAGTCCTAAAACTTGTTTGGAAATTTTGAAACAAATACTAAAATAAACTAGATGAAAAATGAGAAATAACAGAAAAAGAATCAATTTGTTTGGAGTTAATATGAATTTCCTAGAGAGTTTCTAAGTTGAAAACAATAAAGAAATAGACTACTTAAAATATCTAGTAGAAACAGTGTGTAGGAAAAATGTTCACCTAGGCTGGAATAATAGATCATGAATATGTGAATCTACAGAAATTTGAATCATCAAAATTGGACTTGAATTGGCCACTTTGGAAATATTTGAAGATTTTTTTTTTGAACCTTGAACAGTAGGAGAACCTCCTACTGTTATGTTTGTATTATAATAATTTTGTACAATTTACATAGTAGCTTTACATGTGTCAACCCCCCATTTGGGGGCTGGGTGAAGTGCTAAGCTATTGAGGAAAGAATGAAAGGGATGAAATGCTTATGCTTTTCCTTGACCCTATAGGTAAGGAGAGAGAAATCCTTCTTAAGTCTGTCCACCCAAGATGTTCTTGTTGATGCAATCCCCCTGAAGTGTTTATTATTGCGTTCCTTCCATATGCTCCATGCCGCGAGTAAGAACATCTCCATAAAAAGAGGTCGGTCCCAGTTATTTTTTGCCATGGTAATATTTTGTATTCGTGAAGTTCCTTGTGGCCAAGAAAGACCAAGGCTAGACCAGCAATCATTACTGAAGTGGCATTCGAAGAATAAGTGTTCCAAGGTTTACTCAATTTGTAACCCACAGAGAATACAATTGTGATCCTCACCAATGTTGTAATGTCATCGTTTAAGCATATTCCTGGTGTTGAGGCGGTCTGATAGTAGCAACCAACCGAAAACTTTAATTTTCATTGTGGATCTTGATTTCCAGATCCATCTAGAAGCCTCATGCGCCCGAATATCTCTGAAGTAGAATGTGTAGTATTTGTGTGCAGTGAATTGAGCTGATCCCCATGCATATAACCAAACATTTTGCTCATCGGATAAAATCGTCGTGGCCAAGTCAGATTGAAGTTGATGAACTTCAGCGTGTGCTTGTTCCGAGAGTGGTAGGTGGAACGCCTCTCGGAGTGACGTGATGGACAAGAAATCTCTGACTGAGATGTCTTCATTGATGGTGTAAGAGAGCGCTCTTGGATATTTGTCATCAATAATGTTGTCGGCCCATAAATCTTTCCAGAAAAGTACATTCCTGCCATTTGCCACTTGGACTATGGAGATCCCCCTGTATATGGGCATTAACTTTGCGACGTCATGCCACCAAAACGAACCACACGCATCCGAAGCATGTGGTATGTGGTTTGTGTAGTATGTTTCCCAAGTGAGCTGAACCCAGGGCATGTCCCATCCATTATAGAATTTGTGTAGGTATTTGAGCAAGAGAGCATCCCCTTGTATTCTGAGATCAATCACACCTAGGCCTCCACATTCCTTAGGTCGACATACCATGTTCCAGGAGGCTAGAGAATTACATTTATCTCCTTGTTCAGTTTTTTGGTCCACAAGCATTTCCGTCTAATCTTGTCTAGAAGCTCAATGATCTTGGTTGGCAATCTGAGTGTACATAGAGCAAATATGATCAAAGAGGTAATTACTGAGTTGAGCAGGGATAGCTTTCCACCATAAGAGATCATATTAAGAGACCATAAGAAATATTTGAAGATTGCTGGTAAAAGAAAAAGAAGAAGAATAGGAACGCGCCCTGAGCGCTGTTCAGCTGCGCGGTGCCACTGGGCCGAGCCCAACCGCTCAGCCGCGCTGGTAACTACTGGCGTCGAAGGCGTATTCCATAGAATATGTTTTCCCCGCGCGAAGGCTGCTCCAGGGAAGCCCATCTCCACTTAATCGCACGGCGCGGTCACTGATAGTGGGCCCACCTGGACCACTGGTCAGGTTTGACCAGCATCCCGTCGCGCACGTCCTCCTCTGGCCGGACAGAGGCGGTGCTCCGGTGAGGTTTGCCAGCGAACGATAGCGATTTTTGAGGGGGCGAGCTTGGGGACGGGCTCAGGGGGTGCTGGCGATCCCGATGAGGTGCGGCTCAGTCTCCGGGGTCCATCCGGTCAACGGCGGTGAGCTCTCCCGTGGAGCTCCGGCAGAAATCGAAGAGGGCTTTTGCCCATGGTGGCTCCTGAGATGAATTGGAAGGGGAGGTGGATCAGCGGGAGCTCCATGAAGCAAGTGGTGGATAAAGCAAGGAGGGGAGGCCTGGTCGGCATCGAAATCAACATAGTGGTGGCGGCAGTGGTTTTGGCCGGAGACAGGGATGACGGCCTTCTCTGGTTGTTTGGGTGCTCGGGGAGGCTCACAGGAGAAAGAAGGAGAGGCGTATGCATCGAGGCGAGCTCGGGGTGGCCCCCTTTATAGCTGCGCGACGTCGGTTCCGTGGCTTCCCAGGGAAGCGACGACGGCGGCGGCCTTTAGGGCAGTGATTGAGGCCATTGAGGCCGGTGGCCGTGGTTGGCGGGGTCGGCGTCAGCCTGTAGTAATGATGGGTCGCGCTGGTTAGCTCGGATAGGGCCAGGTGGCCTGGGTGGCGCCGCAACCATAATGACAGCGACGGGTGGTGGTGCAGGACAGCGCTGGCCAGTGGAGGGTGGCGCCAGGGGGCGTGCTTTGGTACGGGGGAGGTTGAACCTAGCCCAAGGGGTGGCTTGGGCATGCAGGGAAGCCGGGGGAGGCACTGCTAGGGCGGCAGGGGCTCGGGTGCCGGTGGTGCAACGCTGGCGCTCTGGCACGCTCTGGGGATGCACCTAAGCCACTCGTCGAAATGCCACGGTAACCTAGGATAGTCCAACTGCGCTAAGATTTGGTAGGGTGGCTCATTCCCAGATGAAAATGATGGTTGACATGTTTGTTTTGCCAAATGACCAAGAGTCCAATACAAGTTCATGACTTGACCATATTCTGCCATGCACTCAAGGTGCTTGATAAAATGCTAGGGCCATCTCGGAAGCTTTGTTAGGGTTGGAAGTTGGCAGGTTGATGTCTCTTTGGATGTTAGAGAGGATGGTGGAGTTGTTTTGGCAAAAAGACAAACTAGATAGTGCAAGTTTTAGAGAAATTCATTTCTGGACAGAAACTTCAGAGGAATATTTGGTGGACTAAAAAGATTCCAATGGAGATAAAATTTTGGACCTAAGGGTTTGGTTGGAAGGATAGTAAGTGGGAAAATTTTCAGAATTAATGGAGCAAGGAAAATAGGGGTTGTAGTTATAACCTAGGGAATGAACAGAATTGAAAAGAGGTTGGTTTACTCAAAATTTCCAAAAGACCAAGTTATGTTTTTGCTTAAATATGATATGTAGGCATCACCTGACCTCTCATAATTTTTGTGGGATTTTAAATCAATTATTTAAAATGGTTGTAGTGCAACAAAGACATCTAAAGTATTGAAATAGCTATTAAAGGAATTATTTAGAGGCAAAATTTTATTATGAAATTAATTCTTACTGTTATTAAATTATAATTGAATTGTTTTAAGACAACTACCAAGGCCACAATATTATTTCCAAAAATTTCAATATGGAGGGAAGAATTTTTTAAAAACAGAAGGCAGAAAATATTTTAAAAATAATAAAGGACTTAATATAATTCAAAATTTTATTTTTGGCCAACTTTTATTTAATAAAATCATGGTTGAATTTTTGGGGTGTTACAAACTCTACCCCCCTTAAGAAATTCTTGTCCTCGAGATTTGTTAAGGGCGGAAAATTAATTGCGTATCAAAACAAACAAAAAAATGCAAAATGCAAACATAGCAATGCACTTTTAACATATGCCCTATAATATCATGCAACGGTTGCGTTATGTAAACTAGCATTAAACACAGCAACAACCATACTCATGACCATCTTCGGTTCCGGATGAGATGTTCCAGCTCTGACCCCGGTTGTGTACTCTTCAAAGACTCGATGAGAGTAGCCAGAAGAGAGGGACGGGCCATTCTGCTGGTCGTCCCCTGGAACTCTTGAACTACTTCCCAGTACTGCTGACAGAATAACTGATGGTTCTGCACTCCCCCTTACTAGTGGGTGTTGAGCAATGGCTCTCCTCGTAATGGAGAGTTCCCTGGCAACTTGGGTGAGCAGTGACTCTTGTGCGGCCACAAAATGCACCAAGTTTTCCAGGGCAGGGTTTTGCTCGTGCTCGGTGTTGGCAAAATGCATCCCTCTATCGTAGCTGGATATGAACGGATAGTAGAAAAATGAGTGATTGTGAGTTCTTGAATCTTGGTGGCGAAGTTGGGTAACGGCTTCTCTAGCGGCATACTGGATGGCTTGATATTCACCAACCATTACTTTTCCCATGATTCGGTGAGAGTGTTCTTGTGACAAAGCCCTTCCATTAATAGATACTGTGGCCCAAAACTGAGTGAGGCCATTGTGATCCCTTGCTTGGTACACCACATATCGTGGTGATTCTTCCAAACTATGGGCACGTCGAGTGACGTTAGAGAGTATGCGGACGAAGCCATCAAGCTCTGGCATGGTGGTCTCGTGGTGGATGAGGGAACGAGGCATCTTGCTGGTTTTGGATTAAAGTAAGAATGAAGGCCGTGCTGTGCTGAGTTGAGGCAGGGCTTCCTTTATAAGCTAGCAAAGTCTTCCATCGCACACTTGTGGATGGGATAAATCAGGTGCCGGCCACAGGCACACGGCCTATGGACAGGCTGATAGATTGGGCACCTACTGTCAAAAAGATGTCGGCTGGCCACTGTGCGGTTATCAGGTAGGATGGGCTTGACTGTGGGCAGGAAAGGATGTGGACGGTGTGGAAACCTAGGGATAGTGACCAGGCTAAGATAGGTTTAGCCAATGGTCAGCCTGGCTATGATACCAAGGCTGTCGGGGCCGGATTTCGGGGACACAAAATATCCCAGAAATTTAACCCCTCGTGTTACCACCAGCCTAGGATTACTGTTACTGGTGGACACGTCCTTGTTACAGATTACCAAGCTATTACAAGAATTGGATACAAGACCTAAAGGTCTAATGATACAACAATGATATCTGGTGACGGGTGATGGAAGCGACTTGTGGTTCTCCAACGTCGATGGGGCTCCATTCCCACAGGAACAGCTGACTCGGATAATTCCTATCCTGGTGGCTGCTATCCTAGGCTTCGCATGGATGTCGCTGAGGTACTCCTCGCTGAATTCCTGACCTGGCCAAGTAAATAGCCAGGGACAAGCTTGTGAGTACGTTTGAATGTACTCGCAAACATCATGAACAGAAGATATAGCGAATGCATATGCTCATGTTGGATTAAATGTTATGCTCATGCTGACTGAAATTTAAATCATGACATGACAATAAAATGATATGGACGTGAACATAGCATGTTACTCATAATCAAACTTATTAGAGATAAAGCAAATGAATGGCACGGGTAGTCTAGCCAGCCCAAGTGTCATTGAGAAAAATAAAAGAAATGCCAATCGGGTGTCCACAAGAGTAGTGGCGGGACCGCCTGTACACTCGAGGGACGCCGCGAAGAGGTCTTGAAAAGAAATGCCAGTCGGGTGTCAAAAGTGACGCCACGGTCGGACTTGAAGAGAAATGCCTATCGGGTATCCACAAGAGTAGTGGCGTGATAAACCGCATGTTAACTCGAGGGACGCCACGAAGAGGTCTTGAAAATAAAGTTGAGTGCCCGGGGTAGTCTAGCCAGCCCCTTAGACACTCAAGAAATAAAAAATAAGAGAAACGGGTTAGTCCTCAATAATATGCATAACCATAAAAATATTCACAGCAATAGTATTCAAAATAACCACGACCGTGTTAGTGATGACAACAATATCCTGCAAAATAGTTCAAGCCCAATTTAATTATTTTCCTCCGAATACCGACACTAAGACCGACACTTGACCAACCCAGACTGTAGTCCTTAACCGCGGACACGGCTATTCGAATAGGATAAAACTCTGCAGAGGGTGTACTCTTTACCCACAAGTACAGGATTTCTTTAGTCAGTACCGTGGCACTGACTAATTCCCATTACGGTCTTTGGGTTGAAAACACACCTGACTAGCACACACCAAATTAACTGTCCGGATGCCAGGAATCACCCAAAGCATTGTTTCAGAAAAACTCTAAGTCAGGGAGACAATAATCTCGAGTAGCATGGGATCACTATTAATACGCGCGGATTCCAAGGGGTGCCCCCTCTCGTTTACAACCGGATACACCCATGCCCCCTGACCCGATGACAGGATTTAGTCTATGGTCGTGGAAACCCTCATTGTAGCCCTCTATGTGGTGTGTGCACGGAAAGGGGTTAACAACTTACTAAACCATACCCCACCTGTGGCAGGGACAAGTGGCAGCACGAATCAAGTATGGGGTTTACCGGAACAAGACTCGATCTACGGTCGACTCAGGAGGCTCAAATATTTCCTACAGTGATTAGCACAACAAAGTATTCTTCCAACAGCAATACCAAACAGGGCCACAACCCTTTCATGCTCCAACATGCATAATCAACAAGGCATGTTCATGTTCCAACATGATCACCCTTCTGCCAGTAACGGTATTTTACTATGCCTGCTCCTGCAAGTTAGTCATGACAAGCACACGATGCACGGTATGATCAAATATGCCAACTCTACATGCATGCAAATTTTATTTGAATTCAACCTATGCATGACTCATATATTCTTGCAAACATTTAACCATGCAATCGCCATATCAAGTGTTCAAGATGCTTGCCTTTAGCATGCAAAGATATTGGGTGCACTCCAAAAGTTTGAAATATTTATCTCGCCTCCATTTCCTATTTTCACAAATATTGAAAATTACCACATAAAACCAAAACAGTGCTAAAAAGTTGTTTGGAAATTTTGAAATAAATACTAAAATAAACTAGATGAAAAATGAGAAATAACAGAAAAAGAATCAATTTGTTTGGAATTAATATGAATTTCCTAGAGAGTTTCTAAGTTGAAAACAATAAAGAAATGGACTATTTAAAATATCCAGCAGAAATAGTGTGTAGGAAAAATATTCACCTAGGCTGGAATAATAGATCATGAATTTGTGAATCTACAGAAATTTGAATCATCAAAATTGGACTTGAATTGGCCACTTTGGAAATATTTGGAGATTGCTGGTAAAAGAAAAAGAAGAAGAATAGGAACGCGCCCTGAGCGCTGTTCAGCTGCGCGGTGCCACTGGGCCAAGCCCAGCCGCTCAGCCGCGCGGGTAACTGCTGGCGTCGAAGGCGTATTCCATAGAATGCGTTTTCCCCGCGCGAAGGCTACTCCAGGGAAGCCCGTCTCCACTTAACCGCGCGGCGAGGTCACTGATAGTGGGCCTGCCTGGCCCACTGGTCAGGTTTGACCAGCGTCCCATCACGCGCGTCCTCCTCTGGCCGGACAGAGGCGGTGCTCCGGTGAGGTTTGCCGGCGAACGACGGTGATTTTTGAGGGGGCGAGCATGGGGACGGGCTCAGGGGGTGCTGGCGATCCCGATGAGGTGTGGCTCAGTCTCAGGGGTCCATCCAGTCATCGGCGGCGAGCTCTCCCGCGGAGCTCCGGCGGAAATCGAAGAGGGCTTTTGCCCATGGTGGCTCCCGAGCTGAATTGGAAGGGAAGGTGGATTAGCGGGAGCTCCATGAAGCTAGTGGTGGATAAAGCAAGGAGGGGAGGCCTGGTCGGCATCGAAATCAACCGAGTGGTGGCGGCGGTGGTTTCGGCCGGAGACGGGGAAGACGGCCTTCTCTGGTTGTTTGGGTTCTCGGGGAGGCTCACAGGAGGGAGAAGGAGAGGCGTATGCATCGAGGCGAACTCGGGGTGGCCCCCTTTATAGCTGCGCGACGTCGGTTCCATGGCTTCCCGGGGAAGCGACGATGGCGGCGGCCATTACGGTGGTGGTTGAGGCCATTGAGGCCGTTGGCCGTGGTCGGCGGGGTCGTCGTCAGCCTGCAGTAATGATGGGTCACGTTGGTTAGCTCGGATAGGGCCAGGTGGCCTAGGCGGCGCCGCAACCGCAATGATAGCGACGGGTGGTGGTGCAGGACGGCGCTGTCCGGTGGAGGGCGGTGCCAGGGGGCGAGCTCTGCTACGAGGGAGGTTGAACCTGGCCCAGGGGGTGGCTAAGGCATGCAGGGAAGCCGGTGGAGGCGCTGCTGGGGCGGCAGGGGCTCGGGTGCCGGCGGTGCAACGCGGGCGCTCTGGCCACGCTCTGGGGATGCACCTAAGCCGCTCGTCGAAATGCCACGGTAACCTAGGATAGTCCAACTGCACTAAGATTTGGTAGGGTGGCTCATTCCCAGATGAAAATGATGGTTGACATGTTTGTTTTGCCAAATGACCAAGAGTCCGATACAAGTTCATGACTTGACCATATTCTGCCATGCACTCAAGGTGCTTGATAAAATGCTAGGGCCATCTAGGAAGGTTTTTTAGGGTTGGAAGTTGGCAGGTTGATGTCTCTTTGGATGTTAGAGAGGATGGTGGAGTTGTTTTGGCAAAAAGACAAACTAGATAGTGCAAGTTTTAGAGAAATTCATTTCTGGACAGAAACTTCAAAGGAACATTTGGTGAACTAAAAAGATTCCAATGGAGCTAAAATTTTGGACCTAAGGGTTTGGTTGGAAGGACTGTAAGTGGGAAAATTTTCAAAATTAATGGAGCAAGGAAAATAGGGGTTGTAGTTATAACCTAGGGAATGGACATAATTGAAAAGAGGTTGGTTTACTCAAAATTTCCAAAAGACCAAGTTATGTTTTTGCTTAAATGTGATATGTAGGCATCACCTGACCTCTCATAATTTTTGTGGGATTTTAAATGAATTATTTAAAATGGTTGTAGTGCAACAAAGGCATTTAAAGTATTGAAATAGCTATTAAAGGAACTATTTAGAGGCAAAATTTTATTATGAAATTAATTCTTACTATTATTAAATTATAATTGAAATGTTTTAAGACAACTACCAAGGCCACAATATTATTTCCAAAAATTTCTATATGGAGGGAACAATTTTTGAAAAACAGAAGGCAGAAAATAGTCTAAAAATAATAAAGGACTTAATATAATTCAAAATTTTATTTCTGGCCAACTTTTATTTAATATAATCATGGTTGAATTTTTGGGGTGTTACAAAACCTATGGCCCCCGGGTCTACTTTCCATCATATAATCTTCTACTTTCCATCATATAACTTTTCGATCTACAATTTTAGTTTCCTATTTACTTTCTTTGCAATCTTTTACTTTCCGTTCCATAAACCAAAAATACCAAAAATATTACTTTACCATTTATCCATCTCTATCAGATCTCACTTTGCAAATAACCGTGAAGGGATTGACAACCCCTTTATCGCGTTGGGTGCAAGTTGGTGTTTGTTTGTGCAGGTATTCGGTGGCTTGTGCGTTGTCTCCTACTGGATTGATACCTTGCTTCTCAAAACTGAGGGAAATACTTACTCTACTTTGCTGCATCACCCTTTCCTCTTCAAGGGAAAAACCAACGCAAGATCAAGAGGTAGCAGTCTTCGGTGGGGAAAGTAATTTAAGTGTGTGTGGCTTCATCCTAGAGAGGTGATGTGTATGGCATAGTCCACCAACGAGGGGGTGCGAGAGAGAAGAGGCCCGTAAAGAGGGAAGAGAAGGCGTGTGCGCGTGAGAGGAGTC
This sequence comes from Thinopyrum elongatum, assembly GCA_011799875.1. Lineage (NCBI taxonomy): Eukaryota > Viridiplantae > Streptophyta > Magnoliopsida > Poales > Poaceae > Thinopyrum > Thinopyrum elongatum. Next base: position 577,450,068 of record CM022299.1, read on the forward strand.
GACATCGAGATAACGTGTTTGTTCGAGAGACACCGAGGAAGACTACTATATATCGATGGTGCATGTAGGTGGGATTTAAACAAAGGGATAGTCTTATTGGTTTCGGGGATATATGGAAGGAGTGAGAGAGGGGGTAGCTAGAAGGAGATTGTTAAGTGTGAGTGTGTGTTTTAGAGAAGAGACCCATCCAGGCGGAAGTCATGTGCACACAAGAAGAGAACTATTCGATGTGGGGTGAGAGCTGAGGGTAATTAACTACGTATGGAGACATAGGAGAACTTGAACGTGCATGTGCGAGAGGTATACATGTATACGTGGGATGTGTGTGTGTGCGCGCGCGCATGATCGAGATAAAAGAAAGAAGACATAAGTCATAAGATCAACGGCATGGGATAGACGGATCGGTATGACAATATGCATGCATGTGAGAGTGGAGGGAAGAAGGCCCGATAATTGAGCATGTGTTTTTGTCTTTCAGAGATAGTGGCATGCGCTGGAGCATGCATCTATGGCGAGCAGAGAGAGCGAGACACAATGATTGTGCAAAAGAGATCGACCTATAGATGCATGTACAGAGAGACAGATATAGTGTGCGTGATAGGAAGCAAGAGTGCGTGCGAGAAAGAAAGGTTGACGGAGAAACTGCAGATAGATAGAGAGATAGAGATGCTAGCTAGAGGGACATCGGCTAGTTTGTGTGTTAGAGATGACTGCCGAGTGGTTTAGAGGGGTGAGTTATGTGTGTGTGAGAGAGAAAGATAAAAAGAGGGCACGTGACTGCATGTAGGGAGAAACATATATAGTGTGCGTGATAGGAAGCAAGAGTGAGGGTGAGAAAGAAGGTTGATGGAGAAATAGATAAATAGAAAAGATAAGGATGCTAGCTAGAGGGAGATCAGCTAGCTACTGTGTGTGTTAGAGATAAGAGTCGAGTGGATCAGAAGGCAGAGTTATGTGTGTGGGTGTGAGAGAGATAGAGAGAGGGTGCATGTGAGTCAAATATAAACAAATATCAAAGAGAAATGAGATCCCGAGAGACGGAGTTTTGTGTTTGCGAGAGAGAAAGATATTTCACAAGGAGAGTGATAGCTAGAGAGACATATCAGGGAACGCGAGTTATCCCTAAGGAGAGACAGTGTGTGTGAGCAACATACAACGGAATGGTGGAGAGATATGAGACCCTGGGAGACAGAATTTGGGTTTGTGTGTGAGAAAGAGATATTTAAGAGGGAGAGTCATAGCTTCCCATACCTAAGGAGCGCAAGACATCTCTATGTGAGAGGGTGTGTGCGAGCGGCACACAGGGGAATAGTAGAGAGAAATGAAACCCCGGGAGACGAAGTTTGTGTTTGTGTGATAGAAAGAGATTTCACAGGGGGAATCATAGTTAGAGACACATAGCAGGGACGAGATATACTTAGAGAGACATAGAGTGAAGGTCGAGGGAGAGAGTATCGTCAGTGTGTTACGAAGATAAAAGATCATTGTCGACATACAAGTAGCACGAAAGATACCCAAGAGACGATGAAGGCGTATAGGTCCAGACAGATATATAAGCATGAGTCATAGCTATATGAGACGAATATCTGGATTAAAGGGCGATTCAAATATTTAAACTAGAGATCACTGAAGGAAATATGCACTAGAGGCAATAATAAAGTTGTTATTTTATATTTCCTTATTCATGATAAAGGTTTACTATTCATGCTAGAATTGTATTGATCGGAAACTTAAATACATGTGTGAATACATAAACAAATACCGTGTCCCTAGTAAGCCTCTACTAGACTAGCCCGTTGATCAAAGATGGTTAAGGTTTCCTAACCATAGACATGTGTTGTCATTTGATAATGGGATGACATCATTAGGAGAATGATATGATGGACAAGACCCATCCGTTAGCTTAGCATATTGGTTGTTCAGTTTATTGCTATTGCTTTTCTTCATGTCAAATACATATTCCTTCGACTATGAGATTATGCAACTCCCGGATACCGGAGGAATAACTTGTGTGCTATCAAACGTCACAACATAACTTGGTGATCATAAATATGCTCTACAGGTATCTCCGAAGGTGTTTGTTGAGTTGGCATAGATTGAGATTAGGATTTGTCACTCCGAGTATCGAAGAGGTATCTCTGGGCCCTCTCGGTAATACACATCATAAGCTTGCAAGCAAATGACTACGGAGTTAGTTACGAGGTGATGTATTACGGAACGAGTAAAGAGACTTGCCGGTAATGAGATTGAACTAGGAATGAAGATACCGATGATCGAATCTCGGGTAAGTAACATACCGATGGACAAAGGGAATTACGTATGTTGTCATAACGGTTCGACCGATAAAGATCTTCGTAGAATATGTAGGAACCAATATGGGCATCCAGGTTCCGCTATTGGTTATTAACCGGAGAGGTGTCTCGGTCATGTCTACATAGTTCTCAAACCCATAGGGTCCGCACGGTTAATGTTCGTTGACGATATAGTGTTATATGAGTTATATGTTTTGGTGAACGAATGTTGTTCGGAGTCTCGGATGAGATCACGGACATGACGAGGAGTCTCGAAATAGTCGAGAGGTAAAGATTGATATATTGGACGATGGTATTCAGACACCGGAATAGTTTCGGAGTGCACCGGGTAGTCATCGGATCACCGGAAGGGGTTCCGGGAGACCCCGGGAGGTCTATGGGCCTAATGGGCCAAGGAGAGGCACACACAAGACCACAGAGGGGCTAGCGCGCCCTCTCACTGGCCACCAGCCCTTGAAGAAGGAAAGGAGGGGGCGCCACCTCCTCCTGCCTTCCCCTCCTTGTGGGAGAAAGGAAAGGGGGGCGCCACCTCCTCCTTCCTTCCCCTTGGCGCCAAAAGAAGGAAAGGGGAGCCGGCCTAGGGCAGGAGCCCAAGTATGATTCGGACCTACTTGGGGCGCCCCTTGGCCTCTCCCCTCTCCCCCCCACCTATATATATTTGGGCGGGGGCGCCTAGCACACACAAAACATTATCTTAGCCGTGTGTGGCGCCCCCCTCCACCGTTTACACCCCCGGTCATATTTTCATAGTGCTTAGGCGAATCCCTGCGGAGATAGCTTCACCATCACCGTCACCACGCCGTCGTGCTGCCGGAACTCATCCACTACATCACCATCTTGCTGGCTCAAGAAGGCGGAGGACGTCACCGAGCTGAACGTGTGCAGAACGCGGAGGTGCCTTACATTCGGTACATGATCGGTTGGAGCGCGAAGAAGTTCGACTACATCAACCACGTTAACAAACGCTTCCACTTACGGTCTACGAGGGTACATAGACACACTCTCCCCTCTTGTTGCTATGCATCTCCATGGATAGATCTTGCGTGTGCGGAGAATTTTTTTTGTTTTCCATGCAACGTTTCCCAATAGTGGCATCCGAGCCAGGTCTATGCGTAGATGATATGCACGAGTAGAACACAAAGAGTTGTGGGCGGTGATAGTCATACTGCTTACCACCAACGTCTTATTTTGATTCGGCGGTATTGTGGGATGAAGCGGCCCGGACCAACCTTACATGTTCACGCACATGAGACCGGTTCCACCGACAGACATGCAACTAGTTTTGCATAAAGGTGGCTGGCGTTTGTCTATTTCTCCTACTTTAGTTGAATCAAATTTGACTACGGCCGGTACTTGAAGAAGGTTAAAACAGCAAACTTGATGAAACACCGTTGTGGTTTTTTTGCGTAGGTAAGAACCGTTCTTGCTAGAAGCCCGTAGCAGCCCCGTAAAACTTGCAAGAACAAAGTAGAGGACGTCTAACTTGTTTTTGCAGGGCATGTTGTGATGTGATATGGTCAAGATATGATGTGATATATATTGATGTATGAGATGATCATGTTTTGTAATATCGACAACCGGCAGGAGCCTTAGGGTTGTCTCTATATTGTATGAAGTGCAAGCGCCATGTAATTGCTTTACTTTATCACTATGCGTTAGCGATAGTTGTAGAAGCAATAGTTGGCGAGACGACCCTGACGCAATGATGGAGATCAAGGTGTCAAGCCGGTGACGATGGAGATCATGACGATGCTTTGGAGATGGAGATCAAAAGCACAAGAGGATGATGGCCATATCATGTCACATATTTTGATTGCATGTTATGTTTATCCTTTATGCATCTTATTTTGCTTAGAACGGCGGTAGCATTATAAGATGATCCCTTCACTAAATTTCAAGATAAAAGTGTTCTCCCCGAGTATGCACCGTTGCCAAAGTTCGTCGTTTCGAAGCACCATGTGATGATCGGGTGTGATATACTCTACATTCACATACAATGGGTGTAAGACAGTTCTGCACATGCAGAATACTTGGGTTAAACTTGATGAGCCTAGCATGTACAGACATGGTCTCGGAACACTTGAGACCGAAAGGTCGAACATGAGACATATAGTAGATATGATCAACATAGAGATGTTCACCATTGATGACTACCCCATCTCACGTGATGATCGGACATGGGTTAGTTGATTTGGATCATGTATCACTTAGATAACTTGAGGGATGTTTATTTAAGTGGGAGTTTATTGGTAATTTGATTAATTGAACTTAATTATCATGAACATAGTCTTAATAAGTTTTGCATATCTGTGTTGTAGATGAATAGCTCGCGATATAGCTCCCCTATATTTTTTATATGCTCCTAGAGAAAACTAAGTTGAAAGATGATGGTAGCAATAAAGTGGACTAGGTCCGTGATCTGAGGATTATCCTCATTGCTGCATAGAAGAATTATGTCCTTGATGCACCGCTAGGTGACGGACCTATTGCAGGAGCTGATGCAGACGTTATGAACGTTTGACAAGCTCGATATGATGACTACTTGATAGTTTAGTGCGCCATGCTTTACGGCATAGAATCGGGGTTTCAAAGATGTTTGAACGCCATGGAACATATGAGATGTTCCAAGAGCTGAAATTGGTATTTCGGACTTATGCCCGTGTTGAGAGGTATGAGACCTCTGACAAGTACTTTGCCTACAAGATGGGGGAGAATAGCTCAGCCAATGAGCATGTACTCAGAATGTCTGGGTACTACAATCGCTTGAATCAAGTGGGAGTTAATCTTCCAGATAAGATAGTGATTGGCAGAGTTCTCTAGTCACTATCACCAAGCTACTAGAACTTCATGATGAACTATAATATGCAAGGGATGATGAAAACGATTCCCAAGCTATTCGCGATGCTGAAATCAGTGAAGGTAGAAATCAAGAAAGAACATCAAGTGTTGATGGTTAACAAGACCACTAGTTTAAAGAAAAAGGGCGAGGGAAAGAAAGGGAACTTCAAGAAGAATGGCAAGCAAGTTGTCGCTCCCATGAAGAAGCCCAAAGCTGGACCCAAGCTTGAAACTGAGTGCTTATACTGCAAACGAAATGGTCACTGGAAGCAGAACTGCCCCGAATACTTGGCGGATAAGAAGGATGGCAAAGTGAACAAAAGTATATTTGATATACATGTTATTGATGTGTACCTTACTAGTGTTCGTAGTAGCACCTGGGTATTCGATACCGGTTCATTTGCTAAGATTAGTAACTCAAACCAAGAGTTGCAGAATAAACAGAGACTAGTTAAGTGCGAGGTGACAATGTGTGTTGGAAGTGATTCCAAGGTTGATACGATTACCATCGCACACTCCCTCTACCTTCGTGATTAGTGTTGAACCTAAATAAATGTTATTTGGTGTTTGCGTTGAGGATGAATATGATTAGATCATGTTTATTGCAATACGGTTATTCATTTAAGTTAGAGAATAATTGTTGTTCCGTTTACATGAATAAAACCTTCTATGGTCATACACCCAATGTGAATGGTTTGTTGAATCTCGATCGTAGTGATACACATATTCATAATATTTATGCCAAAAGATTCAAAGTTGACAATGATAGTGCAACATACTTGTGGCACTGTTGTTTAGGTCATATTGGTGTAAAGCGCATGAAGAGACTCCATGCAGATGGACTTTTGGAATCACTTGATTATGAATCATTTGATACTTGTGAACCATGCCTCATGGGCAAGATGACTAAAACTCCATTCTCCGGAACAATGGAGCGAGCTAATGACTTATTGGAAATAATACATACCGATGTATGTGGTCCGATGAGTGTTGAAGCACACGGCAGGTATCGTTATTTTCTGACCTTCACAGATGATTTAAGTAGGTATGGGTATATCTACTTGATGAGACACAAGTCTGAAACATTTGAAAAGTTCAAAGCATTTCAGAGTGAAGTGGAGAATCATCGTAACAAGAAAATAAAGTTTCTACGATCTGATCGTGGTGGCAAATATTTGAGTTATGAGTCTAGCCTTCATTTAAAACAATGTGGAATTGTTTCACAACTCACGCCACCTGGAACACCATAGCGTAATGGTGTGTCCGAATGTCGTAACCGTACTTTACTAGATATGGTGCGATCTATGATGTCTCTTACCGATTTAGCACTATTGTTTTGGGGTTATGCATTAGAGATAGCCGCATTCACATTAAATAGGGCACCATCTAAATCCATTGACATGACACCGTATGAACTGTAGTTTGGCAAGAAACCTATGCTGTTGTTTCTTAAAGTTTGGGATTGCGACACTTATGTCAATAGGCTTCAACCTGATAAGCTCGAACACAAATCGGAGAAGTGCGTCCTCATAGGATACCCTAAAGAAACAATTGGGTACACCTTCTACCATAGATCCGAAGGCAAGATCTTTGTTGCCAAGAATGGATCCTTTCTAGAGAAGGAGTTTCTCTCGAAAGAAGTGAGTGGGAGGAAAGTAGAACATGATGAGGTAATTGTACTTTCTCTCGCATTGGAAAGTAGCACATCAGAGAAATCCGTTCCCATGATGCCTACACCAACTACAGAGGAAGCAAATTATAATGATCATGAAACTTCAGATCAAGTTGCTACTGAACCTCGTAGGTCGACCAGAGCACGATCGGCACCAGAGTGGTACGGTAATCCTGTCCTGGAAGTCTTGTTACTAGACCAAGGCGAACCTACGAACTATGAAGAAGCTATGATGAGCCCAGATTCCGATAAATGGCTTGAGGCCATGAAATCTGAGATAGGATCCATGTATGAGAACAAAGTGTGGACTTTGGTGGACTTGCCCGATGATCGGCAAGCCATTGAGAATAAATGGATCTTCAAGAAGAAGACTGACGCTGATGGTAATGTTACTATCTACAAAGCTTGACTTGTCGCGAAAGGTTTTTGACAAGTTCAAGGAGTTGACTACGATGAGACTTTCTCACCAGTAGCGATGCTTAATTCTGTCCAAATCATGTTAGCAATTGTCGCATTTTATGATTATGAAATCTAGCAAATGGACATCAAAACTGCATTCCTTAATGGATATCTTAAAGAAGAGTTGTATATGATGCAACCAGAAGGTTTTGTCGATCCTAAAAGTGCTAACAAAGTGTGCAAGCTCCAGTGATCCATCTATGGACTGGTGCAAGCATCTCGGAGTTGGAATATACACTTTGATGAGGTGATCAAAGCATATGGTTTTATACAGACTTACGGTGAAGCTTGTATTTACAATAAAGTGAGTGGGAGCTCTATAGCATTTCTGATATTATATGTGGATGACATATTGTTGATTGGAAATGATATAGAATTTCTGGATAGCATAAAAGGATACTTGAATAAGAGTTTTTCAATGAAAGACCTCGGTGAAACTGCTTATATATTGGGCAGCAAGATCTATAGGGATAGATCGAGACGCTTAATAGGACTTTCACAAAGCACATACCTTGACAATTTTTTTGAAGAAGTTCAAAATGGATCAGTCAAAGAAGGAGGTCTAGACTGTATTGTAAGGAGTGAAGTTGAGTAAGACTCAAAGCCCGTCCACGGCAGAAGATAGAGAGAGAATGAAAGTCATTCCCTATGCCTCAGCCATAGGTTCTATAAAGTATGCCATACTGTGTACCAGACCTATTGTGTACCTTGCCATGAGTTTGGCAAGGGGGTACAATAGTGATCCATGAGTAGATCACTGGACAACGGTCAAAATTATCCTTAGTTACCTAAGAGGACTAAGGAAATATTTCTCGGTTATGGAGGTGGTAAAGAGTTCGTCATAAATAGTTACGTCGATGCAAGCTTTGACACTGATCCGGATGACTCTGAGTCTCAATCTGGATACATATTAAAAGGGGGAGCAATTAGCTAGAGTAGCTCCATGCAGAGCATTGTAGACATAGAAACTTGCAAAATACATACGGATCTGAATGTGGCAGACCCATTGACTAAACCTCTCTCACAAGCAAAACATAATAATACCTTAGTACTCTTTGGTTGTTAATCACATGGCGATGTGAACTAGATTATTGACTCTAGTAAACTCTTTGGGTGTTAGTGACATGACGATGTGAACTATGGGTGTTAATCACATGGCGATGTGAACTAGATTATTCACTCTAGTGCAAGTGGGAGACTGAAAGAAATATGCCCTAGAGGCAATAATAAAGTTGTTATTTTATATTTCCTTATTCATGATAAAGGTTTATTATTCATGCTAGAATTGTATTGATCGGAAACTTAAATACATGTGTGAATACATAAACAAATACCGTGTCCCTAGTAAGTCTCTACTAGACTAGCTCATTGATCAAAGATGGTTAAGGTTTCCTAACCATAGACATGTGTTGTCATTTGATAATAGGATCACATCATTAGGAGAATGATGTGATGGACAAGACCCATCCATTAGCTTAGCATATTGATCGTTCAGTTTATTGATATTTCTTTTCTTCATGTCAAATACATATTCCTTCGACTATGAGATTATGCAACTCCCGGATACCGGAGGAATACCTTATGTGCTATCAAACGTCACAACGTAACTAGGTGATCATAAAGATGCTCTACAGGTATCTCCGAAGGTGTTTGTTGAGTTGGCATAGATCGAGATTAGGATTTGTCACTCCGAGTATCGGAGAGGTATCTCTAGGCCCTCTCGGTAATACACATCATAAGCTTGCAAGCAAATGGCTAAGGAGTTAGTTACAAGGTGATGTATTATGGAACGAGTAAAGAGACTTGTCGGTAATGAGATTGAACTAGGTATGAAGATACCGACGATTGAATCTCGGGCAAGTAACATACCGATGGACAAAGGGAATTACGTATGTTGTCATAACGGTTCGACCGATAAAGATCTTTGTAGAATATATAGAAACCAATATGGGCATCCAGGTTCCGCTATTGGTTATTGGCCGGAGAAGTGTCTCGGTCATGTCTACATAGTTCTCGAACCCGTAGGGCCCGCACGCTTAACGTTCGTTGACGATATAGTGTTATATGATTTGGTGACCGAATGTTGTTCGGAGTCCCGGATGAGATCACGGACATGACGAGGAGTCTCGAAATGGTCAAGAGGTAAAGACTGCCTGTGTGATCTCTGCCGTGCTACGTGACGCTTCTCCGCTCTTTGTGCAACGTGCCCATCCCCCCGCCGAACCAAAAGGGGCTCATGGCCCCATAGTTGGCCGTGGTTTCCCACGACATCTTTGGCGCGCCAGGTAGGGGGTTCACTTGTGCAAACCTGAGAGCGTTTGCAGCTCGTCATCTCCATTGCAGCCCAGCCAAAGCTTTTGGCGTCGGTGGTGCTCATGGAGATATGAAGACAAAGCGGGAGAGCGGGCCCGTCCTCGCACCTGCTTTGTTCGTCATCTCATCCCACTGCGGTCGCGGCCGCAGTGAAGATCGGCGCTGACGGTGGTATGCCCCCCTCCCCTGAGGCGGCCTAGGCGGCGCGACCACCTTTCGGGCGCCGTCCGGGGAGAAGGGGCAAGGCGCGCGGGAACTGAGCCGACCATCTTTCCATATCTCTCCCTCTTCGGCAATCGAGCTGCTCTGACCCTGGCATCGTCAATGTTGATGAGTACCGCGCGATACTCGGTTTAGCATTTACCCTGCTTAGGGAAATCCTGAGTAAAACGCCGATACGAATCCTTTGATCGATGCCCCGGCAAGTATGCTCTGGCAAGGCCGTCTGCACTGGCGGGACTCTTGCGCCAGCCGCTGTCGGATTGTTCGAAAAGAGTGGAGGAGAGAAAGAGGGGCCGGGAAAGCCCGGCACCATATCCTGCCGCCCGCCAGACACGCTTGACGTATGTTGGTCCCTGCCAGGAACCAGAGAGTTATTCGCTTGGCCTCCATCTTTCCGGGTATCGCGAGCACACCAAACGCACGCAACTGGAAAGGATGGGAAGGAGCAAGAACAAAAGCTAAGTCCACGCAATCATTTCCTTTTGATGAATCCTAGATTTTTGCATCCATTTATCCCTCGGTTTTAGTAAGTGTTCGTACTACAAAATCCTTCGTGTGATGGAACCTTGGCTAGTTCTTTGTCTGCACCCTCGCTCTGTCCTGAGCCTTGCTCACGGAATGAGCGGCTGCATCAAGAGCTACCAAGGAAAAACTTGCCGGGACGCATCCACACCAAGATGAATGTTAAGGGCCAGACCCTTACAACAATCACGGCAATATGATACCGGCAAGCAACCAGAACATGCATAGGGACTAATCGTACGAACACAAGCATATAAGCTCAGAGGGATAAACCTGCATTTAAGATTAAGCAGGGGACATCAGCTCCACGCAAACATAAACAGTATGACACCTAAACACGAAGCATACATTATGTTTTGTTACAGGATAGCACGATGACAAGAATAGCTCGGAGTCAAGCCCGGCGACTGCGTGAAGCCGTTGGGACGTGAAGGGCCCTAGCGGCTAGAGGGGCAGCTTTCTCTTTGGCAGCTGGAACATCAGCACCCACCGGCGGCTCCTTAAATCCGTCGGCAAGGTCGAGGTCTGGATGACGGCAGGCGATGTTGCTCAGGACCATGAGGAGGGCATCGTGAGCAAGCTTCCGGGACTCGGTCGTGAAGCGCTTGGCCCTCCCCTCTTCATGCACCCTCAGCTTTTTGATCAACTCGTTGAAGAAAACTCCCAGCTTGGCACTAGGGACCTCCTGCCTGTTGATCGAGAAAGCTGGCCCGTCCATGCCCATTGCTACGGTCTGGGCAGCAAGGCGCATAGCGATGTCAATCATGCTCCTAATCCAGAGGTTCACCTGCTCGGATTGGTTCGTCAGCTTGTCCTCTGCATCCTTCCGGAGGCGCTGGGCGGTGTCTAGATCTTTGGACAGCTGTTGCTGGCGGGCTCCGTTGGACTCTGCCATGCTTTCCAAGGTGCCGATCTTGGCCTTTAGATCCATGATGGTGTCGTTGGCGGTTTCAAGGCCTTGGGTCTTGGAGGAAAGCTGCGACTGCACATCGCTCAGAAGGACCTCCGCCTTTCGCGCTTCCTCCTTGAGAGCCTCCATCTCCTTGGTGCTCCCAGCAAACTCCTCAGTCAGCTTAGTCACCTGTCGATCAAGGTCAGTCCTGGCAGCGGATGCGGCAGCAAGATCATCAGTGAGTTTCTTCAGTCGAACAGCAGAATCAGTTGTGAGGATGTCCAGGGCAGCTTTGTCCTTGTCCTTCAACTCCTTGGTGCGTTGCTGCACGAGGGCTTCCAGATCATCATCTTTGGCGCGAAGGATGGCTCCAAGCTTCTCCTCCCGGAGAGAAATCTCTTACTCTCTGGCGTCCAGACGTGCCTTGTGATAAGCTAGGCGCGCTTCACAGGCTATGACGTCTTCCCTCATCATCAGGATCGCCTCCTGCTGCCTCATAAGTGCCTGGAACTGCTTGCCATGCCATTCGTGCAACTCCAGGCACTTGTCCTTCAACTTATGGTCCACTTTGTTGGCGGACTCGCACTGCTCTTTGAGCGCCTGCCACTTCTGGTCGTGTCGGGCCTGCATTTCTTTGATGCCCGCCGCCACGGACTCCAGGAAGGACAAATCCATTGCAACGGCAACAGAATCGCCCGATTCTTCAACCCCTTGGTGCATCGATGCCAGGATTCGCTGGAGCTCTTCATCAAGCTCCACGTTCATCGATGCAGATGGGCCGGGGGCTCCAATCCCGGGAAGCACCAACACCAGCGCCAACTGGCTTGAGGGGGATGGCGAGGTCCCCACCATGGGCCCAAAGGAGGGAAGGGGATCCATGGTTCGGAGGTGAATCTTCCCCTCGACCACCACTCCCACCTCTAAGGCACTTTCAGAAGTATGTTCCGCCACCGCCAAAGAATCTTGAAGACTCCCGGCAGCGGGGCCCTGTCCCTCCGCGGTGGCAATCTCGGCGGCCTCGTCCGCGGCAGCTCTCCCTATGCTAGCCACCTCTTCCAGTAGTTCTGGCTCTTCTGTCTGGAGGACTGTGGATGAAAGGGCAAGCAAATGGCAAAAAAAGGCTGAAGTTTTAGATTACCGGGATATAGGGAGAGGGGATACATAAGAGAAAGAAGGAGAAAAGTGGAAGTTAAGTACCCAGAGAAGCCTGCCGGGCAGGGGCCTCAGTTTCACCGGCAGCATCAGTTGCCGGGCCATGAACTCCACCCCCTGCCATGGCAGCCACGGCGACACTTTGTGCGGGCTCATCCACGGAGCGTCTCGCCAGGGGTCCTTTGGCTGGGTCAGCGGGAGGAACATACCCTTCCAGGGAGGGCTCATCCCGTGTCGTCTTGCTGCCTCCTCCAGCTGGAGGGGTGGAAAGTTCGTCTCCATTGCCCCCAGCAGAAGGAACCAGCCCTCCACTTTCAGGCCGGGGGCTGGGCTAGGGGCCCGGTGCGGGATCCTCCGTATTGCTCCCCACCAAACCCAAGCTCTCAACAGTCTACGGCGACCCAGCAAGCCGGAGCCTCTTCGACTGATGGATGAGGGTCTCCGTTTCTTACTCCTCCTCCCTGCCAACGACAGCAAAACAAAAGGTCAACCAGCAAAGACAATCAAGTATACAAAAGTTATCACGGAAAGGGAAATCTTCCTTACTCCTCATCAATGAGCATGGAGCTCAAATCAAATTCCATGGGCGGCGGGGATGCTCTGCCTCTCTTCTAGGATGGAGGGGCGGAGCTTTTCGACAGCCCCAAACCCTGCTGAAACACTGGGGGCTCCGATGAAGATGACCTCTACGAAGAGCTCGAGCCATAATGAGAGCTGGAATCGCCCCCCACATCCACCGATTGCTTGGCGGGAGAAGCTTTGATCCCGGCAAGGCGAGGAGACTGGCGGCACGCCACGTCTGTCTTGGTATTTCTGGTGGTGGTCTTCTTCACCTTCTTGGCGGTAGGAGCTGGATTTGGGGCCACCATTCCCTGGTTAGCAGCACACCTGTAGGGACGTTGATCCAGAATCGGCTCGGGGGCTTGAGGACCAGCTACGAGGCACTCCGCTTCGGGCTCCACTGCCTCAGCAGCCTCCTCCTCCTTTTGGAGCTCTGCTACCGCGGTAGCCAGAGCCTCAACCCGGAAATCTCGTCCCCGGCAAGGTCTTCCCCGGCAACCTCTTTCGTGGCCTGCGCCTCGCTACCACCATGAGAGGAACTCTCATCCTCAGCTTTTCCCCTCCCAACCTTTGCAGCCCTTGCCATTGCAGCAATTTGGGCAGCTTTGTCCTCCTCAATCCTCCTCTTGATAAACGCTGCCTCCATGGTGGAGGTGTGTTTGTACACGTTGGTCTCCACCCTGACAGCCCTCTCCGCCAGGGCATTGGACCATTCAAGTTCTTCATCAAGAGTGGGCAACCGCCAATCACCTGCCACCCCATGAGCGTTGCAATCTGGCATCCACTTCAAGATCTAGTCCCGGGCCGAATTGACATTCAGAGGGATAACGGTTGCTGGGAGCTTAAACAGCTCGAAGCGGCCAAATAGTTGGTCACGCAACCAGGCGTGGCCGTAAAAAGACAAGTTATTGGCCAAACCAGGGAGCAATCTCATCCTGTCCCCAGCATCACCATACAACCAGGCGGGTCTGTCCCTCTTCTGTAGTGGCGAGATGCAACGAAGGAGAAAATCTGCCCCCACGTGCTCAATGGTTAGCCCGGTAGCCTTCAGGCAGGTGATCCTGTTTATTGCTGGGCGAAGCCTGTCATTGGTGAGGCTGAATGCGCTCCATTCCTTGCTGCGCTCGACACACACTGTCCGTGCTTCGCAGAACTCTGGGGCTTCCACATCCTGAATCCAGCACCAGTCTCCTCTCCACTCATCCCACCTCTCGTGCTGCAGACCAGGGATATAATCCCAGGACTTCCTTGCCCCCCGTGGCATCCAACTAATGTTCCCAGAGTGGTGAGTTTTGTTCTCCACCCGCGGGACAAAGTAATGCATGAACAGATCAATATTGGGGGCAACTCCAACAAAGTTCTCACACAAATGGGCAAAGATGGCCATGGTCGCCATTGCATTTGGCGTGAAGTCCAGGAGGTGGAATCCATAAATCGTCATCATCGCCTCAAAGAAATCTGAAAAAAGGGGGGCAGAGGCCACAGATGAAATATACACAGAAGAATCGGTATGAATTTGGCGGATCCTCTTCCCCCTCCGCCAAAACATTGGGTGCGCCGTGCCCTTTCGGGACTTCCCTCCCCCACAGGTACCCGTACCTTGCCTGCAGAACCGGGCCGTCCAGGTTCGACGGAAAGAAGACGACGTCTCCCCTCCGCTTCTTGTCCAGCTCCGCCGCCCTCTTGCTTCCCTCGGCAACCACCTCCTTCGCCGCGACCGTATGCTTCCCTTTTGCTGCAGTTTTCTTCCCCATTCCCGCAGACACCGGTGCGAACGGGGGAAGGAAACAGGTGGGGGAACAGCAATGGGCGAGGGAGAGAAAGGAGGGGCAATTGTTTGGCTTGCGGAGGAAGATGATGGGAGGGCACGACAGGCGACAAGTGAACAGTGCCGTTCCACGTTTTCCTATCTTAAGGGGAAAAAGCATGAAGCGGGGATGCGACGCTTCAGAAGTTACCATTTTACATTAACTGCAACAGTCCCACGACCCCACGACTCACAGTAATTGCGCGAAGTGGACGTTGGATTGACTGGTCATCATGACGAACCATGATGGGAGCAGCCCTTTTTTGCCACGTGTCTGTGCACTGTTTGGGGCCTAACCCAACGTGCCCAGCGACACGTATGGCTTAAGCCCGGGGGCTTATGTCGGGGAACGCAGACAGGGGTATATGTTTTCCCCTGACTGTGCACGGACAGCAAGCCAACAGGCTCGAAGACAAGATTACAAGACCAAGATCAGACCAAATAAGGAGGATCAATTCCTTTGAAGGATCGAAGTGCAAGTCGAGAAGGCCAAGGTGAGCCAGAGGAACAAGGCATCGCTAAGGGAAGGACCTACCTTGCCGGGCAGGCGAGCCCGGCAGGGTTGGGTTTTGCTCCGAAAGCAAGCTCCCAGATCGTCCCGGCAGGCCTGCCGGGGCTGGCGGAGGCAAGCCACTCCACCGCTCCACCTCACGAGCAATGCAAGTCATTAATCAAAGCGGTGTCGAGCTCCAAGGTGACTAAGTGGCTGCTTTTTGCCACATGGCAGCCACTTCCTATAGCAAACACCTCCATATGACACCCGTCCTGAGACGTGTCAAGCGAGTAGGCGCGAAGCTGGCAAAACAGCCCGGCAGGGCTTGCCGGGTGGGCTGTGATGTGACATTGAGTGGCGCATTTAATGCGCTCTGTCAGCCTGCAGAGTTAGATATGATAGCACTGTTAGCTATCTAATCAGTACGCAAAGACTGATTTGCCACTGTGGTGACCCCTTAATCTATAAAAGGAGGCCCATGGCGACCATAGAAAGGGTTGGACCCTCGCAAATTCATAAGCGCGTAGCCACTCTCGCCCCCAGAGCGACCTTGCCGGGCGAGTGTGCTACATTCACCACCATTATCCACCATCAATCCACCAAAGCAGGAGTAGGGTTTTACGCCTCATGGCGGCCCGAACCTGGGTAAAGACTGCCCGTGTGATCTCTGTCATGCTGCGCGACGCTTCTCCGCTCTTTGTGCAACGTGCCCATCCCTCTGCCGAACCAAAAGGGGCTCATGGCCCCATAGGTGGCCGTGGTTTCCCACGACACAGCACAGGTATGACTATCTTGATTCTGTCATAAAATCGTCATGGATGTACATGCATGACAGAAAACGTGACCTACTATGACAAACACGTATCATCACGGAAGTGTATTTTTTTTGTAGTGCAAGTTCACATGATTACTTGCAACAAGATTTCTCCCGTGACCTCAAGAACAAAAGTAACTACTCATAAATGATAATCATATTTAAGATCAGAGGGGTATTAATAGCATAATGGATCTGAACATATAATCTTTCACCAAATAAACCATATAGTAATCAACTACAAGATGTAATCAACACTACTAGTCACCCACAGGTACCAATCTAAGGTTCCAGTACAAAGATTGAACACAAGAGATGAACTAGGGTTTGAGAGGAGATGGTGTTGTTGAAGATGTTGATGGAGATTGCCCTCCCAAACATGAGAGGGTTGTTGGTGATGATGATGACGATGATTTCCCCCTCCGGGAGGGAAGTTCCCCCGGCGAAATCGCTCCGCCGAAGGGAAAAAGTGCTCCTGCCCAAGTTCCGCCACGAGACGGCGGCGCTCCGTCCCGAAAGTCCTCTCCTTGTTTTTTCGAGGTCAAAATGACTTATATACCAGAAGAGGGGCACCGGAGGTGGGCCGAGGAGGGCACAACCCACCAGGGCACGCCTGGGGGGCCTGGCGTGCCCAGGTAGGTTGTGCCCACCTGGTGGACCTCCTCTGGTAGTTATTTGCTCCAGTATTTTTCTTTTATTCCAAAATAGTTCTCCATAAAGTTTCAGCTCATTTGGAGATGTGCAGAATAGGTAACTCTGACGTAGCTTTTCCAGGTCCAGAATTCAAGCTGCCGGTATTCTCCCTCTTTGTATAAACCTTGCATATTATGAGAGAAAAGGCATTAGAATTACTCTAAAAAACATTATTATGCATAAAAACATAGTAAATAACAGTAGGTAAACATGATACAAAATGGACGTATCAGATACTATAAATCCGAGCAGCTTTCCCACTGGAACTCCGAAGACACATTTTCTGGATTGTGCCGAATATCGCAATCCCGCAGGCTGTCAACGGTTTGACGTAGGTCGTCCACCAGCTGACTGACATGTTTGGTCTTGATGACCACGTCGTCCACATATGCCTTGACTATTTTATCGATTTGCTTTTCCAAACATGTTTGGATCATGCGCTGGTATGTGGCGCCTGCATTTTTTTAACCCGAAGGGCATTGTGTTGAAGCAGAATGGCCCATAGGGGGGTGACGAAGGCAGTTGACGCTTGGTCAGACTCCTTCATTTTGATTTGATGGTATCCGGAGTAAGCGTCGAGAAAGCATTACGAGTCATGCCCGGCGGTGGCGTCGATGATCTAGTCTATGCGGGGCAAAGGAAAGGGGTCCTTGGGGCAGCCTTTGTTTAGGGCCTTGAAATTGACGCACAGCCACCAGGATTTGTCTTTCTTGGGCACCATGACCAGGTTAGCCAACCACTCGGGGTGTTTAATTTCTCGGATGAACCCTGCTTCCAGCAGTTTCGCTAGTTCTTCACCCATGGCTTGATGCTTGGGTTTCGAAAATTGGTGTAGCGCCTATTTGACTGGCTTAAAGCCTTTAATGATCTTCAGGTTGTGCTCAGGTAGTCTTCGTGGGATTCCCGGCATATCTGAGGGGTGCCAGGTGAATATGTCATAGTTTTCGCGCGGAAATGCACGCAGTGCCTCATCAATTGAGGCATCAAACTGAGCTCCAATGGACGCTGTCTTGTTCAGGTCCGTCGGATGCACCTGAAATTTGACGATTTCATCTGGTGGCTTAAAAGATGTGGATTTGGACCTTTTACTAAGGATTACATCGTCCCTATCCACCATTGAGTGAAGCGTTGTTAATTCCTCGGTTGCGAGAGCCTCGGACAATGCTTCGAAGGCCAGCGATGTTGTTTTGTTTTCGGCCCGAAGAGCTCTATCCGGATCACTTACTACTGTGATCACACCATTAGGCCCGGGCATCTTGAGCTTCATATACCCGTAATGGGGTATGGCATGGAATCTTGTAAATGCATCTCACCCTAATAGGGCATGATAACCGCTATGAAAGGGCACAACATGGAAGAGTAATTCTTCAGTCCGGTAGTTCTCGGGAGTACCAAATACTACATCGAGAGTAACTCGTCCCGAGCAACATGCCTCTTTACCAGGGATAATTCCTCGAAAGGTAGTGTGGCTTTGCTCAATACGAGATCTGTCAAATTATATTTTGTCTAGAGTGTCTTCGTAATTGAGGTTTAGGCCACTGCCGCCGTCCATTAGTACCTTTTGGAGTCTGAATCCGTCCACTATGGGATTGAGGACCAGAGCGGCATGTGTTCAGACGGGGCGGGCTCTCGGCTGGTCTTCCTCGCCGAAGGTGATGGGTGTGCTTGTACGTGAATTCGTCGCTGCCACATGATGGACTTGATTGAGCTCTCGAAGGGCCTCTCTTCCTCTGATTTTTTGAGGGAAACGTCTCGTAGATCCTTAGGATCTCGGTGTTGTTATCCGGGTTGTTGCTGAAAGTCTGCTTGAGGGTGGGACTCCGAGGATGGTCTCTCCACTTTTTGCAACTTGTCTAACCGCCCAGCAAGCTCAAAGGTTGTGAGTTGGGTTTGTATTCAACAGGACGGAGTGTATGGGACACGGCTTGTCCAATAGTTTGCCAAGGACAATTCTGGATCCAACAGCGAGTTTATTCTTTTTCTTGGTCGGCTCGTGTTCGGCTGGCCTGCGTGGTGGCACGCACTTCGCCCCAGCTCTTCTGGTATTACCGGCATGGATTGACTCCATTTGGTCTTGTTGCGCCTGCTAGGCATTTTCCATGGCGCAATATTTGTGTACCAGATCTTACAGCTCGGCAAAGCTTTGAATGTGGTGGCGGGCAGGGGCGTTCATGATTCCTTCATCTCGGCAGTTATGTCGTAATGTTGCTAAGATTTCCTGATTGCCGCAGTCTGCCATCTTGTTTTTGACAAGGAGGAATCTAGCCCAGAAGTGCTGGACTATTTCTCCGGGATGTTGTTTTACGTACATTAGATCACATATGTTGGGCTTCCCCGAGTTACTTGGAGAGTATTTGACGTGGGGGTGGGTGGGGAAAAACTTTGTATCCCAACTGATTGTGAGTCCGGAGCTTTGCTGGCGGTGTCCTACGCCATCACGAAATCCGGCGTGCCAGGTTCAGAATTCGGTTTGTCAACCGGGCACCGCTGCATGGACCTTAGGTCATGCGTTGAATCGGAGTTCGATCCTGAACATTTTTCAGGGCTAAGGTCTGATTCCTGAACCTGTTGTTCGGAAACCCGCGCATAACATAGCTCTGGTCGTCGTAAGGGTGAGTCCTCAGCCAAGTCCTCAATGGTGGAGACCAAGTGTGTGATAGGCGGGACGTCGATTTCCCTGTCGTCGGGTTTGAGCTCGATCTGATCGTAGACCGAGGATTGGCCGTCGGAAAACCCCATGGCTTGTATCCGGTCTAGCAGTTTGTTTAATGACGAGAGATCTGTCGGGTCTGCGTTCCTGGAGTACTCCAGATCGATCTGTGGTACTGCCGCTCCGGGAGTGTTCAAGATCACGTCGGGGCAGTGTTCGGCTGAAGCTAGTCCAGGGGCATCAACCGGGTCTGGGCCCAATGCCGGATCCAATGTGGAGGCAGCCCTAGTGACGAGGTGCACCATGCCCGAAGTCGAGGCCTCGGGGTTTGCGGGTTCTTTAAGCGAAACTGAGAACCTCATTAGAATAAGATCACCCCGGGGGTTGGCGACGAACTCCTAGTTCCTGGACCTGATCTCCTGACCGGGGATGAAACTCCCGACCTGGCCGAGGCGGCCGGTCGGATCAGCGCGTAGCATGATGCTGCCGAACCCGAAGAGTTGTCCGGTGACAAAGACGTCCCTGTTGCAGATGCCATTGCTGATCACTAGGCGAACCATTGATCCTTTGGTGATCCCACAATGGAACTCTCAATGAAAGCACCAATGTCGGTGTCAAAACCGGTAGATCTTGGGTAGGGGGTCCCGAGCTGTGGATCTTGGATCAATGGGTAACAAAGAACACAGAGACAGTATTTACCCGGGTTCGGGCCCTCTGGAAGTGGTTAAACCCTACGTCCTGCTTGATTATACTGATGTGTGTATATGACGATTACAGAGTTGATCTACCACGAGATCAGATGGACTAAACCCTAGATGAGTAAGATGATGGTTCTCCCTCTTCTATGGACTAAACCCTCCGGTTTATATAGACATGAGGGGTACCTAGTGTTACATAAGTCAGTTACCACCTAGGGATGAGCACACGAGCTACGCCAAGCAAGACTTGGAGTATACGCTAAGTCTTCGAAGGTTTCCTTCTAGAGCATGGGCTTGTCCAAAGTCCGGACTACTCCTGACGATCAATAAGCAGCCCACTAGTCCGGCCCATGAGAAACAGGCCGGCAGCCTGAGGACCCCCTAATCTGAGACTCCCTCACCCTTCCCTTTGAAGTAAGTATTCTGCATGACACGGTTCTCTGTGGGGAGATCTTACACTTGCTAGTGGAGATCGATCATGCTCGGTTTTCACGGTGCTTGTGCCACCGGGTTGTGACTTGGTCGATGAATTCTTCAGGGACAAGCTCTATGTGCCATTTGGGGACATCTTCAACATATCACACCTTGAGAGTGTTGATTTTGCATTAATCCGCCTATGGAAGATCCATCAAGCCTACACTGTCAAAACCGAGGGCACTAGTAGAAAAGGGCCTATTTGTCCCGGTTCATAAGGCCCATTATTCCCGGTTCCCAAACCGGGACTAAAGGGTCGGGACTAAAGCCCCCCCCCCCCCCTTTAGTCCCGGTTGTGTTACGAACCGGGACTAAAGGCCCTCCACGTGGCCGCTCTCTAGAGCTCCACCTTTAGTCCACCAACCGGGACTAAAGGAATTTTTTTGAAATTTTGTTTTTCTGAATTTTTTTGAAAAATAAAATTTTGAATTTTTTTGAAAAATAAAATTTTGATTTTTTTTGAATATTTTCTTATTTTCAAATTTCTGAATTATTTGACAATTCAATCTCTAATCACCCACTCTAATCACCCCTCAATTATGAACCACTCATTCCAAATCGTCTAACTTCCCGGCCAGTCACCCATCCTCTCACTACTCTAGCCTGAGCACGCTTAACTTTCAAGTTCTATTCCCCCTAGTTTTCAAGTCTGCACTTGTTGTTTTCCTGACAATACTAAGCTGTCAATCCTATTAACCCTTAGGAGTTGAACTTAGCATTAAGCACCGTTTGAGTTTGAAATTATTATTCTAAAAAACAATAATTATTTATTAACACTAATATTTCTTGAATAAGTAGTTTGACCATACTTTGACCACAATTTGACCAGATTTGACCATAGTTTGACCACAGTTTGACCAGATTTGACCATAGTTTGACCACAGTTTGACCAAAAGTCAAAAAACTAAAAATAATTATTTATTAACACTAATATTTCTTGAATAAGTAGTTTGACAATAGTTTAACCACAGTTTGACCAAATTTAACAAAAAATCAAAAAACTGAAATTTGAGCATATCTTTTTTTTCTTTCAGAATTTGAGGATTCTAAAAATTTGCAAACAGGCCTACGGCCGTCAAAATCGGATGCAGGGCCCATTCTTCGGTTATTGGTGAGTCCTCGGCCAGGCCCACAAATGGCGGGCTAGCGTGGTGTGCACCCTGTAGTCTAGGACACCATCAGTGAGCCCCGCACGCGAGCCCACATTGGCGAGAGCGTCGAAATCGGATGCGGATTTTCGTGCTGATTTTTTTGATATATTATGCGTTTTTTTTTCGACATCGTATGCAAAAGATATAGCCGTTTTACTTTTTCATAACACTTTTTTGCAAAACATGTCCAAATTTAAGTTTTTTAATTTTTCTAACTAGTAGATGTAGTAACATAACAACATCTCGAAGGATTTTAATTTTTAAAGTTTTTATCATTTTCTTTTGTTTTTTACAAAACTGAAAAGGCGATACACAGGGGGGGTAGAGTTTGAACCTTTAGTCCCGGTTTGAGACACGAACCGGGACTAAAGGGCATCGCACCCTTTAGTCCCGGTTCGTGTCTCAAACCGGGACTAAAGGTCCCATTTGAACCGGGACTAATGCCTTCCCGACGCCTTAGCCGCTCGAACCGGGACTAATGCTCACATTAGTCCCGGTTCGTGATGCAACCGGGACTAATGTGTACATTGAGCTGTGACCAAAGCCCTGTTTTCTACTAGTGGGGCTTCAAGAATGTTTCTATAAAGGACACCTACTACATGCACGAGAAAAACCTTTAGGACCTTGACAAACATGAAACTAGGAAGAGGTACATGACGGACTTCGTGGTTGCCAACAAGGAGAAGAAGTGCCTTCACGTGTCCTCGTGTCTCATGTAAATCATTCGCTAGCCACAATATGCTTTTGCATACTTGCATTATACTTGCGAGTACTAATTAGCTAGGTTAATTTGAGGATAATTGCTCTGTTGAACTAATTGCGCAGACACCATTGCGTCCCCATAGTTATAGCCCAAAGTCCGCCTCTACTTATATCTTGGATTCAATGAGGCGTGTGAAGAAATATTACAGTCACATCAACACTAGTGCAAAAAACAATAGTGGTAGTGTCCAAAGAACCACCTTGGTGGCATGTCAACCCCACACAACCAATATAGTGCCACTAATAAAATATACTGATGGTGTGCCACAGCCCATGCCACCAGTAATATTCATCAACAGTGACATGCCATGTTGGCGCCACGCGACCAATTTGATTTTTACGTATAAAAACTGTTGCACAGCAGCATTTCCCCGGTCAAATGGGAGCATTATTCAGTTTTATAGCAACAGTAAAAACCTTCAGCGACACATAATAATATTACTGAACTTAGCATAGTAGTAAGACAACTAAGACTGGTAATCAACTTAGCATAGCAGTTTAACAATTTAGATAGGTGCTTGATCAACTAAAACATAGCATTTTAACAAGTTAGAGAGGTACTCGATCAACTTAACATAAAAGCATTAGCCTTCAAGGATTGCCTTGATCTTCATAAAGTTCTACCTATTCTCACGCCCAGCTTTGCTAAAATCAATCTCGAGACATTTCAGCTGATCCCTCTCCTCCTTCGGTTGATCCTTCTCCACCTTCAGCTGACCCCTCTCCTTCTTCAGCTAATCCATCTCCTCCTTGAGCTCATCCCTCTCATTGCTCAGTTGATCCCTCTCGTCAATCAGCTGATCCCTCTCCTCGTACAGCTCATCCCTCACCTCCTTTAGCTTCGTGATGCTAGTTATTAGAGAGGACAAAAGCTACTTGTTGAGCCTGTCCACATCATAGACATTTTCCTTGCCTTGCCCAGACCCCCCCCCCCCATTCCGAATCCCTATGTAGTCCTACAAAGAATCAACAGATGAAATATTTCCAATCACCATGCACGAAATTGAATTAGTTGTACACCTATGAAAATAAACATATTAAACCATATTTAAACCTGGAGATGATGACCATCATAACTAGAAGTAAAGGAAAGTACATCTTTATAAATGAGGTCCACCTTATCTACAATAAGGATCCTTAACATTATTCTAATGGTTAGTTCATACGTAGTTGTTATGTTCGTCCATCCCCTCCCTCCCTAATTTATTTTCCTCTCTCTACAATAAGGAGCCTTAGTATTATTATACTAATGAATAATTTTAGGGAAGAGTTTGTTGAAGAAGAAGAACAAGGTGATTTATTTCTTCTCAGCACATCAAGTCTTTTTAAATTTTACTTAGTATTATTATTTTGCTGTCTATTTTTTACTGTAATTTTAGGTTTACTTAGGTTACTTTTAAGTAATATTTTAAGGTTTAATTTATATTTTATTTAGGTTATTTAGATTTTATTTTGTATTTAGGTTTATTTTTATCTTAGGTATTACTAAGCTTATTTTTCAGTAATTTTTTATTTATGTTTTAGTTATTTAAGTCAACCCAGATACTTATATTAATAAGAAAACATAATACCAACCTGAAGGCTAAACAATAACTACTGATTGTTACTCGATCTAGCTAATTGCCTAAACTAACAACATCATCACTGCAATGAGTCACACAGGAAGAAATGTCATCACCAATTTGTCTGGGAGTACGGTCCCAATCATAACACAAGCTAAAAGTTCATATCGTGCCTTCTTGAATTTTTTGATCTATTCTCGCATCTCGTTGTTTTGGGCTTGCATCTCATCATCTTTTACTTGCATCTCACCTAGTTGTTGTGTCATAGGTCCATTGTAGTATTTGAGCAACTCACTTTCGTAATTATTCACGAGATGACTCATATCCATGTGTGGCAAGACACTCCTTTCTGCACATGTAATGGTGTGAGCAACGTGAGTTTGTATGCATGCTAGTTTGCTGACACACGGGGGATTTTCTATCATATACCTTTCCATGGCTAGTGCAGATGAAGAACTCTTGTTGTGGATTCCATGGTGTGTATCCAGTTCTCATATCAAAAGGGAATTCGCAGCCGCAAAGCTGGACGGGTGGCCTTGCTGGATTCTGGACCGCTTTATCATTGGTGGTGTTGGATTTGCCGCCGGATCAAATGGACGTGCTGCTGCAATGGGATGAGCCTCCAAACATGTTTGGCTGCATAGGCCACGGTGGTGAGCTCATGGCCGAGCTAACAAGGTCGGAGTGTAGCTCGGCCAAGGCTGTGGAGCCCCAATATTTCAGGTCTCGGCCAACATCGGCTCGCATGTGGGGCTCGTGCCGATTCTCGAAGCTCTGATGGGTCCATTACCGGCCACATAGCTAGGAGAGGGAAGACCAAAAACTAAGAGGAGCTAGCTAATAAGAATTGAACGGAGAGAAGAAGAGTATTGGAAAAAGAAGTGAAATCATATGAGGAGCAAAGAGAGGCTGTGAACACTTATGTAGGCAGAAGTTACTAATGGCGTGCCACCTATCCCAGATGCCCCCACTAGTGACAGTACCAGTGGTTTGTCACATGTGTCACATGCCACAACTATTTCCAAAAAATAATGGTGGCATTGATTGAAAGTAGGGCACCAACTAAATTTTTGTGTAAGCATTTTCTGCAATAGTGCAAGAAGCTACTCAATGAAGCTCTCTTCGGATATCATTTCAAGGGAGGGATCATCAAAAATGATGTCAATAATTGGACAAAATAGCATCTTGTGCTTCAGGCACAAAGCCGACTTCAGCTACATGCAGCAACCGGGAAACAGTCAGACGGATGGCTACTAGGTCATGCACCACTGTATGCATATGTACGGGAGGGAGACATGTTTTCAAAGCAATCTAACGTCTTCACATGGGGGAAGACAATGGATCAAGTCTCAGAAGGAGATCACGGAGATGAGTTCATATGCATCCAACATAAGTTTGAGATCATCATCAACCAGGATGTCATTTACGCCCATGGGAGGTTCAACGACGGTGCAGCAAGCCCGGAGTAGATATCCTATTGGTTACAGCAACAGAACCGCCATGTTGACATTTGCCCCGCTAGTATGGCATGGCAAGAATACCAAAATGATTCTTATGTTATGTAATAGGAGAGGACAATGATGGGGTTTTGATTACTCAGTTACATGTCATTATGTGTTAACGTTGTTCCAAACTTTCCTGGCAATCTATCATCTTGACTACTCTTTTAATTGTTGTTGTGTGTTAATTAACATTATTCCAAACTAGTTTTCTAATTCTCTTACTTATTATGGTTAGGTTCATTCTTTCTATATTGACATGTAATTATGATATGCAAACGTCTACACTGATAATCATATTCTTTGCCATGTATGTAGAAAACGCTGCCGTGGTAGTATAGTTCAGTTGCCTCTAAACTCAATTAGTGGCATGTGTCGCCACTACTGTTCATAATCACTAGTGGTGTCTATATATTCAACACACACACACGTGCGCGCACACACACACACAGATATATACTACTGGTGGTGTGGCGCCCACCATGCCACCAATAACACTTATCAGCGGCACATCATTGGTGGTGTGGGGGCTGCACACCACCAACATGGTTTTGGCACGCCGCTGGTAGCATTTTTGTACTAGTGTTTATAATTGGTAGTCACTGTTTGACAAGTTTGACTACATGCTTTCTAGAGCTTCCTTGTATGCAAACAGAAGTAGCATTAGTTTTATCTATTTTTCTTTAGATCTAGCACTGGTATCCCCCATTCTTGAGTTTGGCTGTTCTATGATCCCGCTCACATGTGTTTTTGTGCCGTGTAGTGTGAACACACAGACCTAGACCACATTATTCTAACATATTAAACAACAATCAATCTTCAACAATTATAATCCTACAATAACCTATAAAATCAAAAATTTATAATCCTATAAATCAAATATAGAATATGTTTTCAAGAATTATAATCTTACAAAGTTCTTTGAAAATTATTAAGTAAAACTTGTTGCAAATCCACGTTACCAATTAAGATGAAACCTCGTTAATGATTTTTACTGACAACAACCTCATTGTATTGATCATGCTGAGTTGAAGTGTTGGTTGAAAAATATTGGTGGGTCCATTGTACGAGGCATTAGATCAATATGTGTCATTAAAGTTTGGAACATGTCTCTCAAGAGCGATCACCTATACTAAGTTGGTGGGTTGGTCATACGCTATATAATGTTAGTACATCCTATCAATGGATTTGAATCATCTCACCTTCGTTTATTTATGTCATGAAACCATAAGAAAGGAGCAAGTGAAGCATCTAGAAGTGCTTGCTTTGTCGCGCACACAAAATTTCTTAATTGGAAAGCCAACTGAAGATTCGATTTGGACTTCGTAGATGTTGACACCAGATTTTGGCACAGTGATGTGTTCGTGTGCGAACAGTAGAAAAGGTTATGTTGTTGTCCGCGCAGGGCTGTCCCAGGGCACTAAGTATTTTGTTTTAGGGACAAACAACGGTGTTCCGAATCAATGCTTTTGTTGTGACATGCAAAGTTTTCTCCCCTATAGCTAGTACGTTGCTGGGTCTCACACACCACACACATGTTTTGCCCTTGCTTAACTCATAAGGGAAAGACATGTGATTGAGTTCATCCATGGCCTTATAAGAATTCAAAAAATAGATTACCAATTTGAGATAAATTTATATAGACCAAGCCTATTAGTTTCTGAAATAAACATTTTTGCAGCATTACATATAAAAAGATGAAACTCCCTACTGTACATATCTCAATCCAAAAGTGCACTTAATTTAAAATATGTAGCAATTCAAGTAAATAGATGATTTTTTAACTTTGGCATGTCAGATGGATTATGGTTGTACGTGTCTGACCAAGTATTATGTAACATTTTTCTTTGTTATCTTAGTCCTTAAAATCAAAGATTAATGGCATAGATATTTCATGCCATGTAGCTCAACCAAATTGCTCGAAGAAAATCTGTATATTTTATAAAGTCACGCCCATTTATCCTTGGAAATAATAATAAAACACTATTAAAAACTTTAATAATAATAAATTATATATATATATAATATTACCTACATCCCAAATTAATTGTATTGGATTTGTCTAGATACAAATGTATCTAACACTAAAACGTTTCCGTATCTAGACAAATCTAAGACAATAAATTCGGGAGAGAGGGAATAGGTAAGTATTATTAGCCAAAGTAAGAAAAGTTTTACTACTTACTATTTTATAAAGTTACCCCAATTCATCCTTGGAAATAATAATAATAATAATTAATAACATATTAATAATAATAAATTATATATAATAATAGATAAGGTTTTAATGGAAATAATACTAGCATGATTTTGCATCTCCTAATCCCTATATGTGCCTCAAAACGGAGATGGCGTATCGTGTAACCTGCGGTAACCCGTCTAGTTTTCTGCAAGCGCGCAGGGAAACAGTAAGGAACCTAGCCGTCGCCCAGGGAAACAGTGATCGAGGTGGCTCCCCCCGTCGTGAGCGGAGGGCAGTGCGTACGTTGCTGAAGAATGGATGGCGGTATCGTTGTTTTGTTTTTGATTGATTTGCCACGAGACCAACGGCGGCGCGGCGCAGATTCGTCGTGGTCGCCGATCAGCTAGCTCGTCCCTGTGTGCGTGAGAACCTCGTTATTCTAAAAGTAGCTAGGGGCCGGATCCACGGCACGCTCAGTCGCTCAACGTGCCCGCGCCGGTATCGTTCTTGGTGGGACATGCATCAATCCTTGTTTTCATGGCGGTAGCGGTGGCGGCCGGTGTGGGATTTGGGGGCGTGGGAATTCCACCGGCGTAGAATAGATAGATGATGTATTGGCTGCTTTCTGATTTCAAACACAAGTGCTTGATGACTACACTCATATGTGCTGGACACTAACCCCTCAAACACAAGTTGATGAGCTGCCCATTTTCCGCGAGTTCTATGCCTACTTTCGCACCCAATTCAGCTGCCCATTTTCCAAACGACAACGGTAGAGAGTTTGACTGTCACATTGTTCGCTCTCTTCTCTCTGAACATGGCTCTGTTTTCACCTCTCGTGTCCTTACACGACTCAGCAAAATGGCAAGGCAGAACGCACACTTCGCACCCCAACGACAATGTTTGCCGCTCCTGTATCACGCATCATGCCGCCACATTTCTGGGCCAAGGCACTCAACCCTGCCACCTACCTCCTGAACCTGCGGCCGTGCTAAGCCAGTGCGCCCTGCACTCGCATGAACTGGGACTCGGCGTCGCTCCTCACTACATCATTCTTTGTGTCTTTGGGTGTCTATGTTATGATGTTACCCCAAACCACGGCCACGCTTGTCACAAACTCAATGTCCGCTCTATCGCATGTGTTCCTCGGCTACCCATCAGATCATCGCGGCTACCTCCTTTGATCGCTCTCCTGTTAGGTTTCTCTCTCGCGGCATGTGCTCTGGTGAGGCAATGTTTCCCTTTGCCCCTTCCATCGCAACTACCCTGTGCTGCCTTGCAACTGCCAGCAGCTCCGCGGTTTTGGAGGTCCCTGTTCTCCGTCGTCCGCACCGCAAACCGCACCCTAGGCGTTCAAGCATGTGCTCCAATCTCCATCGGGCAGGCCGCTTCTTCGTCGCTCGCTGCCGTTCTCGCCTTTCAAATGGTGGCGTTGGGTCAGTGATCGACGACTCGTATGGCTCTAGAGCAGGGCGCCATTCCCGATTCAAGCATGCCTGTCGGATCACCATCCTACTGCCCTGTGTGCATCTTCATTTGTGTGCCCTCGACTGATTCTAGCTCGCGTCGGGATCGTCATCCGACGGTGCCGCGGCTTCACCACCTGTCACCTGTGCTCCCCCTCGCATCCACCAAGACTGGTGGTCACCAGAGATCAGGTTGGCGTCTTCTGGCCAAACGGACGGTACTACAAAGCCTCCACTGCCTTCTCCACATCGTCGATCTCCCCTATTCCCATCTGATCTGTTCGGGTGGCCATTCGCGATCCCAACTGGCTCGCGGCCATGCGCGAGGAGTACACTCCCTCGTCTGCAACTGAAACTTGGACTTAGTGATGTGCCCGCCTGGTGCAACCTGATCACCGACAAGTGTATTTCAAGCACAAATTCCACACGGATGACCCGCTCGAGCGTACAAAACGCGTGGGTCAATGCTGCTTTCATCAGCGCCGGCCGGTTCGTTGACGAAACCAAGCCAGACCACCTCTGTCAGCTGGCCAAGTCCCTCTACGGCTAAAACAGGCACCACATGCCTGGGTTGTGCGGTTTCGTCGGCTTCATTAAGACCCTTGGCTTCGCCGCCATGTGCTCTATCCCTCTATTCACGATGGCGCATGGTGCCGACATTGCATTCCGTATGCTCTATGTGGGCGAATCGTGCTCACGGCATCTCCCCTGGCTCTTCTCCAATGCATTGTGCACCAGCTCACTGGCGAGTTCACCATGAAAGACCTGGGAGACAACAATTCTCCTTGGCATCTGTGTCACCCGCACTGCTACTGGCTTCTTCCTTTGTCAGCAGCAGTATGTCGAGCAAGTGATGAGTGCACCCACCAGGGATAGCTGAAAGCCTTCGCCCATCCCATCGACAACAAGGGCAAGCTGTCGGTAAGCAGACGACCCTGGCGTCGACGATCCCTTCACCTACTACAACCTCGCCGGAGCACTCCAGTACCTCATGATCACGCACCCTGCGTTATGTATGTTGTCCAACATATTTTCTTGCACATGCAAGACCCGCGTGTGTGTCACCAGAATCTAATCAAGCGGTGCTCTCTACATCTATGGCACGCCAGCATTGGAATGCACCTCCGCACCTCATGGAATTTGGATCTTCCACCTTCAGCGACGTGGACTAAATCGGCTGCCGACACACGTCGCAAGATGTCCTTCTTCTCTGTCTACCTTGGCGATGCTCTGGTGTCATGTCTTCCCAGCGGCAGGCCACGTGTCCTGGTTCAGTGTGTGGCTGAATATCACGGCGTCACCAACAACTGTATTTAATAGTTCAAAGAGTTGATCTCACTTTTCAGACTTAATGAAAGTAAGTTGTATTAACGCATCAAGTAAAGATCAATCAAAACAGGATGGACTGTATTTATATTCTCTCTTGCCAATGAAATGTTAACTGCCTCCTGCTCCGCCAATGTTGCTAGGGGCATTGCTAATTCATGTGCGCGCATCGGCATGGTCAATTTCCGACAATTGGCCTTTTCCCGATTTGGAAGCCATAGAGAATGAAGTGAAGGATTAATATGGTGGGTCCCACCGTGAAATTCAGGGGTGATAAGTGTGGATTAGCAGCTGGTTGACACGCGACCAGGAGCGCTTTCGTGAAGGTTGTCGCATATGGAAAAGAAGTGGGTCCAGGGGTGGATCACGCGCATTTAATATGAGTATATAATGACATGGGTGCGACTATTTTCGCGCGTTGTAGTGCAGCCATGAAGGAGTCAATCTTGTTCCTGAATGCATGCTAAGTTGGGAGATTGGCTTGTGCTAGTGATTTTTCTTCCCTAATTAACACATTCTTCATTAGAGCCACCATCACAACGTTATCACCTTGGCTTCACTTTCTCATTTAAATGAGGGAAAACATATTTTGTCACCCCTCACGTTTTCAATTTGATAAAAATCGTGTGTTACTCTCATTTCAAAAGACCACTCGAGTATCGCCTGCTCATGGTCGACCACCTTCTTTCTACCCACACAAACAAGGGGAGTCCTCGACAGTAAAAGACATTATACCTATTATCACAATTTTAGATAAGATACCACCGAGTTGGCCACTCCAGACAAGAGGATACTTTCATTGGTAGCTGTTTCAGACGACCAATTTCGGAACTGCTCATGCACTAAAAGTAGCTATGGCATGAGTTGTGCCGCTACCAAGAGAAACTCACCAATACAAAAAGTTTCTACCTAAAACTCAAGACCAATCAAACATGATTGTCTATCCAAGGGAACACTCGATTATTGTCGTGCTGAGAAGGGACTGCTCATCGCCATGCACTCCGGACGACCAAGTTCCATAGGACGCTCGTGGCTAAAGTACGTCGCTACCAAGGGTAACACACCCATTTAGCAAGTTGCTAGATAGACTCACTCAAGAACAACAAACACTAAGTAGTATACATGTTTTCTTCATGCTAATGGTAAGTGTATGTCTTCTTTGTCAATAGCTCGTGAAATTGGCTAGAAAGAAGAGATTTGTATAATTAGCTGGCTTGGATATACATCTCACCAACGACGCGCCGACCGAAGTGGCACTTGCACAGGTTACTTCTTATATGTGGATGGCATGGCTTGCCGATCCTACACGTGTATGTGAACCTTGGGCATGATCCCTATCTTCTACCTTGTATGCTACTACAAATGGAGATTGCATCATGTATGCACAAATAAGGCTTCCGACTTTGTTATTGTGTTTCCATGTAGGATGGTAAGATAGCGAAACATGGTCTTATAGTTTTTTTAGGCAGTATGGCTTTCTTGCTCGCACACAATAGAATAATCGTTGGAGGGAGTTATGTGTAGTAGGGTCTGCTACCCATGTTTTACTCGCTTAAGTGGGGAAGTACGAAGAACAAAAATGTGGCTCGCGATATGTAGGTGATCTGCATGGGAATAGACAGAAAAGCGTCGAATAATACCAGCCAATGGTTGACTTATTTTTATTTTTGTGGGATTTTCTAGCATGACAATCGTTTTCTAGTTAACTCATCAAGTAATTTTAGTACATTATAGATTCAAAATGTTTGACTATTGTTGTCCATGATGACAACTTGGCAATCCTTTGACCAAAACATTGCATTAACACATCGATGCTCTTAAGAAGGAACTATGTGGTTTAGTTTATGTTATACGGATCCACCTATATGGTCCTAAATTCAACTTCCCTGGCACTTCACAACATCCCTTTGAGTTGTTGTGTTGAGACTGCAATCTACAGTGTTAACCATTTGATGCAAGCATCATCAAATTGTACTGCAGTAATGCATGTTTAATAGTAATCTATTCTTGGTGATAATGGGCAAATCTGGTCAATCTAATCACCTTTTTGGATTTACCTGATCATTTTCCTCCCATAAAATATCCATGTTACATATAATATGATCTACTCTTGTGGTATTTTAAATCAGCACACTTCAACCAATTAGCCATCCCTATAACTTGAAATTATATTGTTTCTGGTTGTATGTGTGTATTTATTTGTGCATTAGCTTACAGTTTTGTTACGAAGTGCTATATACGGATTTCATGCTAGAGATTTCAATGCGATATCTGCAAATGATGTTATAGTGCAGGGTAGAATATTGCTCTCCTCTACTATTGCTTTTCTAATGGTTTGCTTTCAAATGTGAATGATGTGTGCTAAATAATTTCACAGGGCTTTAGGAACGATAGTGATGGTCGTGATAAAGGGAAAAGTGATGTTGAGTTGAACCCTCACGGCTCCGGACTTGAGGAACTTATACGCTCCTGCCCGTCACGCTGGTACCTCAGGTAGTAACTGATTTGTTTTATTTAAGTACAAGAGCTAGCCAAGACTTGTTGTTATTAAGATAGTAGTGTGATGTCTGCACTGGAATAGATTAATGAAAAGGAATATGGCATATTTCTTGCTGTTATGTCCAATGTGTTTGCGAGTCAAATAATATGGGCCCATAGTTGACTTAGTGTAGTATGATGATCTAAGGTTATGATTTGTTGATTGAAAAAGAGTAGTATATTAATGGCTGGATGTTTTGCTTTTATGTGTGATTTTCTAGCATGGCTATCTTTCTCTAGTAACCCATCAAGTAGTTTTAGACTTTTAGTACATAATAGATTCAAAATGTTTGACTATGTGTTAACGATGATGACACATTGGCCGGCACACCTTGACCAAACATGATTTAAACATGTTGATGACTTTAATAAGGAATTATGTGGTTTAATTTATGTTATATTGATCTGTCTATATAGTTCAAAATTCTTACTTATCTGGCACTTCACCTATGCATTTGAGCATATATTCATTTAGACTGGAAACTACCTTGTTATCCATTTGATGCAAGCATCATCAAGTGTACTGCACTAGTGATGTTTGGTTAAAACATAATCTAGGTGATAATGGGCAAACTCTGTCTATCTGATCATCTTTTTAGAATTACCAACCTGATCACTCCCAGCTAGCACACTTCAGTTAATTAGGCATCCCTATAAATTTAAACTATACTATTTCTAATTGTACTATGATATTGTTTGCACTTTAGCTTATTGTCTTATCGG
Organism: Thinopyrum elongatum; assembly: GCA_011799875.1. Lineage (NCBI taxonomy): Eukaryota > Viridiplantae > Streptophyta > Magnoliopsida > Poales > Poaceae > Thinopyrum > Thinopyrum elongatum. Next base: position 577,483,849 of record CM022299.1, read on the forward strand.
AAAATGCTGGAGGGAGTTTTTCCAATAAAATAGATGGTTTTTTCTTCTTGCTTTTTAATGTGTTCTAACTCTAAAATTGAGTTGCCATATTGTTCATGCCAGAAATTTCATTTGCGGTATCTTGCGGCTGATGTGATAGTGCATGATAGAATTATTGTTTTTCTCTACAATTGATTTCCTGTGGTTTGCTTTCAATATTGATTCGTGTTTGCTTAACTAAGAGGATGATCGTGATGGCCGTGCAAGGGGATAAGGATGGTGATGTTGAACCCTCATGGGCTCTGGACTTGTGGAACTTCGATGCTCCTAGCCTGTCCTCGTTGGTAGTCATGTAGTAATTGATTGTGTATTTAGTACAATAGCTAGCCATACCTTGTTTTATTAAGATCATAATGTGATATTGGTTTGTGCAACTATCAAAAGGGTTCTAATGGGTGGGCCAATGGGGAAGCGTCATCTCCTTCTTTAGTCAAGAGATATGTGGCAATGGGTTTCCCAAAAGAAATGGTTGTGACAAGCATCAAGGAGATTGGTAATAATAGAAGTAACAAATTTCATTTAATTTGACTTATTTGTGTTTGCACCATCCAACTACGAGGCTTTTGTTTTGCTTTCAGGGCATAGTGCGAAAATGCATTGCTTGAGTTACTGTTGACCTATAGGTATGTGTGCATGGGGTGTTATTACTAAATTTATCCAATGGAGCTCTGCTACGTGATGGCAAGGATCATATGTATCATGCACAAGAGAAAGTCTCTCAAAAGACTTGGGATTGGTGATGTCAACTGTAGGCAATAGGTGATGAAGATACATTGGGTAACACCTCTACTTCTGGCTGCGCCCTCCATAGAGTTGAAGATGGTGATGATCTTGATTTTGAGAGCTCGGATGGTGATGATGATGCTGGTGATACAGAGCCCAACTTTGGTGATTATAGTGATGAGGTATGATGATATATGTGAATTATTTCCCATGCATACCTTGCGCGCCCCTTTACGTATTGTTTGAGCTTTGTTTATTTTTATCCTAGCATTTCATGAGTGTAGACTTGCGCAATGAAATTTGAGCACCTTATTATTTACAAAGGATTCTCATCATGTAAAGTTGTATCATGTAAGAGTTAATATAGGATGTGAGGTTGACTACCATTAGACCAATGCCTCCCTCAAAGTACTCAAAGAGGCTGTGAAGGAGTAGAAACTGAGTGTATTGTTGTGTTGCTTGTTTGTAATTTTGACGAATTAGAAATTTATTTCTGTTAGACATCACTTTTTTCTTCAGTTCTTATGCATTTAATCTTAGTTCTACAATACATGTGACTGAGGATGTTGTTTTGAAACACTTGAACAAATAACACCAAGAGCAACACATACGTGCAAAGCTGGCTTCAAACAAGCACACAAGCTAGTAGCTTGATTGATGAACAGTAGCTAGTAGGAATACGTGTTTGTCTCACCAAAACCTCCTGTGCGTAAGCTTTTCGTGGAGCTAGCTCTAGATTGGATCGATCGGTTCATTTCGGCGCCGTCGCCGGAACTCCTACCTAACTCGACGACAGAAAACTCAGATCGACGGATTTGATGGCCGTTCTATACTTTGTATTGCTTTTTCACGGGTTGATGTTTACAAGGGGCTGGGTACATGTATATATACTAGGCTAGTCTAGCTATCTCATGACCGAGACGGCTAGGAAAACTAATCTTAGGTGGACTAGTAATTCTAGTTGGACACAAACTTGTGTTTATGCCTAACAGAGGATTTATGATGCTATGAGCAAATCATACTACATGTGGTGTAAACAAGAGAACATATACACATACCACATGCGCTTTAACTTTAAGAATTCAAAATTTGCGCACCAATTATGCCCTTTGGTTTATTTTGTAGTCCAAGATATAGTGTACAGTCGGAGTGATCTAAGAAGAGTTCGGAAAGAAGTAGAAGCGAAACTTGATAATGCTGAATACTGAAGAAAGATGCAGGCATATAGGTGGATATATATAATTATATCCTTGACTAGAGTAAAGTTTGTGTTGCACCCTATCTCATCACTTAACTGTAGAATCAAAGGAGGGTTGGAAACTAGCATGTAGGTTAGGAAGAATAACATGTAGGTTAGGAAGAATAAGGTCTTCAATAATTGAATGGCATAGTTCAGGATTCTTTTTTTTTTACTCTCAGTGACGCAATATGAACATAGTACTAGAAAAGAATATCAAACTCACCCCAAAAAAATTTCAAGAAGATCAACGTAAACCTATTAGCTGAGAAAACTGAGGGGGTCAAGAAATAAATTTTCAGCGAGAATTGAATACCTGAAGTCACTTATTTAGAAATCTTGAAATGTAATATATATGATGTTATAGCTGAATTTTATATTAGTTACGCAAATAAAATTTGTGAAGTGAATATTGTATGGTTCAATCCTATTTATGGCTAGAAATATGTAATGCCTGAAAATAACAAGTAGGGAAAGCGTATGGAATGTTTGTTCTCTATTACACCTGCTCAGGAAAAAGATATGTCTTGATTGCTAGCAACCAATGAACCTGAAATAAGGTGGATGGGAATATCATCATGTTCTCGTGAAGACATGCGTTTGCCTTATCATACATATGTTTAAAAAAAATATCATGAAAGCGGCATGAAGAGACCAGATGACTGTGTTTCACCACCATTATACATCATGTAACAAAGCTAGATGTGTACCTTCAGTTTATTCCAGTCCAGCACAACCAATACTTCATATTGCTGGTAAAGCTAGTAGTTTCAAGCATAAACCTATGATGAGCATCACCGTTCATGCATGCACTAACTTTGTATTAATGTCACTCTCAAATAGCACCGGAGAATAACAAGTTGAGTTCCTAAATTATTTCATCGATTTAGTTCTCGATCAATTTTTTTTCCTCTTGTTTCTTGGGAAGTAGGTGCTATTCGTTTCTTGATCATTTATTAGTTGTGGGGCCCCTTTTTCCTCTAGCCTTATGTGTGTCGCTATGTAGTTGTATTTCCTTAGTTGGCATTAAGTAGTCACTATGTATTAAGTGTTTTCCAATCTTAGTTTTCATTATACTTTTGTGCAGGATTTTGTACAAGAGATGTTTGAGAAGGACGAGAAAATCAACTCATTAGTAGATATGGGATTTTCTGAAGATGAAGCTAATATGGCTATTATAAGATGTGGTGCGGCTCTATTTGAAACTATTGCCTTGATGTTTATTTTTTTCCATGGATAAGGCACCTTATGATATTTATTTCTGATTAAATTTTCCTAGGTGTGGATGGTGATCTCTCTGTATTAGTTGATTCGATTAGTGCATCACGGGTTGCAGGAAATTTGGACTTATCTAACCATCAGGTACTTTGTGGTTTGATGTACATTTGAATAAGAAAATATTTTTGTTCTCTCAGTTTGATGTAAAGAACATTGCAATACGTGTACATTTGTGGCAGGTTACGGGTAGATGCTTCGATTCTTTTGGAGGGAGAAAGAAAGCAAGGTTGGTGGAAGAGAGAAAGAAAAAAAGGAAGCGATGTGGATGTACTAGACAGAGCAATCAACCCTCTTTGGATTGCAACCATGATGAACATATGCTTCTTCCAAATCCAATGGTTGGATTTAACCTGCCCAATTATAGCCCATCATCAGTTAGGGTGACCAGAACGATTCTTGAACAAGATATGGGACCACCTTATTTCTACTACGAAAATGTGGCTAGAGCTCTCACAGGTGTATGGGCGACCATTTCAAGTTCTCTGTATGGCATTCAACCTGAGTTTGTGGACTCGAAGCATTTGTGTGCAACTGCGAGGAAAAGAGGCTACGTCCACAATTTGCCAATTGAGAACAGAACACCTCTTCTTCCTTTGCCTCCATTGACCATATTTGAGGCATTTCCCTGTTACAAGAAGTGGTGGCCTTCCTGGGATCAGAGAACACAGTTCAACTGCTTGCTTACAGGTGTGGCATGCTCGAAGCTAACAGAACGGATCCAGCGTACTCTTGAAAGCACAGGCAATCCACCGCCTCGACGTGTTAAACAATATGTTATCAATGAGTGCAAAAGGTACAATCTTGTCTGGATAGGAAAGAACAAGGTTGCTGCATTGGAGCCTAAAGAGATTGAATATCTACTGGGTTTCCCAAAGGACCACACAAGGGGGCTCGCCAACACAAACAGATACAAATCTCTCGGCAACTCATTCCATGTTGATACTGTTGCTTACCACTTGTCAGTGTTAAGGGGCATGTTTCCCAATGGTGTTAATGTGCTGTCCTTATTCACTGGTATTGGAGGAGGAGAGGTAGCTTTGCACAGGTTGGGGATCCACATGAGGACAGTCGTTTCTATTGAGATAGACAAAGCTAGTAAGTGGATTTTCAGGGGTTGGTGGGATCAGACTCAAACAGGCACGCTGATTGAGTACGATGACGTGAAATCTCTTACTGATGATGAAGTTGCATCATTGGTTACTAAATTTGGCGGTTTCGACTTGGTGATTGGGGGCAGCCCATGTAACAATCTTGCCGGGTGCAACCGATACAGCCGTAATGGCCTGGAGGGCAAGGAATCTGTTTTGTTCTTCCAGTATGTCAGAATCTTGAAGGCCGTCAAGTCAGCTATGAGGAGGATGTAGTGTAGTCACTGCATTACCTATTGTATCAATTAAAGCTTATATCTGTGTTTAGACATAAGTCGAGGTGGATGTTTTTTATTTGGGAGAACGGTCATATTTTTCATTTTTGTGTTGCACTGCATCTGAACATAATTTTGTGAACTGATTTAGAGCATGCATGCTCATCTTTACTTGGGAAAAGACTATTGTTGGTCCCTTCAACTACTTCTGAGCCTAATTTTGTGCTGGCCGGGATAATGTTTGCTTTTGTTCATTTCCACCTTTCTAATTCGTAGAAAAATGCCTTCTTCTAAATATTCAAATTCTGTTCAATGGGCTCCTTTTTGTAAACAGAATTTGTAGATACTAGCATCCCTTGGAGCTGGTTGCTCCAAATTCTGCCAACAATGAGTATCCCTCTCTTCTGATATTCACTCAGATTTGATTGCTTGGTGCTGGTAGCTCATATGTATTTTGGATATTTAGATGAGAGGGATACTCACTGTTTCATTAGGTCAGAGGGTTGTATGGAAGATTCATTCAATTTCTGAACTACACTTTGATTTATTTGCAACATGTCTCTTGGATGCATGCCGCGTAGAGGTAGCAGAATGTAGTCGTAACTGTGCTGGCAATAGAACAGATTGTTTTCTTCATTTTTACATAACGCTGCATCTGAACATAATTTTGCTAGCTATGGATAGTAGTGAGTTTCTGTTGTCGACATATTTCTTGGAGACTACATCCAGAGGCAGTAGAGGATTTAAGAGGCGCAAATTCAGGCTTTCCTAGCTCCACTGTAGTGTTCTGCATTTTCTCTTCAGATTGTATTCTGAATCAGTCGGAAAAAAATATTTTGCCGCGCAAACCTGGAAGCTGCATTGCTGTTCCTCCTCTTTGGAAGCCTCCTGATCCTCATTGGTTTTACCCCTGAAGCCTTGGACCTTGCTGTGAGTGAGTCTAAATGTGAGACATGTCATCATGTATTATTATGCCTATTCTCGTCAGTTCTCTTTTATATTCTTTTTTCTTCTAAAACAGAGGTGCCCATATGGCAGCTCATATTACCCCAAAACTTGCTTCTCAAACGGAAAGACTGCCCCCTGCTTATTAGGGTCCTTTCTGGGTTCAGATTATAACAAATCTCAAACCAATCCAGACTATTACGGTCCTTTCTGGGTTATGTTTTATTCACGTAAGATTGAATCCAACATGACTGTAACCATGTTGATTTGATAATATAAGCTCCTTGCTCTAAAAAAAATTACTCCAGGGCTGCTGCTGCTGGGAGCCATTGCGCCACAATCCACGCATCAGTGCGCCGCCACCTCCCTGTGACAGGCCGCCGTGTCGGGCGATAAGGACATGCTAAGTTCTGTAGTTCAGAGAGGCAACATCAAGTATGAAGAGGTACGAACTGAATACGTACCACTTAAAAGTCAGAAGTTTCCACACAACATTCTCAAAACTACAGAGCCAAGACAGAGAAACTCAGGATACAGTGCATTACGGGCAACTCCGTCTAACTGATGCTCTCTCATAGACAAATAAGCACACCACCCGGCCTTCTGGATTCTGCACTACAGGTGCGAAACGAAACGCAAGAAAAGGTTAGAGACGGCCTCGCTGGTTTCCAAGAAAAGCCCCTAGGAGAGCAAGGAAACCAGCGAGACGAACTCCGAGATCGCCCTGCCCTTCCATTTCGTGTTGATGACGAAGTGCTCCGGGTGCTTCCTGAGCAGCTCCAGCAGCCCGAACCACGGCCTCCCCTTGGCTATAATCGGCGACCACTCCTCCCAGGTCAGGTACTTCCGCACCCTGCTGTGGAGCCACACGTTGCCAAACCGGTCCACAAGCTACGAGTAGACAAACAAGTATAAGACTTTGCATGTACAATGATTTTAACTGTGTGTAAAAATAGTCTGCTCATGCTTCATTGCTAAGCTTTTACATGGCTGGGTGAGTGAAGAAAAAGGAAATTGCCAGAAAAAAGGAGAACAAGTAGTCTGAATTATAGTGAAATGACAATAATAAGCAGAAAAATGTCAATAATAATAATAATAATAATAATAATAATAATATGATACAGAATAGGGGGGATGTCCCAGTATGTGACATGATTAATTAATGAAAAATGAAGTTTTCCAGATAGCTACCACAGGATATACTTGCAAGTCTTTCCCACTAATTGTAGAAGAAAAATGTAAATATCAGTAGAAAATCGTCCGTAGCGAGTCATGGCTCCACAAAAAGGAAGCGACAAGATTCAGCACAAAACATGTTTGGAGTGACTAGTGAAGGATGATAGCAGGCAGAGTCATGCATTAACAGGCTTAAAGCCTAAGAGCCTAAAATTAAGTGCTTCCATGGATTTATATGATAGTTTTGACTAGTTATAAGTAGTACATACACCTCTCTCGAAACAGGCTTTCGCCCAGCTTTATATATATAACCCAAACAGCCAAACCGATACAAAGTGGTGAGGAAACCCTCATGCAAGAAGGTCAAAAGAAAAATAATATGGCACCCGAGCAAGGGCACAAGTGCACCTTACCCAACTTCGAGCGTGAAAATAGGAGACACCATACCTAACAAGAGACAACCAAGACTACTGAATAGGACCAGACCCTCACCGCTTTGAGAAACCACCGGACACCATAGTACCGAACACACCAAGCCATATATGTAAAGGGCCGACTGGCCATTGGGATAGCCCCCTTGCTCTGGGCCATGGAGCCCAGCTCCTGCCAGGAGATAGCAAGGACCGAGAACAGATACCACAGGGACACGTGTAGTGATAGGAGACCACTAGGACCATCCCGCCAGAGCCGAGGACGCTACAAATCCAGGACAAGGCATGCCCGAAGCGACATCGGGACTGCATGAGTAGGAAAGAGAGCCCCGCCGCCGCCCATTCCAACCAGGCTTCGCCCGGCGGCATGCCCGGGGGGGGGGGAAGGGTTGTGTAATGCCCGGCGGCGGTAGGGTTGAGAAAGGGGATCGGGGTGAGAGGAAGGAGTAGGTGAGATGAGAGAACTCGAGGGAGAGGGGATCGAACTAATTCTCATTCATCATGCCTTGACAGAGAGTGCAACACCCACTTGAGTAGTTCCAGGCCTCGGCGAGTGAGGTGGCCCCGCAGCATTTCCGTGTGTGCCGCCCAATCGAGGTCGCCGGTCGCCGCGTCGGCGGGCAGTTCGTCCCTGAAGGCTGGGAGTCCTCCCAAATTTGAATCCCGCCCGTAGAGCGCCTTGAACGGAGAACAGCAAAGTGATGAGTGGTGTGTCGAATTGTACCAGATCTCCGCTGCCAGTAGCCATTTGTGCCATTGCTTGGGTCGCTCATGAATGGCGCACCGAAGGAACATCTCGAGGCACTGATTCACTCGCTCACTCTGCCCGTCCGTCTGGGGGTGGTAAGCCGTGGAATAGAGAAGCTTGGTGCCGGCTACCGCGAGAATTTCCAGCCAAATGGCACTGGTGAAGATCTTGTCGCAGTCAGGGACGATTGTATGCGGAACGCCGTGCAGCTTGATGATAGAGTCCCAGAACGCGCCTGCCACTTGCGTTGCGTTGAAAGGGTGGCGCAGGGGCAAAAAGTGGGCGAACTTGGTCAGCTGGTCGACCATCACCAAGATCGTGTCGAATCCCTCCGAAGGGGGTAATCCCTCGACAAAATCCATGGTCAGGTCGTGCCATGGTTCCATCAGGATTGGCAGCGGTTGAAGCTTGCCGGCGGGGTGGCGCAGCTCATGCCTGGCCTGTTGACACGTGTGGCACTGATGAACGTAGTCCTCGGTCCTCGACGGTGCGCTTGAGGCCCGGCTAGGCGAAGAGCTTGCGCACGCGCTGGTAGGTGGTAACGATGCCAGAGTCCCCCCCCCCCCCCCCCCCACACACACACACACGGCGCTGTCATGGAGCGCCACAATAAGCTTGGTATGCAGTGCCGTGTTGGCCCTGATCCAGAGCAGGTCGCCTTGCCGGAGGACGCGGCCTTGGTCGTCAGGGCTCTGGATCGCGAGCTGCGTCAGTAGCTCTTGTGTTGTTGTGTCCGTCTCATAGGAGTTGGTTACCTCTTGTAGCCATTGGGGGTGGCAAACGGAGAGCGCGTAGGAGCATGCCGGTGGCCTACGCGCGAGAGCGTGTCCGCGGCGCCGTTGTCAGCTCCCTTCTTGTACCTAAAGGAGAATTGGAGGCCGACGAACTTGGACATGGCCTTGCGCTGCAGCTCAGTGTCGAGTTGTTGCTCTCCCAACACACACAACCTCTAGTGGTCGGTGATGATCTCGAGCGGCCTGCGCTGCCAGTACGGCCGCCACTTGTCCACGGCCATCACGGCGAGGAACTCCTCGTACGTGGAAAGCTTCTGATTCTTGACGCCCAATGCCTTGCTCATGTACGACACCGGATGGCCATGCTGCACGAGGACAGCGCCCACGCCCGTGTCGTACGCATCAGTCTTGATGGCGAACGGCCTGGTGAAGTCTGGAAGTGCAAGCACCGGTGTACTGGTCATGGCTTGTTTGAGCAGCTCGAACGCCGCCTGGGTGCGCTTGTCCCAGTGGAATCCTTTCTTAGTGAGGAGCTGGGTGAGCGACTTGGTGAGCACCCCATAGTTGGCGACGAACTTCCGATAGTAGCCGGTGAGTCCCAGAAACCCGCGCAGCTCGGTGATGTTGTTGGGCACAGGCCACACTTGCATCGGTCTTGCTCGCATCCGTAGCAACGCCCTCCTTGGAGATGATGTGGCCGAGGTACTCGATGCTGGGCTGCGCGAACGTGCACTTGGACTCCTTGGCGTAGAGCTCGTGCTGGCGTAGTGTGTCGAGCACCAGTTGTAGGTGTTCTTCAACCTTCGTGCTCCTATAAGTCAATGCAGAAAAGTAGGATGTCATCAAGGAAGATGATCACAAACATGCGACTGTAGCGCGCAAAGATGGAGTTCATAAGGCACTGGAACGTTGTCGGTGCGTTGTAGAGGCCGAACAGCATCACTCGGATGAGGAAGTGGCTGTGGTGGGTTTTAAAAGCTGTCTTCTCTTCGTCCATGACGTGCATACGGATTTGGTGGTAGCTGGTGCACAAGTCGATCTTGGAGAAGTAGGCTGCGCCGGCCATCTAGTTAAGGAGTTCTTCAACGACGGGTAGAGGAAATTTGTTCTTGATTGCAACTTGGTTGAGTCGGCGGAAGTCGATGCAAAACCGCCAACTGTCGTCCTTCTTCACCAATAGGACGGGAGCCGCATAGGGACTCATGTTGTGCACGATGACGCCGGCGTCGAGCATGTCTCGGACCTGCTTCTCGATTTCGTCCTTTTGGGCTGGAGAGTAACGGTACGGGCAGGTGTTGATTGGTGGTGCGCCCGGTTCCAGATTGATCATGTGGTCGTACTGACGACGCGGGGGCAAGGCCTTGGGTTCAGAGAACACATCTGCATATTCATGCAGCACTTCCTGAATATTGGGTGGCAGGGGAACTGGTGGTGCTTTGCTAAGTGGTTCCACTCTCACCAGTGGCGGAGGCAGGGGGACTGGCAGGGGCCCTGGCCCCCCCTAAGCTCAGAAAATTACGCCTATGTATACTCCTAATCCTCTACTTGCCAGAGAAAAATAGATAGATTTAGGTGATTTGGCCCCTCCTGAGATTGTATGACATGTATGGCCCCCTCTATGTTGAATTTCTGGCTCCACCACTGACTCTCACCAATGTCGTAGTCCAGATGTCATTGGCTACTTCCATGCGATGTACTAGCTCATACACATCGAGCTCAGAGATCAGTGGCAGGTCCGTGGTTTTGACCCCTTGTAGCTGAACTTGCTTGCCCTTTGTTTCAGATGCAATAGTCTTCTCCAGCCAGTGGCAATTCATCGGGCTGTGCGTGCCCAACCAATCCATGCCCAACACGACATCATAGGCGCTGAGTTGTAGCACGCGAAGGTCCGTGTGGAAGGTATGGGCCGGCACCTGCCAAGCAAGCTTGTGCACGATGCGATCGTGATGCAGTCGTTGCCCATTAGCGACACGTACAGAGACTGGCGGAAGAGATTCGGTCGATGCGCCCAAACGACTGACAAACGCCTCACGAAGCTGTGTGTGCTTCCGGAGTCAACCAAGAGCAGCATCGCTTGATCGCCCACCAGTGCGCGGAGGTGGATGGTGGAAGGGGCTTCATCACCGGTGACGGCATGCTGGGACATCGAGCAACATTCGGCACCCTGGGCAGCTGGCGGCTCCAACAATGGCAAGGCATGAACTTTGTCATCTGAGAGGATTTCCCTATAATCTCCAACCTTGATCATCATCACTACTCCCGTCCGCTTGCACTGATGTTACCGGGAGTACTTGTCGCCGCAACGAAAACAAAGGCCATTGGGGCGTCTGAAATCGCGCAGTTGGCACTCACGACCAAAATTGTCGCCTCCTTGTCAAGGTGGTACGATCCCGCGAGCCGGAAGTGGTGCGGGCAGAGCTGGTGGTGGTGGGCGTCCCACTGGCGCTGGCCGGTGACCCGAGACGCGCTGTTTCTCCAATTCTTCCTCCTAGATGCGCGGGTGATGCTCGTTGGCGATTTTAATCAGACCCCACGTCAGAGCTCTTCCTTCAGAGCCAACAGAAACTGGGACACAAAAAACTTAGGACTAAGTGAAGGATCCAAGGAGAGCGAATGGTACATGGAAGTTTCGAATTGCTGCATGTACTCCTGGACACTGATGGTCTGCTTCAGTTGGATCAAATGGTGCATCTGAACCTCGAATTCATCGGGGCCAAATTCTTCTTCGACGGCTGCTCTGAAACTTGGCCATGTCAACCCCGGGAGTGTCTGATGGTAAGCTTGCAACCACATAGCCGCCAGTCCTTCCATGTATAAGGACGCTGACCCAGCTGTGCGGCGGCACCTTGTACAACTCGAAGTAAGAGGTGCAGTGCCCTGACCCTCGGGCCACTCTCACTCACACGCACGCTTACATGGGCCGTGGCCCAACAACCACTCGCTGTGCGCTTCAGGGTTCAGTTAACTGATGAACCTGAACCTGAAGGCGTTACAGGCTGCCTGGTGCCTGCCCGGCCGCTGCATGGTGGTGGCACGGATGAGCAAAAGGAGGGTCGCATTTTTCCAATCCTCCACTGAAACCTTCCACATCATAGTACATAGACCTACGGGCTACAACTAAGCTATATTAGACAGGCAGGGAAGCTAGCACCTGGCCTCTATCCGCAGATGATATTCTCAGAATGCAGTTTGCATTATTATTCTTTTGAATCAGGAAGACTTTTTTTAGTGTCGTAAATTGTGATGAATTCTATATCAGAAGTTAAACTGTAATGATATGGACCATCCCATCAATGTATAAACACAGTAAACTACTTTCAGTATATTTAACTTTTCCAAGCCAGAGCAAGACTAATTAGGTTAGTGGTACTTTAGCTTCAGTATAGAAGTTGGATAGGAAATATGTGTGTTTTTCCATGACAAACCTCTGTGTGGAGTTTTCTCATAGGCATATATTGTCCAGGACCACAGAGGTCAGATAACACAGTCGCAACAGATGACACGACTTCCTTCTCTTCCAATTGAAGGCTGTGCTGGTTGTCCACATCCCTGTCACCCCTTAACCTTATTTCTGGTCTATTGCCTGGACACAAAAAAAGAAGCAAGTTCAGGTCAGCTCAAACAAATATTTCCCTACGCATGGTAAAAGATAATGAGTTTGATCTTCCACTGGACAAAACTGCAAAGAAACAGAATGCAGAAATAGCTTTTGAAATTGAAGGTCCATAGCTGGAAGTCTGGAAACAAGAACAAAGTCCACTAACAGCTTCTAAAACTTGCATCATACCATTTACTAATTCATAATTCTTGATAGTATGTCTCCTGCTAAAGTGAAATATCATACTCTCTCCATCCCAAATTACTTGTCTTAGATTTGTCTAGATAAGGATGTATCTAGACATGTTTTAGTGTTAGATACATCCGTATCTAGACAAATCTAAGACAAGTAATTTGGGACGGAGATTGTAGATAATGTACTTAATTTATCCCTAGAAACTAAGATTGGAAGATGGTAAAGACATTCAAACTAAGATTGGAAGATGGAAAAAACATTCATATTGAAGCATCTTGGTGTGCATCTATCGATGTGCGAATATAACTGAATCTCTGCTACTTTTTTCTCCTAAAAGGTAAAAACATAAGAGTGCAGTTATGTTCACACATCATGATGTGCCAATTCAGATTTAAAGCATAATGTTCTTACATAACAACACTTGCAATAGCAACTAATAATGTATGTGCACTTGCAGTAACATATGATGAGAGTTGCTTAAGAGATATTTCCGCAACAGTACATATTATAATGTGCATATCTATCTCTATAATATGTAATGTTGCAATGTCAACATTATCTTACTTTGTAGCCATGAGTTGCAACATGCAAATAACACCTACAGCCAGATTGAGTGACTGAACAAGCAAAATCATCACCAGCTCTATATTTTTCAGAAGAGAAACAAGACAACGAGGAAGGGAAAATATACACAGTAAGAATGCAGAGAAAGGATTATGTATCACCTTCGCTGATTGTTCCTATTGGTTCAACATTGATTCTGTGCCCACCATAGATGTCCAAATCTCCAGGAGACTTCTTGGTTATCTGCAGCTTGCCCTTCATTCCACTTTCACTGACACCATTCCCAATGTCATCACTGTCCCGGCCATAATCACCTTCAGAGAAGTGGTCACTGAAATTGGACACACGAGGGTGCCCTGGCCGCACAAACGATGGCGGCGAGACCTGTGAGGGAATAATAGGGGCTTGTCCAGCAGCGGCAAGTGAGGCAAAGATAGACCTCGTGGGCAGGAGGAAGTAAAACTTCTTGTCCCCAATCTGAAGGAGGTCCTGCGAGTCAAGCTTAACAGGAGGATTCCCAGGGATATGCAGGACGCCCTCAACAAGGCAGCCGTTCTTGCCGATGACATCAAGCGCGAAGCGGCGGCGCTGGAAGTCGTAGAATATCCGCGCGTGGTGGCGTGAGATGTTCATCCCCCCACCAAGGCTGGAGAGATCGACATCCACCGTCGATTTCTTGCTGTTGCGGCCCAGCATGATCGAGTAGGTCTGCATGTAGTACTCGAAATCCTCACCCTGCAGCTTGGCAAACCCCACTTCACCATCACCAATACGAATTGCACCAGCACCCTCGACGTGAGGCATATTGTCTTCAGTTGAATCCCCGATTTTTCGGCAAGATCAGCTGCGGCCCACCCCACCTCAGGCCGACCGACCTAATCGAACCATGGATGTGTGGAAGTGGAACAGGTTAATTAGTAGGGCACCAAGCGGCAAGCAATCAATGAAACAATGCTGCCTATGGCCTATTCATGATAGCACTGATGAGTTGAAATCTCAAATGAGCTAAAATACAGAATCCAAGTAAATATAGTTTGAAGTTGTGTGTTCTATGCTGTGCTGTGCTACAATAGTTTGAAGTTCCCTAAATTTTCAGTCATCCCAAGTGATATTTCAGTTGTAGTGCACCTACCCTCTTACCGGAGCTTCGTCAGCGGAGCCTGCCACCGCTTCCGCTCTCCGGCGTCGCCGTCGCGGGGAAGAATGGATGTAGGCCCCGTCTCCGATGTGCGCCGGTCGCCGGCGCTGCTCCTCTCCCGTCCCCGGCGCCAAGACAGATCGATCCCAGATCCGGCAGCCCACTCCGCCGCGGCGCGACGGAGGGACTTCCCGGCCGGCTGGAGATTGGAGAAGGAGCCTGCGACGGCGGCGGTGGCGGCGGCGGCTCCGATCTGGTTGGGTTCGACGGCTAAGCACGGCCACGGGAGACGTGCGGAAGGCAGTGGCTGCTACATGAAAGTCAGGCCCATGAATGTTCACAGAACATGTGTCCATAAACCCTACAAAATTCAGATCCAAATTCAAATTGCAGATTGAGAAACAAAAAAAAAGATGAAATCAGCATGCACAGTGTTAATAATGACAAAAACATGAATAGTTTGAAAAACTACGCTATTCACAATAGATTTGTCTTTTTTTGTTTCTCAATGTGTATATCGATTTTGGATCTGAATTTTTTAGGGTTGTAGATACATATGTTGTGAATATCCATGATTTTTCCGGAATTTTTTGAAGCATTCTTTTTTCAAATTGGCATCATGGATCATCTAAGTGTTGGTATCACTTGATAATTTCATGTACACTATATACACAACTGATGACAAAAAAATGGCTAACGGCGAACCAACCTGTGGTTGGATAAAATGGCTAACGGCGAACCAACCTGTGGTTGGATGGTTAGAGAGACAGTGGTATCCCCAGCCCATCAGGGTTCAAGTCCTGGTGCTCGCATTATTCCTGAATTTATTTCAAGATTTCCGGCGATGCGCTTTCAGTGGGAGGAGACGTTCTCGTCAACGACGAGGCGCCTACGGTAACTTCGTAAATTTCAAGATGACATGCCGGCTCAGTCTCTCGGAGGTGCTCATAGGGGTAGGGTGTGCGTGTGTGCGTTCATAGAGATGAGTGTATGCGCGTATGTATGAGCGCTTGCGTCTATACTGATGTTAAAAAAAAAGGCTAACGCACACTTCTCGCGCCGTTCTTTACACATGGGATTAAAAAAAATTATTGAGCAAGTTGTTGTGTCAGTTGTTTCATTTTGATTTTATCTGCGTTGACTGGGTTTTAATTATGTTACGGCGGTGTTTATTCTTATTTCATTTATTATACCGGGGTGCTGTTGAAGACGGTATTTGTTCAGGAAGGATAGCCAAGTTGTTCGGCGTGTGGTGGTGGCGTCCTTATACATTTTGACCTCGTCGCCGGCTTGGCGTGTGAGCCCCTTGGGGGCTACTATTCCACCCTGAATAACCATGGAATTGTTGTTATAACGTTCACATGGGCCGGCCCACAAACCTCTCGCTCGCTTAGCATTTTCTCGATCACTCCATTGCTATATTATAAAAGGCTGGCAATCCTTTTTATTTGAATTTTTCATTAAATCAAAAGATGTTCACGGATTTTTTTAAAACTTTTATTTTTAAAATGTTGCATACTAGAAAAAACATGATTTTTCAGAAAATAATTGAGAATTAAAAAACACATGGATTTCAAAAAAATCAAATCTGAAATAAAGTTCACAAATTTTAAAATTATTTATAAACTTTAAAATATTAATGTATTTAAAAAATGTTCATGAATTTTAAAAAATATTCAAGAATTTTAAAAGTGTTCGTAAGTTTTTAAAATGTTCACAATTTTCAAGAAATGTTCATGAATTAAAATGTGAAAAAAATAGAAAAAAGAAGCGTTAGGGCCACTTCTTTTGGCATGGGCAGCGTCTTTCAGAAGCAGCACGCGAAGGCCACTACGTTTTCTGTGGCAATCATAATGACGGTGAACCATTTATTTGTACAGAAATGTCTGACATCTCGAGTGAAATCGAAGAGCAACAACATGCCCTCTTACACCCACTCATGCTCCACAAATCTGAATTTCACATACAACTATAAATTTCTATGTACAGGGAAAAAAAATGAGTACAGAGTACAAGTTGCTCATCCTTGGACCAACAGTCCAAAACTAATCAATTTACCTAGATTTTTAGTTGCCGTACAAGCTACAAAGCTCCATCAATGTGAAGGTAAATAAGTCAAAGGCCAAGAACAAGAGCAGAGCAGATAGCATACATGGCGGGCACTGCACATCCCTCTTGATCTTACTAACAGCGTCCTCAAGTTTCACTTCGAGCTCGGACTCACCTTATAGAGTTGGAGGCCAGGATCAGCTGCTGCAGGACCACCACGAGCCTCCCGATGGCCCTGAACAGCTGCCTTCAAACACGCGGGTCATCTTCTGTCGAGAGATCTGACAGCCCTAACAATCCCCTGCGCGAAGAAGCAAAGGTCAGCAACTTCAGACCCAAGAGCAAAACGGCCACACATTAGTTGCTTTAGTATGCGAAGCGACAAGGTTGTATGCTACCAGCTGAATAAAACAGATACATGCTTTCAGTTAGTCCATAAAACAATTGTTGAAAGTAACAGAACTGGAGTGCAAAACTCATAAGGAAGTAGCAGCAGCTACGATCACCCTTATGATCTGAAGTACCAATAGGGAGGACTTTAACTGCATAACATCATTTTTGCAATGAGTCTAAATGTCTAATACCATTCCCATCTTATGTACTGATTACTGAACTTGCCAAATGTAGAAATATATGCTCAACATCCTCATTAACCTGACCTGTTGAGACACCATCAATTGGGCACTTCAGGAGAGCATATACTTCTTAATATATCATGAAAATTTGATAGCTTACAAAAAAAATTGGACTCTACGTTTTGAAAGGATTCGGGTGCACTATCACTTATAAAAGCATGCAGAAGGGGATGAGATGAATTTTCTGAACCTATTCGATATACCAAAACTGAACTTAAAGTGCATGTGAAATGCTGATAAGCCAGTGGATGAGCTATAAAACTCTGTCAGGCACAAGGGCACTACCCATACATACATGACCATGGCCACTACCATAGATACATGACCACTTCTTATAATGCTATAAACACCACTAACCACACTGCCAAAGAAAATGTAACTTCCCAATACATCTTCCACATGTTACTAAACACATCAGAAATTCCAACCATGTATAAGAGTTCCCCCTTTTATGGAATTGGACTGCTCTTGGGTAATCTATTGCTTAACCATACAAAGCTCTGCAGGTGTTCGCAGCAGGGAGATCTACCAATCAGTAGGAATTTCCACTACTTAAGTTTGTTCTTCCATCTAATTTCAGGAGTACGCTACTAAGACTTGTCATATTCATATCTGTATTTTGAATAATTAATTACAGCTTCAAGCTCTGGGACCTGATCACAAATTAGAGAATCTAATTGAAGACATTTTCTGGAAAACAGTCACATATCTTAGTTGTTTATTTGCATCTGTCTCACTTCAATTATCTTAAATCAGAAGGATATAAGGTATGCGAGTAATATTTACAGCAGGGATATACTGTTTTTTGCTTAACTGTCTGACAGGCTTAAAAAAGCAACAACAAAAAAATCACTTAGTAGGAGAACATTGTTATTGAGGATATAGGTATGGAAAGTACAGTAGTACTTACAAGATCTATGGTTTCTTCATACATGGAAAATGAAAGGGGTACAGGTTGTGTACCTTCAATTTGTATAGTGAAATGAACAGAGGGTCTTAAGATCTAATTTACATGACTGCAGCACACCAAAGTTTACACATTTGAATTGCTAAGCTCAATATCTTGCAATATCTATATCCTCAGGGTTTTTTATTGAAATGAAAAGAGGTTTACACACCAAAGTTCTTAGGATATCTTGCAATACACTTCTGCAAACTTCAGGGTTTTTTATTGAAATGAAAAGAGCTTCTTAATATCCAACATACATGACTGCAACATCTAGTGTTATTGGAAGAGAAATAACTGAAAGTGCATACCTTCCTATATTACAGAAGTCATACTCAGTGACGATATTAAAGATATCAAACACATGGGGATCATACCTCTTGATCATGTCCTATGTTCAGTGCTGGGAATATAGGCGGCCAGATCATCATAACAGGAGAGATACGTACAGCCACACTTCTACACTCATGTTCATCTGCCGTCCTCTGATACACCATCTTAACCACCCTGCTACTGGGATGAACATAAAAGATAACACCGCTTGATGGATGATCCAAGAACACAAAGTCGGCATTGTCTCCGACGGCGGCAACATTAAGATATTCACACGGCACCCAACTGTCACCGGCAAGACGTGTGCATGCCTCAAGAACAGAAAATGTGTCCACCAAGAGCCAGCCGCCTGCGCCATGGTTGTCGCCTGTCATCTGATGGAGCCACACACTGAGCTGAAACCGGTCCGCAGTGACAAGATAGATCCCGGAACCCTCTGCAGATGAGAGCATATAATTGTACTGCACTCCAGCTGGTAGCTGTAGCATCACGAACGCTGCCGCGGCCAAATCTAGACCCAGGGTGTACCCAAAGCCGGTCACCACGAAGACCTTGCCATGGACAGGTGGTAGCATTTTTGCAAAGAAGGTTGCAGCGTATGGGAGCTCTATCTCTGTCATGGCGGTGGTAGGGACGCCCCATCCGCCGGCTCCCAGCACGTACACCTCCGCACGGACTTCTCGCCGGACCTTCCACAGATTCACCAAGGTGATGCCGTCGCGCCCCCCATCCTCGGGCAGGAAAATCTGAGTGAATGCCCCCTGAGTGGGCTCCTGCGGGTGACGGCGGGGCGGCGGGATCGGTGGGAGGACCGCTTCGGGCTCCCCGGAGAGCAGCGGCGCGAGGACGGAGTGCATGAATGTTCCCCTGCGGAGGGACTCGACGATGAGGCGGCCGTTCCGGCAGTGCTCGATGCGCTGGCCTCCGCGGGCGAAGGCGTGGGCGCAGGAGGAGGCCGCGCGGCGTGTGAGGGCGGCGAGCTCCGGGGGCTGCGGCAGCGGCACGAACTTGTACGGCCTCACGGAGTAGCCGGCGCAGACGCCGAGGACGCGGGGCGGGTTGCGGTCGCGGAAGCGGCGGAGGAAGGCCGGGTCGGAGGCGTGGTGGAGCCACCCCTTGGAGGCGAGGGCGGCGCGGACGAGGAAGTTGGGAAAGCCGAGGCGGATGAGGATCTCCCGGAGGAGATCGTCGTCGCCGAGCACTGATGCCGCCGATGCGGCGGCGGCCGCCGCCGCCGGAACCCGCCTGTGGCCGTCCATATTTTGGGGGATTTTCAGACGGAGGGATTTCGTCGCAGATCTGGTGACTTTGCAGAGTCGCCCTCTGCCGTCCATACACGCTGCAGAACTTAGCCCACCGCATCTGCCGTCCAATCCAGATCTGACGGCAGAGATGAGGCAAAGGCAAAAAGAACAATATCTCAAGGACTTGGTCTCTTTCAGTTACAGGAAAGGCAGCAAACTGCAAACAATTCTATTAGGGCATCATTTTGAGTCTCTTCCAGTCAAGCGACAAATGGCCGCCCAATTCGATCACTACGACTATAAATCTCAGCGCCGCGCCCCCAAACCGTAGCCCACACCTCTCCCAACCTATTTCCACCGCCGCCGTCGATTCCAGCGTCCACCGGCTCTGATCCGTCGTTTACAAAAGCAGCAAACTGCAAACAATTCTATTATGTATCATAAAACTGCATCACTTGAACACAAGGAAATTTTCAACAATTCTAAATTAGCCTCTTTCAGCATTCTAGTTACGATAAAAGCAAACTGCGAGCACTTGTGTTCTGTAGCACAAAATTCTAACATTTTGAACAGATTATAGAGGCAAAAGGCTGACCCAATTACACAAGGAAACTTTGAACAATTGTGTAGCATATAAAGCGGCAAGCACTTGAACTGATTACACAACAAAAAACTGAACTGATTGCACAAGGCAAAAACTAAATATACACTTTAAATTCTGTAGCGCATCATTGAAATTCTCTAGCACTTGACGCTGAAATTCTTTAGCCTGTCATTCAAGTTTGGTAGCAACAAGTTAGCCCCCAAAAATACATCCAAAATACAATGTTAGCAACATCAAGAATGGATGTCCATCATAAAGACTACCATCATCACAAGTAAGATGAGCTGAGTAGAACTCTCAATAGCATTGTAAAGGAGCTGTAAAGTCACTGAATCTTCGTCCGAAGTTGAGGAGGTTTTACCAATGACGTGGCAAGCAGAAGCCCCACTTTAACCTCTTTTTTAACTACTGTTCTTTATTTTTAAGAAATATTGTTCTAGCTCTTCGCTTCATGGCAAAATAGAGGCTTCTAGACACCAAACTGCAAGAACTTGAGTTCAGCATGAAACTGTTTTCATGGAAATTTCATTTCACATTATAACTTTGTGGACAAAAGCCTGGGAAAACAAAAGTCAGTTTTAATGTGATTAAACATGGATATCATAGCTTACATTCAGTATGCGTACCTTGTCTTATCATTTGAGACATCCCTTTCCAGAACACAAACGAAGCTTCCTTGCCACTAGGTGTACTTTCAGTTATTTATCTTCCAGTTGCTCCTTCTCACTTTTACACGACCATCTTTTAAAGTATTATCTGAAAATCTTCATTACTGACAAATCTTCATTACAGTGAGGTCAAGTTTAGAAGATTGAGTGCAGTTTGACTGGATACCTTGCAGTACACTTCTATTGAAATGAAGAGAGATTCTTAAGATCAAACTTACATGACTGCAATGCCTAGTGTTCAACAACTTTGAGTCGGTGACAAACTCTACACACTTACATTTGTAAGTTTAGAATCTGTAAATTCAAATAGGTAACCAGTAGATGCAAGAATCTACTAAATTTTGTATTGGGCAAATTGCAGATAGAGTTGAACACATTGTTTTGACAGTCATGGCAAATTCTATGAATGCAAAACACGTTTGAAACTAAGGAGAGGAATTAAACACAGTGAAACAGAATACATTAGTCAGAGGAGATGCAATCAAACCCATCCGGATAAACAAAATTCTCATTAATTAATATTACCTCATCAGCAACATACCTTCCTATTACAGAAGTCATACCCAGTGAACATATTAGAAAGATCAAATGCAAGGGGGTTCATTCCTCTTGATCATGCCCTACATTCCGTGCCGGGAAGACAGGTGGCCAGATCATCATAAAGGGAAAGATATCTATCCGGGAAGTAGCAAATTCTCCTGTCTTCCTCTGATGGACTTTCTCAACTACCCTGCTCTTCAGATGAACATAAAAGACAGCACCACTTGCTGGATGATCCAAGAACACAAAGTCGGCATTGTCCCCCACCGCGACAACATCAACATAATTACCATGAGGCAGACGTGTGGGTGTCTCATGGACACAAAATGTGTCCACCAGCAGCCAACCGCCTGCACCATTGCCGCCGCCCGTCATACCATGGAGCCACACGCTGAGCTGAAACCCGTCTGCACTGACAAGATAGAGCCCAGATTCTTCCGCACATGAGAGCACGTAGTTGCTCTGCACTCCAGCTGGGAGCTCAAGGGTGAAAAAGCTCGCCGCGGCCAGATCTAGACCCAGGGTGCACCCAAAGCTGGTCTCCATGAAGACCTTGCCATGGACGGGTGGTAGCATTTTTGTGAGGAATGTTGTGTCAGGAAGCTCTATCTCTGTCACGGAGTTAGCAGGGACGCCCCATCCGCCAGATCCCAGGACATACACTTCCGCATAGACTTTCCGCCTGACCTTCCAGAGATTTACCAAGGTGATGCCGTCGCAGCCCCCATCCTCGGGTAGAAACATACCGGTGAATCCCTTCTGAGTGCTGTCCTCGAAACCACGGCTGCGCTGCGAGGTGGGCGGGAGAACGGCTGCGAGCTCCCCGGCGAGCAGCGGCGCTAGGAGGGCATGCTCAAGAATGTCTTGGTGGAAGGAGTCGAGGATGAGGCGGCCGTTCCGGCAGTGCTTGATTCGGAGGCTTCTGCGGGCGAAGGCGTCGTCGCAGGAGGAGGCTGCGCGGCGTGAAGGGGCGGCGAGCTCCGGGGGCTGCGGGAGGGGCACGAATTGACACTGGTGAGCTATGAAGTAGCAGAGGCAGAAGCCGAGGAGGCGGGGCGGGTTGCGGTCGCGGAAGCGGCGGAGGAAGGCCGGGGCGGAGGCGTGGAGGAGCCACCGCTTGGAGACGAGGGCGGCGCGGACGAGGCAGGTGGGGAAGCCGAGGCGGAGGAGGATCTCGCGGAGCAGGTCGTCGTCGCTGAGGACCGATGCCGCCGATGCGGCCGCGGCCGCCGCCAGAGACCGCCTATCGCCGTCCATATTTTGGGGGGATTTTTGCAGAGGGAGAGGGGTTTCTTCGGTGTGGGAGCAGAGCAGTATGTGACGACATTTTCAGCAAGCAGAGATGGGCCCATTTTAACCTATTTTTTTTAAACTTACAAAAAAAATTGCGGGTGTACTTCTTTGTTTTCAATATCAGTCTTGCTAAGTCTCGGTCGATGCTATATCTGTGACATTTTACATTAAGATACGGGCAAAATTTTATTTTTAGGTTTTTCTTTCTCTCTCTTTATGTTATGTCACTTGATTGAGACTTGGTTAAATCTCAGTCAACTGAGATCTAACCACACCCTTTTAATATATACTGTTCTAGGTCTTCGCTTCATCCCCTCGAAAAAAAGTCTTTGGTTCGTACTTCCTTCATTTTTATTTACTCTGCATATTAGATTCGTCTAAAATCAAATTTTATATACTTTCAATAAGTTTGTAGAAAATTATATTAACATATACACCACAAAATATATATCATTGAATTCGTCGGTGCATATATTTTCACATCATATAAATTCGTTACCGTAAATTTTCATACCGTTTTCTACAAATTTTGTCAAACATTATAAAGTTTGACTTCAGTCAAAGCTAATATGCAGAGTAAATAAAAAACAGAGGGGGCACTATTTGACTGTTTTTTCGTTTCTAGACCATGTGTTTAGTCACTAAAGATCGTAACTTTTTTTATGGATTTTTCATTCACATTTATATATCCGACACTTGTGCTTTCGTGATTTTTTGTAATGAGCCACCTTGATTGAAGTGAAATTAATATGTGTATAAACTTACAAATAAAGACCACCCTGATCGTCCCCCCCACCTTAAAAGTCAAACCAAGTCCCTTCCTCGTCTTCCAGGGAAGAATGAAGGAGAAATCTTCAAACTAGCAACTCATGCATGGAGAAATTGGCTCTCACCCTCAAGTGTTTACCCGATGCAAATCTATCCTTCTCCGCATAAACCTTTATAACCTCGCCCAGCCGATTACCTAGAGCCTTACAAAAGCATCAAATCGTTTATCCCGAGGGAGGTCTACCCTAACCCAAGCTGTAGTCTTGTTAAACACAATCTCTAACGGTCCATTTTCACCATCGTAATCCTTTAGACAACCACATTGAAATCAAACTGCTAGGGTCCATGGTGCAGAGCATCTTTCCAGTTACCTTCACTGCTAAACCGCACAACAAAGATGTTACCTCCGATGTTCTTGAACTGTGTTTCATGGTGCAAACCCCATGCTCATTGCATAGCCCTTTCAAAAGCTTGATGTCCAACGGGGGGAGAGCACACCTTGCCCGCTTAGTTAGTTTGGGCATATCCAATGGTCCACGAAGATTACCCCCTCAGATTTCCACGCTAGTCATGATTAGATCTCTCGGCCTCACTCAGAGCCTCTCCGCCTCCTTGGAAACCTTGCCGTCCACCGGTGACATAGATGGTTCCTGACCTGTCATTCTGTCAGTAGCCTTCTTCGTCAGAATTGCATCCCTACACCCCGCCTGCTCCGCCATCGCCGCACACCAGAGGATGATCACCACCACCAATCTATGTGGAGGACAACATTGTCGCCGCCCCACGCCCCACAAGAAGACACCACCCCTGGTGGAGAAAACCCTAACCCTAGCAGTTGCCTACCGAACCAATCGCCTCCAATCGCCCCTTAGCAATTTTTCCCTCTGGTATACACGACAGTTATGCTTTCATGATTATGTCATTGCACCAAAGGAGACTTGTCAATAAAGCCTAGTTCCGGATGTGATGATAAGCTATGCCACAAGTTTATTTGAACAAATATGGGAAAACATACCAATAAAAACTGTCCAACTCTTCTGCATTGATACCAAGATCACATTACACTATCAAACTAGCTAGCATGCAAACTTGAGAGTGAAAAATAATTGTACACATTGGCACATATAAGACTAACGTATCTATTACTTTCCCCGTGATAGGGATGCAATTGCCCAAAAAATGTAGAATAAAAAGAAGATATGTTTTTTTGAACTAAAAAGAGGATAAGTTTTGACATAACTATCCTTAGACCTTCTATCAATTATATACTCCCTCCATTCCTAAATATAAGCCCTTTTAGAGATTTCAATATGGACTACATACGGAGCAAAATGAGTGAATCTACTCTCTAAAATATGTCTATATACATCCGTATGTAGTCCGTATTAAATCTCTAAAAAGGCTTATATTTTGAAACGGATGGAGTACTATCTAAACCTATGAGGTTTTCGGTTACTGAATTAGTACATTGCATTGTGATGTATAATTACTTTGTAACCTACCATGGAAAATTAGCACCAAAAGTATACGAAAAAAGGTTTAAACAAAATTAAAGTAGTTAAAAATTACTGGACAAACGAGTAAACCACTGCAATGCCAAGCGCAGCCTAGGTAGATGCTTTTTCTTCAAAACAAAAAAAAAATCTCAGAATTACTTAGTGAAAAATAGAAAGAGTAAACATCAAGAACCCACTCTTCCAGACATTAGTCAAACGTAAGCAGCCTTTTGGAAATTTGATTCGTCAACTTTTATCTTCACTGAGCCTAACATTGTTCTATCAGTTGTGTGGTAATGGTATTCTGCAGTGACTACTGCGGCTTGTCGAATCTAGTCCCCCCCCCCCCCCCCACCCCCCCCCTCTCTCAATCAAGACCATTATATGGCTGTTCCATAGCATCTGCCATTGTATCAGGATATCTTTTAACTGCACAAAAATAGAGAATGATGAAAACAGACTCCCTGGCAGAAATAATGAACTCATAGGATAATTTTGGAGAAAACGACATTAACGCAAAGTGGCACGAAAGTGTTGGCCCTTGTACATGACCAGTAGCTGCAACATTCTATTACAAAAAATCTGCAAAGTATACTCAAATTCGCCTTATGTTTGTTGCTCACTAGTAGCTGCAACATGTGCTCATTTCGCCTGAAGTTTTGCTATTCTCAACATGTTATATGCTGGAAAAAAAGTCTGCACATGTTACCTACATTTTCCCAGTGTTCAGGGTGGCTATTAACAGTGGTGAACGACTTTTTTTTTTGAGGGTCAAACGCTGCTTATATTACTTAGTTCACGACCAAATCAACCCTAATAATGTCACTAATACAAACTGGAGAAATATTAAACCAGGTTTTACATAACATATTCATGCAGCCTTCCCTCGCAAGATTATGAGCCGCTTTGTTCGCCGATTTTCTAGACCAGATCACCCGGTGTTCGTCCACACCATTAAGCAGCTCCTTGATCTCCTCAATAAGAGGGCCAAATCTCGACCTGTCACGATCATTAGATTGAAGCACTTGAACAACTCCCTGATTGTCCGTCTCTAGACATATCTTCTCTGTACCAAGCTCCACCGCTAGCTGGACTCCTCGCCTGCACGCCAACAATTCTGCATGTTCGGGTATGATGACGTTAGAGAAAAAATGGCAAGCCCCTGCACGGAACATGCCATAATGGTCGCGGATGACCACTCCTCCACCAGCCGATGCTCCTTCCTTCTTCACAGCTCCATCGACATTAACTTTCAACCAACCTATCTCTGGAGGACTCAAAGGCGTGGTGACAGAAGGTACTACAGATCTTTCCTTCGGTGTATGGATTGCAACCCATTCGTCCAACAGCGCCCAGATCCTGCCAACCACATCGCGAGCGCATTCAATTTGCTTCCCATCTCTACAAGCATTCCTAGCCAGCCACAAATGATATAAAGGCATAATCATCACTGCTTTCTCCCCTTCCTTTTGTCTGCTGAACCACTGAAGCAGCCATAAACTCAGCTTAGCCTGAGAATCAACATGCTTGGGAGGACTGAAATCGCAACCGCTGCCACGAGCTTCAAGCAGCCAAAGGATATGGCTACCTACTGAAACAAGCAAATCGGGCTGAAAGAGGCCATCAAAACGATAAGATCCTTCCGTGACCGTTGCCCCAGTCAGGAGTCTCTTGACAATATTATTTCTAACCTGTACAGGGTATCTCAGACCTTCAACTCAACTGAATTATGAGCAACTACTCATTTCAGTTTCGGGGGATACAGACAAGCACAAGGATTGCAACACACAAGCCCTTCCTCTCCGCATAACTCAGTTGAAGTGTAAATAACCACAAATTACAGTTGCTACTGATGGAGAGAAGATCTTTCTAGACTGTTTGGCGATGCTGCCGCAACAGAGTCTGTGCTTGAGAAACTGCAAAAGTTTAAAAGGACAGAAAAAATATCGGCACAAAGAATCAGGTTCAGACTCCTAGCTCAGCTGAATGATTGCCAAACCCTAATGGCTCCATATATGCTAATGAGAATCCTATGCAAGAGGGGGGAGGGTTTTGTTGATGGTGCTAGAAAAATGTTATGCTGCTGTTTCCTTCTCATTAATTCGGTTCTCACAAGCATGCCCATGTTTCTTTTGTCTTTTTTCGAGGTACCAGTGGGAGTTCGAAAAAGACTTGATTTCTATCGGTCCCATTTTTTCTGGCAAAGTGATGAGCTGAAGAGGAAGTATAGACTTGCTAAATGGGACATTATCTGTCGACCGAAGGACCAAGGGGGTCTAGGAATCGAAAATCTTGAGGTGAAGAACAAATGTCTTCTTAGCAAATGGCTGTATAAGCTAGCTGGAGAGACCGAGGCCACGTGGGCACAGATTCTGCGTAATAAGTACCTTCATTCCAAAACTTTATCCCAGGTGACAGTGAGGCCGATGGATTCGCCTTTCTGGAAAGGACTGATGAGAGTTAAATCGGTCTTTCTTAATCGGACCAAGTTTGTTGTCGGTAACGGTACTTCTACGAGATTCTGGGAGGATACTTGGCGCCCCTCGCGCTTCAATATCCTTTTCTTTATAGTATTGTTCAACGGAGAGATGCAACCGTTGAGTCAGTATGTCAGTCCACGCCTCTAAATATCCATTTCGGGAGGGCGCTTGCCGGCAACCGTTGGGAAGCTTGGCTCCATCTTCTGAGAAGATTGATGGATGTTCAACTTTCTCAACGTCCCGATCAGTTGTGTTGGAAGCTTACTAGGAATGGAGAATTTACGGTTAAATCCATGTATTTGGATGTTATTAATTCTAGCTCTATTCCTACTTCGAAACATGTTTGGCATGTCAAAGTACCCTTGAGAGTTAAAGTGTTTATGTGGTTTGTACACAAACAAGTCATTTTAACTAAGAATAACTTGATTAAATGCAACTGGAATGGATCCACTAGATGTAGCTTTTGTGACCGGGATGAAACAATCAAACACCTCTTTCTTGATTGCCCTTTGGCAAAGGTTCTTTGGCAATCAGTTAACATAGCCTTCAATATTACTCCTCCGAATAATATTAACACGTTATTTGGGACGTGGCTGGATGGGATTGAGCCCCAAACAGCGAGACACATTCGTGTAGGAGTATGTGCTTTATTATGGGCTATCTGGAATTGCAGAAATGATTTGGTCTTTAACAGAACAACAAATACTCATTTTTTGCAGGTTATCTTCCGAGCCACTGCGTTGATCCGTATGTGGTCGCTACTCACTCCGACGGAGGCCAGGGAGCGTTTGGTTACTGGATCTATCCGATGGGAGATGGTAGCACGGACTATTTTCAACCGGTTTGGATGGTGGTCATGTAATAGGATAGGCAATTAGTTTTCCTATCTTTCTTTTGCCAGCCGGTTGTGGCTTTATTTTTATTCCTTAGCTCTTTGTGAGCATCTATTGTTTGAGACTTTAAGACTTTTGTTGAACCTTTTTATTTGCTAATAAAGGTGGCCGTATGCATCACTCTGATGCAGAGGCCGGGGATTTCCCCCTTTTCGAAAAAAAAAATGCTGCTGTTTCCTGAGCCTTGTGATGGAGATGACCCAAAATTTATAGATGACTGGGCCCAGTTCATGGAAACGAGAAAGTGGTAGGTGCAATATTTGAGGCTTAATTGAGGTGTGGCGAGTTGAGAAGACCAACTCTTTGCTTTTGGGAGGGACCAAAATACATACAGTTAGCTACAGCCAGGATTGTGCCTAATCTTTGATATATTTTTGTACTCCCTGCGATCCATATCAATTGACGCTAGTTTAGTACAAAGTTAGTATAACTTTGTACTAAACAAGCATTAATTAATTTGGATTGGAGGGAGTAGTGTTTTTAATAAGTAAAATGAAGAAGAATCAAGATTCAAGAAAGGCTGAAGTCACTCTAATTGCCTGTTGTACCATTGTGAATGACAAGGAATACCATTGGTGTGGTGTTGTGGACATTCATGCGTCACATTTTTCTCAGGATGCCATTGGGTAAAAACACCTTTGTCTAATGGCATCTGTAGGTCTTTCCTTCAGACTGGTGAACCAGCAATGATGAATGGATTATAGTTCCGTGGACACAAAAAATTGCAAAATAGAATTAATCTAAATGTGAAGAAATGGATATCACAGCTAACATCCAGCACGCGTACCTTTTCTTGTCGTTTGAGATGTCCAGAACACAAAATGAAACTTTCTTTTGCCACAAGCTGTACTTCCAGTTGTGTTTGGCCGTCTCTGCTAAAGTGGTAATCATTGCCACAGAATATTCATTAGTTTCAAGTACTCATATAGGCAATATCTTATACACACTGTGATCAACCTTAGAAGGCTCATTGTAGTTCTGCTGGATAACTTGCAATACACTTCTGCAAACTTCAGATTTTTTTTCAGTGAATTGAACAGAGGTTCTTAATATCCAACTAACATGACTGGTGTTCTACTACGTAGCACAGACGTCTAAACATTTGAATTGCTAAGGTTAATATCTGTAAACAAACTCGGAACCAAGCACCAGCCAAGAGCCTATTACGCGTGTCGATTACAGAGTAATGACAGAAACTAAAGAAAATGAACAAAGTAAAATGGCATAAATTACTTAGATGATATTCAATTCAATCAAACCCATCTGAATAATATTGACTGCTCGTCTATTTCCATACCTCATCAGGAAAACATAGCTTTTCATTATAGAAGTCGTACCTAGTGACGATATTACAAAGATCAAACACACTAGGATCATAGCTTTTGATCATGCCCACCGTCCAGTGCAGGGAAAGTAGGCGGCCAGATCATCATAAAAGGGAGAGATATGTATGTTGCTGATACCATGTTCATACTGTGCATGCTCCTCAGATGAACATGAAGGACAACACAGTCTGTTGCAAAATTCAAGAGTGCAAACTCAGCATTGTCTCCGACCGCAGCAACGCGAAGAAAATCGCCATGTTGTGGCATCCAAACCCAATTATGACGAGCAAAACGCGTGCATGCCTCACGGACGCAAAATGTTTCCACCAGCAGCCAGTCGCCGCCTGTCATCCAATGGAGCCAAACACTGAGCTGAAACCCGTCCGCACATGAGAGCACATAGTTGCTCCGCTCTCTTACTGGGAGCAGAGCCTTTGTTACCAAAGTGTAGATTTCTTCAACATGTTACTACGTGCCCGCTTGGACGGTGGTCTCGTTCACAAGCCGTTACCGGTGTAAAACACCGGAATGGAATATTCAAGGTTACAACTATCCACAAGCAGTGACACCTTATCGCAGTTCCAACAACAAACCATGATTAAGCACATAGCCACACCGTAAAACATTTGAATTATGAATCTTACTTCTCCAGAACACATAAACACAGCCCAAAATACCAACTATTTGAAGCCAATCCGCGGTAATAAAATTATTTTTATCTGATACAGCTGGAGGGCATGCATTGCGTTGTCTCATGCATACATTTCATAAAAACTAATGGGCTAATTAATCAGGCCTACCAACGGCCGGTTAAATAAATAATTGAGTAATGGGCTAATTAACTGTGACAGCCCATTTTATTTCCAAAACTATTACTCGAGAAGGACACGAGCAGTCGGAGTTTGGCCCTTTGGTTTGGTTTGTTCGTTTCTCACCCATCGTGGAGAGGGACTGGCGGCGGGGTACCGAGGCTGGACAGGGCGCGCCGCCCGTGGCCGACGGCGGCCGGAGGGGATCAATCCCAAGGATCGGCTTGCATCCTGGACTGCTTGTCCCTTCCTTTCTGATTAGATAAGTTTGCTAACTGATTTAGAGATTGATAATTTAGTACTTAAATTTTGAGGTCGGGGCACGAGGAATTGGCCATTGGGGATGATCACATTGTTGGATAATGAGCAACTAACTTTGACTGAGGGCCAAAGGCCAATACATATACATGTGTGGTAAAGTGCAGGAAAACCCCTTATACAATGGGGATATACAAAAATGGGACTATACACATCTAACACCCCCCCCCCCCCCCCCCCCTCAAACTCATAGTGGGTCAACAACACTGAGTTTGGAGAGAAAAAAGCCATGCTGCGCTCGAGTTTGTGCCTTCGTGAAGAAGTCCGCCAACTGTAACTCAGAAGGCACGTAGTGAAGAGCGAGAGTCTGATCCTGCACAGCAGCACGCACAAAGTGGGCATCCACACCGATGTGCTTGATGAGCTCATGCTTCACCAGGTCACGCGCAATACTGATAGCACCGGTACTGTCTGACAGTAAGGGAGTCGAGGTAGTAGCAGACACACCAAAATCCTCAAGTAACCACCGTAACCAGATCACCTCAGCCGTCAACATAGCCATTGCTCGCAACTCAGCCTCTGTACTCGAGCGAGAAACTGCATTCTGTTTCTTTGTCTTCCAGGCAATAAGAGAGCCACCAAGAAAGACACAATAAGCAGACAACGAGCGTCGATCAGAGGGATCACTAGCCCAGGTAGCATCGGAGTAGGCCTGGAGCTCGAGAGAGCTGGAGCGGGGAAAGAAAAGACGATGAGAGATCGTGCCATGAAGATATCGTAGAACACGAAGGAGATGACTATAGTGGACAGAGGTGTGGGCTAAAACAAACTGACTCAGGATGTGGACAGGATAGGAGATGTCAGGACGCGTAACAGCAAGATAGACAAGGCTGCCAACGAGGTGACGATAGCGAGTGGGATTAGGAAGAGGGTCACCGTCAGAGGCACGAAGCTGAACGTTGAGCTCCATAGGAGTCACAACAGTGCGCTCATCACCGAGAGCGGCGCGAGCAAAAAGATCCTGAATATATTTTTCCTGGGAGATGTAGAAGCCATCAGAGGTCGAGGAAATCTCAATCCCAACAAAATAGCGAAGTGGACCAAGATCAAACATGAGGAACTGGTCGCAAAGGCAAGCCTTAACAAAGGCAATGTAGTCAGAATCGTCACCAGTGATGATCATGTCATCAACATAGAGAAGGAGAAGAGTCCGACCATGAGGAGACGTGTGAACAAACAACGCGGGATCATGATCACTGGGCAAGAAGCCAGCGGCAGTCATCACAGAGGCGAAACGCTCGAACCAGGCGTGAGGGGCCTGTTTAAGACCATAGAGGGAGCGGCGAAGTCTAAAAACCATACCATCAGGAGCATAGTACCCCGGTGGTGGCTGCATATAAACCTCCTCACGCAACTCGCCATTGAGAAAAGCGTTCTGGACATCAAGTTGAGAGATAGACCAATGACGAACAGAAGCCACAGCAAGGAGAGTGCGGACAGTGGTCATATGGGCCACAGGAGCGAATGCCTCATCATAATCGCGTCCCTGCTCCTACTGAAAACCACGGGCCACAAGCCGAGCTTTGTAGCGCTCAAGAGAACCATCAGAGCGAGTCTTAATCTTGTAGACCCACTTGCAGGTGATGGGACTAACACCGGAAGGAAGGGAAACCAGATCCCATGTGCCAGAGCGCTCAAGGGCAGCAAGCTCTTCGGCCATCGCAAGCTGCCATTCAGGCTGAGTCATGGCAGTCCGATAGGAAGTGGGCTTAGCAATAACAGAGAGACCATACCGATCAGGAGAATAGCGATCAGGCGGGGGGCGAGGCCGAGCACGGAGGTTATGAACCGGGGCAGGCGTGAAGGAAGGCGCGCCAGAGGTGGAAGGCATGTCAGTGGAATCATCCTCAATACGAGGGTGGCGAGTGTAGTGGAGAGGAAACGGTGAGAGAGGGCGACGGACTGGAGATGATGGTGGAGAGGTGGAGGAGGAGGATGGGGAGGATGATGAGGAAGATGGTGTCGGTGATGACTGAGAATGAATGAGAGGTGCCGGAGGAAGAGGTGGAACAGGAGACACATAGCAGGGTGTATCGGGAAGGAGAAGAAAATAAATATCATCCACAGAGAAGCTCGAGGAAGAAGGACGTGGGTAGTAAGAACGAGACTCGTCAAAAGTCACATCACGCGAAATGCGCAGGCGACAACCAACAGGATCCCAACAGCGATAGCCCTTGTGCTCATCACTGTAGCCAAGGAAAACACACTCAACTGACTGAGCAGTCAGTTTGGTGCGTTCTCGCGGGGCAAGAAGGACATAGCACACACATCCAAACATACGAAGAGCTGGGTAGTCAGGAGAACGACAAGTGAGACACTCCATAGGAATACCACCCTGCAGGGCAGTCGATGGCTGAATGTTGATGAGATAGGTGGATGCAGAAATGGCCTCCGCCCAAAAGTGGGGTGGAAGGGAAGCGGCAATCATCAGCGCACGAGCCATCTCAAGCAGATGACGATGCTTACGTTCTGCAACGCCATTCTGAGCATGGGCACCAGGACATGAGAACTGGGCAAGAGTACCCTGTTCCGCGAGACAACCACGCAACATCTGGGAGATATACTCTCCAGCGGAGTCAGCACGAAAAGTATGAATAGGCGTGGAAAACTGGGTGTGAACCATGGCAGCTAATCGTTTGTCTATAGAGATAACCTCACTACTTGATTTCATGAAGTAGAGCCAAGTGTAGCGAGATAAATCATCAATAAACAAAACATAGTAGCGATGACCACCTTTCGAATCAAAGGGAGCAGGACCCCAAACATCAGAATGAACTAAGTCAAAAGGACGCTGAGATACAGACTCACTGGTAGGATAAGGTAACCGGGTCTGTTTGCCAAGTCTACAACCATTACAATGTAAAGAAACATCTCCAGAGACAGACCCTAAGAGGCCCTGACGCACTAATAATGACAAGCGAGAGCCATAGATGTGACCAAGGCGATGATGCCACTACTGGAGGGACGCAGACGAGGAGGCAGCAAGAGCATGAGAGCTGGCAGAAGTGGTGGCAGCGGAAGGAACACAAAGACAGTCAACCTCCCAAAGGCCCTCTGACTCACGGCGCCGGGGGCCAGCACCAACCAAAGCCTTGGTGCGACGATCCTGAATGGAGCAAGAGTCGGTATCAAGAATGACACGACAACCAGAATCAGTAAGTTGGGCAGTGAAAAAAAGATTCATGGTAAGGCGGGGAACATGTGAAACACTAGGAACAGAAAAGGACGGAGTAGAAAGAATACCATGACTACCAACAAGAAGAGATGTGCCATCGGCAGTAAGAACATTAATAGGAGAATCAAGAGGTCGAAGAGAAGACAACGCGGAAGAATCAGAAGACATATGAAAGGAAGCTCCAGAGTCCAGAACCCACGAAGATGTACCTGACGGTGTAGATGCCGGCTGTGATGAAGAGGTGAAAGCAGTCACAGCAGCAGCAGAACCCGTCGATGAAGAACCGCAGGAAGCCAGAAGGCGCTTGAGCCGCACAATGTCCTGGTTAGTGAGTGACGGAGTCGATGATGACACAGGAGTCCCACTGGAAGAGGAGCGCCTCTGGTTTCGCTACTTCTGGCGACAATCAGACTCTGGGTGACCTGACCTTGAGCAGTAGTCACATAAGGTGTCACGGCGCGACCGGCACTTCTCAGCATAAGGAGGGCGACCCACCCCCCTGAAGGTGTGGGCAGGAGCGGTGGAGCTGTGAGACGAGCAGACGACACTGGAGCTCGGGCAGCCAACACTGAAGGAATAGCAAGCAACCCAGCAGAACGAAGATGGATCTCCTCAGCACGAAGCTCAGCAAGGACCTCCGAGATAGGAACACGACCACGAGCAAGCAGGTGAGCACGGCGAGGCTCAAACTCAGAACGGAGGCGAGATAAGAACTCATGGACACGCTGAAACTCCAAGTCGGACCGCATAGTGTGACAGCAGCGGCAAGCTCCACAAACAACTGTCCGAAGAGAGTCAAGCTGGCGCCAGATGGCAGAACACTGTGTGTAGAACTCATCAACAGAAGAGTCACCCTGCTGAATAGCGTGCTCCTGACGCACCACAGATAAGTAGAGAGCATCACCAGATGGCTGATAGCGCTGACAGAGATAAGACCACATCGCTGAAACAGTGCTGAGGCCCATGAACTCCGAAGCAAACTGAGGGAGGACACTCGCAGTGAGAACACCAGCAGCTCGAGCATCATCATTGCACCACTGAGTGTAAGCAGGCAGATCATCGCGGTAGACTGAAAGAGCATCTGAATAGGCTAATACCTGCTGATCATAAGCATCAACCGCCACATCATCGAGAGCCTTGGCTGCATCTCGATCAGCCTGAGAAGCCTCAGCAGCAAGAACAGGTGGCACCGGCGGGGTAGGAGCCACGGGAGCAACGGGGCATGGCAGACAGGGGATCTCGCCAGAGAGAACACCCCACAGGAGAAGCCCGCGCATATGGATACGCATGAATCCCACAAACTCAGCATAGTTGGTGCCATCGAAGATCACCGAGCACCGAGGAACAACCACATAGCCAGACGAAGACATGCTGATTTTCCTTTTTTTTCTTTTTGAAGTCAACTGGATCTGGATCGAGCAAAGGAGCACTCGAAGCCAAAAAACGCGAGCGGGCTCGAAGCCAAAATTGCGAGCGGCTAGCCGAACAGGGGCGAACCAGCGAACCAGAAGCAGCAGGCCGTCGAGGGCGGCGGAGGCAGGCCGAGCAGGGGCGGCGTCCAGGCGGGGGCGAGCGGGGCGGCTTCCAGGTGGGGGCGACCGAGGCGACGTCCAGGCGGGAGCAGCGAAAGCCGGGACGGGCGTCGTCCAGGCGGGGACAGCGTAGCCGGGCCGAGCGGTGTCCAGGCGGGGGTGACCGGAGCCGGGCCGAGCTGGGACGGCGGCCAGGCAGTGGCGGCGGATCCAGACGGCGACGAACAGAGGAAAGAGACGACGACGGACGCAGGAGGGCCGGCGGCAGGCGGATCCGAGCAGAGGGTGGCCAGAGAGAGACGGTAGCCTAGGAGGAAACGGACCTAGCAGCGGCGGCGGCGGCTGGGATGGAGTGCGCACGGAGTTGCTTCGTGCGGGAGAGAGGCTAACCTGGCAACTGATACCATGTTGGATAATGAGCAACTAACTTTGACTGAGGGCCAAAAGTCAATACATATACATGTGTGGTAAAGTGCAGGAAAACCCCTTATACAATGGGGATATACAAAAAGGGGACTATACACATGTAACACACATCTTCATGAGCCTAGTCTTTGGTTTATGGATTTGTTCTAAATAGATGCTAACTTTAAAACTTAAATTATTAAATTTCATAGATGAGAGATTTCTGTTTATGAATATTACTAGCAAAAGGGCCCGTGCGTTGCAACGGGAAAAATAATCATAATCTTCAATTGCCATGATCACATTTTGTTGCATCATCGAGATACACTATCACCCTCAATTTCATGAAATCTTGAATAATTTTTGAAATCATAAACATTTTTTTAAACTCGTGAACATTTTTTAAATTCGTGAACACTTTTACAAATTTTCGAATATTTTCTGAAAGCAAGAACATTTTTTATATTTATGAACATTTTATATTATTTGCTAAAATTTTGTTTTAAATTATGAACATTTTTATAAACAATTTTCTTGAATAGTTGAACATTCCTAGAATTGACGAACATTTTTTTGGAAATTGGTGGAACAATTTTTGAACTTGACGAACATTTTTTTGATTTAACGAACATCTTTCGAAATGCATGATCATTTTTTGAATCAACGAACATTTTATGAATGAATAAACTATTTTGTAAGTCACGAACATTTTTTGAATTTTTAGGATATTTTCCATTTATGTGAACATTTTTTGAATTGGCAAAATTTTGTTCAATTTTATTCATATTTTTTAATACACGAACTTTTTAAGAAATTATGAACATTTTTGATTTCCCAAACATTTGTTTTCAAAATTTCATACATCTTTCTGAATAAGCAAGCATTTGTTTACAAAAGCGTAACATTTTTTAAATCCACAAACATTTTATGATTTATTAAACATTTATTTCAGAATTCTTACTTTTAAAAAAATCAAAACTTTTTTGAAGTCCCAAATTATTTAAAGTAGAAAAAACAAAAAAGGAAAATACAAATAAAAAACAAAATTAAAAAACAGGCCGCCCGCTGCATCTTCTCCCAGCACGTAGTTCGCAGTATAAGAGGTCCCTATTATTAGGTATATAGATATAGATAGTAACCATGCACGTGTCCACCAACAAATATAAAGTTGACCGTGCCGAAAGGACTGGAAATTTTAAATTATAGTTGAACATAAGAATTTTAACATTCCTTTCAAAATCGAATAAATACATGTGGAAACGTCTACTGCATATATGGTTCATAGACAGCTTGTGGAGGTCTCACAAAAGAAATACAACATTACAAACTGTAGGCTCCTTGTAGAGAAAGATCAGATATACTGAAGAGGCATCTAATGTGAAAATCAATGAGGTTACATTTGCTTTCAACATGCTATAGATACAATCCACCAAATAGGACTACCCAACAGATTACAAATAGGGCAATCATGTCCAGCAATGACCTCACTATCCATGTCGTTGTTGTCAGTGGGCACGACAAAATATCCGGTGGAGTCTCTGTCTCCCGTGCACCACACAATCTCCGGTGGTTCCCAGCTAAGCTAGGCTCGTCCGAATCACAATTTGGCAGACGACATTGTTATATCATCACTAATGTCTGAATTAGAATTTAGGATACCCGTCGTGCAAACAGAATAATCGGCTTCTCTGTTTCCATAAACAAAAAGTAAACACAATCCATCAGTGTGTAACTGCAACTATCAACACAAGGCCATAAATTTCTTAGATTTTGAATCGAAATTGAACTATAGATTTATTAGCAAAAAAGACTGCATCTGAAAAAACTAATATTGTACCAGAACATGCATTTGTAGAACTTGATACCATGGAAATAAAGTATAGTGCAATGGAAACAATAATAAACTTGATCAAGAAATTTTTTATTAGCACGGTACTTGCAAGGTATTACGACTGGACCACTACTGAACCACTACCAAGATTCCAAAACACATATACTATATATATATATATACCACATTCAATGCGAAAATATGAAGATTGTTAGCAAATCCATTGAGAGTAGCATTGGTACATATGCAAATCATCATACTAATTAGAAGAGCATACCCTGCGGCCTGCGCCTCCTCGGTCACTACATCAAGCCCAGTCTTCTTGGCAGTCGCCTCGGACTTGGCAGCATGCAGCCCCTGCCCCTGGTGTGTCCACGATGGTTGCGACGATTCTCCAGTCCATGGTGCTAATCCTTGTGAACTGCCAAGTTTCAGTACCAGTGCAAAAGAAGAGTAATTATTCAAATCAACCTAGTGCAAGCTGCTACCTCGCACTTGCAGCTGCCATTCAGAAAAATGTGTGTGAGAAGATGGTTTTATAAGATCTTATGCAATTTCCCTATGAAAGCTCTAATGCAAACACATTAATTACACATATCTGATAAGCTTGTAAAGTATAGATGACTAACTTATAATCATGGTTGCCATCTTGAAAAGAAGATCTCGCACATGGACTGACATATTTTAAACACAGTATTACAATCTCCATCACAACGGTTCAGAGATGAATGGTAGGCATAGAAAAGTAACTGAAAATTTCTAAAACTCATGTCTGACGAAACTCGATAGTCAAAACTTTTCAACAACAGAATATATACATGGATCAGTTTGCAGCGCATGTAGTAATTAATCACATGGCAAAAAGACTATATAACAGAAAACCTGGCGCATTTCATACTGCTACTGCTACTGAATATCAAGGCGTTTTTCAGATATCAAGGTAGGCTTCTGCTATTTCTATGGCGTTCACATCCCCTGGCGCATTTCTACTCCTACTGCTACTGTATATCTGAAAACTTTTCACCAACAGAATATATACATGTTCTCACTACTGCTACTGAATATCAAGGCGTTTTTCATACTGCATTTTTCCAGGCTTCAGCTTACATGCTTTTTCCTAAGCTTCCATGTCTCAAAAGGTAGTTTGCACTCTGTAATCATAGAGGATTTATAACCATATATATATATAGGCATTTCGCAATGGCAGCGGAAGATACTGTGGAATGTAAAGTCTGTAAATTGAAAATTGAAAAAAAACAATGACATGAACATAGAAGGCATGTGTCTCCTACAACTACATCATGTCCATCTAACAAACTAAAGCAATCGTCAGTCTAATATATTTTCAGATTAGGCTCACTCGTTACCATACAACTTTTAGAACGAATAAATCATACATTACACAAAAACTGCAGAGAGAAAAATAGAATAAGGGGAAGAACCTTGAACCACCGACACACAACTTCCAACATAGAACCTCTGGTGAAGTTGCAACATTTGCATCTCTTCAAGCGGCAGTCCCCCATGCTAAGTCTCTGCTTCTAAGCCAATCAGTTAAACAACGCCAACAATCAATTATTCGGTTTATTAAATCTACATGCTATTTGAGCCACTGTAATCTTTACTCACATGCATTTGTTAGAAAATTAGGGGCATCCTGAAGCAAACAAACAAATTAAGAGAAGACCAAAACAAAGGAGAAACACGGTTAATAAGGGCCTGAAGTGCTATTTTTGTCATTCCGTAATTACATAAGAATATGTGACTAAAACATTTCTAAATAGAGGACCGACAGACATGGCATTTTTAATACCATGGAGGCTTAAATTGTGTGTGACCTATGTGGTTGGGAATTTCGTCAAATTCCAATGAAAGGGCTTCGGAGACTACCTTGTAAGTTCTTCTACTGCATAAATCTCTTTGCATCATTCAATTCTTACTTTGCAAACAGTAGCAGCCATTATATGAGGGCTATAGTATGTTTGATTGACACATCACGTGCACCAATGTGTAAACCTGAGTTCAACACCTGCCATCACATTCAGTTATTCACTTTCTCTTCTTATACGCCCCAAACTGATAAAAAACGGGAAAAATCATAATATATCAGGAAATATAAAATGCATAGCAACAACAAGCAGGAGCACATTTAGGCTGCAGTACAGCCTAAAAACTGCTGACCAAATCTAAGCACGGTAAAATAGTTATAAGCAGATCCATGACATATATATTCTTACCGAATTAGTAGCCTATCTCCAAGTATTTCATTCTTCATTCTAGAAATTTGTCAAGAGCACTACTGGACAAACTGAAATTGCACTGGAGGCAAGACAAAGAACA
Organism: Thinopyrum elongatum; assembly: GCA_011799875.1. Lineage (NCBI taxonomy): Eukaryota > Viridiplantae > Streptophyta > Magnoliopsida > Poales > Poaceae > Thinopyrum > Thinopyrum elongatum. The sequence continues at coordinate 577,523,702 of CM022299.1, forward strand.
GAAGATATATGTTGCTTCCCTGGGTGAATTCCCAGATTCAATTCGCTCGCCGTCCGCCCCTGCGTGTCCTCCACATGAGATTAGCAGCCGCTGCATCAAAGTAGTAGCATCAGCAGCATCAATCAACAAACAACAGGAAAGCAGCAGTATAATATGCAACTAACAGGAGCACACCAGCAGCGCACAACATACAGAGCAATCGTCCCTCTCCCCTGCCCTCCCCGCACCAGCAGCGCACCAGACCGTCCTCGTCCTCGTCCATCTCCCCCTGGGAGCCCGCACCACGTGCTCCCCGACCAGCGCCTCCGTCGCCAAACGCCGCCCACTCCCGCGAACGTCCGCGCCCTATTTCCTCTTCACCGGAGAAACCAGCAGCACAGCTCCCTGCCGTGCCTCCCCTCATTTCTCTCCTTCCTCCCGGTTTTCTCTCTCCCTCTCCCTCGTCCTCCCACCTTTTCTTCCAGGAGCACGCCGGAGCAACCATGGTGCCGCCCCGGACAACCCCGACGCCTTGCAAGGTCCCGCCGCCGCTAGCCTGGATCCGGCCGCTGCCGAAGTTCCGCGCGTCCAGCCCGTCAGCCGCCACCCTGTGCAGGCGTCACTCCATCAGATCAAGCGGGAGATCCGCCTGCCGCCCCGCATGCTCGTTGACCTCCTCGATCTGGATCGATCGGGAGGAGACCCTGATGCGTTGACCCAGCTCAAATTAGCCACAAAAGAAAAAGATCGCGGGTTGAGTACTCTAAGATGTAGGGTCCTTTTTGTAAAAGCAAAACGTTTTTTCAGTTTAGCAACTTAAAAGAGTACTGCGGGTTGAATACCAAAAAGAGCAGGTACTTTTCTGCAAAAGCGCCGCGACGGGTATGCTTCATTATTAAGTAATGATATATTACACTCCGTCCGATCCAAATTAGCATCGTGGTTTTGGAACGGAGGGAGTAGTTTATTTTTTATAATAAGTAAGTATATATCTAGAAATAAGAGAGACGGGCTCTCCCGGGCCTCCTCAGAGTTCAGCGATCGTGGGCCGTCGGATTCGTTCGCTTGATGGATTTTGGGCCGTCGGATCGACCGCGTGGAAGAGCTCGGCCGTCGGATCTGAGAGTAGCACTATAGGAATGAATAGTTACTGCCTCCACGCGCTGCCGCTCACTCCCTGGTTCCCGGCTGGGTCTCACTAACTTGTGGGGTAGCCCGCTTGGTGGGCCCCGCGTGTCATTCTCTGCGTGTGTGGCTCGTCCCGTGCATCCCGTCGGCGCTCCGCAGCGGTAAAGATCTCGTTGCCACCGCCGAAATTCTCGTCGCCCGCCGAGGGTATTTTGGTCTTTTCGTGTCCAGGCCTTGTGCGTGCTGGACGGTGGGGGAGGGCAGCGGCTTGCCCTTTCGTGCTCCCATTCGCCCCCTTCGTCCCCTTCTCTCGCCTCTCTCTCCCGCGCAGCCGTCGCTCTCGCTCCTCTCCTTTTCTCCGGCTGGAGCCGCCGCCGCTCCTCTGCGCCTCCCTCCTCCACAGGTGGTCGTACCGGCCCTCCCCTCGTGCTAGCCCCTTACCGCCATGAAGGGCGGCGGAGCCATCAGGAGCGGCGACGGTGGGCTGATGCGGATGCGGATGCGGCTGCGAGCTCGACGTGAGAGCAGCGGCTCACCAGGCCCTCCTACCACGCCGCCGGTGCGGCCTCCTCGCGAGATCCAGAGCTAGGGTTTCGGGGCGGTGAGCTCTGCCTTACCTCGATTCAGATCCTCTCCTCTGGTCTTCTCTTCTTCCTTTTCTCCTGACCCCCTCACTTGTTTGTTCAATCCAGAGCAGCAGCCACCCTCCATGGACGAGGACGACCACCACAGCGACGACGGCGCCCCTCACATGGTCGAGCTCGACGGAAGAGCGCTCGCCATGGCCGCGTTCGTCTGCTCCGGTGTGGTGTAGCCGAGCTTGGCCAACGACGAGGTCGTGTACCTCCGCCTCGACGGCTCCTCGCGCGGGTAAGCAAGGCAGCACCCCCATCCCCATGGTCGTTTCAGTTTTCAGAGGCTACTTCTTCTTTTGTGTGTGCTGATGACGCCTGCTCTTCTCCATGGAGTTGACAAGATGGAGATCCCTGCCATCTCTTATATTCTTCAGTTGTCAAATGCTCACTCAGTTATTCAGATCGCTGCATCTTTTCTTCCAGTTTTTCTTCATATTGATCTATGCTATGGATTATGACAAATAGAGCTGACGATTTGTGCTTTATAACTATGGGGTCAGGATGGTATTTATGACAATATGCATCTACTAATACTGTTTGTGTTTGCAATTTAGAATCTTAACGCTTGATATTGACTTTCCAGGGGATGTATTTCTAATGTCTAGGTGAACCGGTTTACAATGCAGAGATTGCGACAAGAAATAACGAAGAACAACGTGTGTATGTGTGCCAATTACCATGGATAATGCTCGATTCTTCTTCTGTTTCCAAATGGCCCTTCACACTACAGGAAAGTGACAATCAGTAAAAGTTAAGGTCAGACTTTGGAGAAGGGAAACATGTATTCTACATATGGTTACTTTTATGTACTTTTAGATATATGCAGTTTCTTGGGTGACTAAGATGGTGTAGAGGCTCTGCCAGGATTATTTGTATTTTCTGCCACCAAATAAGCTGTTACAAAAGGAGTAACAAATGCAATATCTGTTCTGACCAAGCTGATTTCAAAATTAACTATAAAAACAGACATTTACCAATAAGGAAATCTGATAGGTTATGTGTTGTTATCGTATAAAATAGCAACAAGACTTCACTACTGAGAGATATTTATGCCTGCATCATGATAGGTCTCCTTCCAAGTTAGTTGAATTGTTTTTTCTATCCCAAGTTTATTGGCCTGTTTTTTTGTCCTTCCAAGGTTATTATTCTGTTTTTTGTGCATGCTGAACTGGCATATTTAGTGGCGAGTTCGGTGCTTCTATCACTGTTCTTCGAGAATCTCATCATATCTCTTTATCCTAGGAATTATATGTTCACTTCCATGGAAAATAACATTTAAGAGAAACTTCATCACAGACTGTCTTTGGTGTGATATTTATGGACTGTCTCCCACAACAGATTATTGACATCACAATTCAGAAAAGCTTTGATTTCACTATATTCTTCCTTTTGAAATTAATATTTTTTGTACACAACAACACTACTCATTTTAGTGGAGGAGGCAGGCGACTCTGATAGTTTGGAGAGTTAACACATCTGGTTGCAGGGCGTTAGAGGATGAGAGTGGAAGCTGGCAAGCGGTGTCCACAGATTGTACAGCGACCAAGCGGCGGTGAAGAATCAATGTGTGGATATATCATGACCATATGTACTAGGTATGCAAAGTAATTCCTCTGGTATGCTTTATTGTGGCCATACGGCCTTTTATGTTTCATTCCTTTGTATTTCTGTCAACAAAAAATGTAGAGCCCCACCTTAATTGTCATGGTGATGTTGGACGGCATGGCAGTTGTCCAGTTCTATTATTTAAGAAGTCAATGTGTGTATATCTGACAAAGTGATAATCACAGTAGACTAAAAAGCTTAGAAGTAGAGTTTAAAAGAAAATTCAGAAGCATTGGAGGCTCATGCTTCTACTGTCATGTTTTATGCTCCAGTTAGGAGTGGTGTTTCTAAAATAGAGATTATTGATTTTCACTATATAACCTGTGTTCATAGTAGCATTCCTGTCTCATTCTTTCTTTTCCATTTTCTTCTCCCTCTAAATTGTAGAGCTCCTATTCAAATTAGTAATCTTTTCAACTGTTTTTATAACTTTGCAAAAAAGGTCCTGATAAAGAAGAGCCGCAGGTTTCAGAAATAAGATGTTTGCTTTATTGAACTAAGATGTTCTCTTTTTGAGGGAGTATTGCGCTAAGATGTTTTATATCCTTATTATAGGGATACAAGCTCCGTGAAAGAGGCCTGGTATCAGCCACAAAATTACGATGTTGAGCAGTGCCCGAGCGGAAGATAGCAAGGCGGTTGACGTAAGGATACGGAGTAAGCAAAGCTAGCGGCAGTGGACGCAGCTACCACGTCAGTGGGCGCACCAGAGGCACAACACACGGTGGGCATCGAGGATGTAGTGCACATCAAAGCACTCGCTGCTCCGCGGTAAATTAGATAGAGAAAATACATGACATGTTAGGCTGTTACTTGCTAGCAGCAGAAATATTCAGCTTATTCATGAGGTAACAGCAGGGTCTGTTGCGCTGAATCTTTGAGATGAAACGAAACCAAACTAATACATACCTAGCATCCGTCCAGAAGTCTTGATTACGGAATATATATGGTCCCATTTTAAGTTTCATAGGATATGCTCGGATATCTGTTCTTTTGTAGGGATTTGAGAAAAAAGAAAAGAAAAAACACTTATAATAAGGCAATGGCTTCGTAAGAAAGCACAAGAAATATCGTTCCATGGCAGCAAGGCATACCTTAATTTGCTTCATGGTGAACTGGAAATGTGCTTCTATGTCAAACTGAAAAAAGGTATATGTTGTCTGCTAGCACGGTAATATGTCCATCCATTAACCACTATTTTGTCGAAATACAGGGATATCTGGTGTGTTTCCATATGCAGAAAATCTTCTTGCCGCTGCACCTGTAGGCCTAATGGGGCTGCTTCTCTTGTTTCTGGTCAGTCTACCCTGACTTGCTCTGCTTTTAGATTATCTGTTTGAGTTATAGGTGAAAAACATGTACGATTTCTGCACCTCCTCCTTTTGGTGATATTTATCAGTTAGTGAGATTTCTGCACGCAAACTATCACACCACTAAACTAGAATGTTGTACCAGAACCTAAATCTCATTTTACACACAAGTTCTTTTTTAAACAAACATCCAGACTTAATAAATTTTCTTGCTTTGACATGTTACTTCTTTAAATAGGATCTTGAGATGTACCAGTTCCTTACTTTTAGAAGGGTTTACATTGCTTTGTTACTGGTTGTTACTGGTTGTTGTTCTTACCTGCTAATCTATACCATGAGCATGTCCTACTATTGATTTAATAGCTCATGCATTTGTGGTTTTTGTTCTTGCCTGCTACTGTTATGAGCCTGTGAAATGAATGGATACATTGTTGTTCGTTTTCACACTTGCCTGCTATCGTGTGGAAAAAATGTGTGTTCTTCTGGGTGAATGGGCAGTGAAAATGTCAATTGCTACAACATATGAAGCCGATTCTGTTTAGTTTTGTTTATTCTGTTTACTTATGTTTCAGTTTATTTTTTTTATAAATACCATGTTCTCTAGATTTTACTGCTGCAGGTTCTGTTTAGTTTTGTTTACTATATATAAATGTAGGAAGGCTGCGCGTTCCCTGTTTTACGTTTTCTTAAATAGCTATTGACGAGTAACAACATATAGTTTATATTCGGATCTCGGGATCTGTAACATATAAGTTTGGCCTGCTCCTCTTCATCTTATGCACTATAGTGAATTTGCACAGATCAGTTATCTTGCGCAACAACAGTCCCTTGCTTTTGATTTAAGTTTCCTCTAGCTATGTTGTACGTTGTATCATTTCAACTTTGCGGATTGCATTGGGCAACACACCTCATGGCTAACCAGTTTTGGTTTGGTTCTAAGTTTAGTTATATTAAAAAAACATGGCTTTCAACCAAGGATCTTTGTGATGGTTTAAAATGGTTAAATACACAATTTTCGTCTATGTAAGGAAGCTATCTGTTTTTGTTTGGCTATTATGTACATTTTGTTGGCATAGACATCATTTTGGATTTGGCATACTTGATTTGCTGCAAACAAATGTTGGTTATTCCTATTTTGTTGTTGGTGTGCATAGTCATTCCATTCTTATAAGTTGAGTTTCTTTTTTCTTTCCTGTGACTCTTTCTATCCATCCATTTATGTGCCTCTAGGACACAGACAGTTTACCTTGAAGGTCAAGACCTTTCGTCACACCAATGCTCCCAAGCCCCTGTGAGTGCATTCCCTTTTTAAGTTTCTCAATAGCATATCCATAGGTTTAGTTTTTAATCCCCTTCGAGCAAATGGGAATATCAACAAATTGCTTGAAAGGTTCTGTAGCGTGTGTTCTGCTGAGTTTTTTTTTTGCTTCTTTCTAAATTTGTTCTCTGAATACGATCATCATATGTTTATGCTATTAGACCAAAGCAGCAACCTTACAGCTTACCTGCTAAACACAAGAGTCGTGTTTTAATAACTAAAATCATCCATATGGTGATATGTTATCACAAAGTGAGCTTAGAATCAATAATCTGTTACCACAAAATGAGTTGGGGGGCAAGCGCAGTTATGTATTTTTCAGCGAGCTAGAAGCGGAATACAGTTGTTTCAGTTTAAACTACACTCGAGCCCCTGTTCCTAATAGCTTTGAACTGATGTGTTGTTTGCCTTACATGACTTGAGCCATGCTACTTTAAACTCAGAGAGAGCAGGCGACTGTAGGTCTAGCTTTCAGTTAAAGTAGTATCTACCAGCTATATGTATATGTAACAACACAATGAGTCTTCCAGAAGACTGTAGCCTAGGTTGTTGATCACGATGTCTTGGGTGATGAGATGGATGCTGATCTGAGGTGCTTTCATTTCGATAACCTGTGAGTTTGTTGTTGAATCCATTGGTATTGTTTGTCCTTGAAGCAAAAGAAATTAAACAGCAGTGGAAGAAGTGGAACTGCACTTTACAAACAAAGGGCCCAAGCTCTAGACCAGGTGCTGGTGGGCGAGGCGGTCTACCCATCTGGTGTGTTTATGTGATGCTTGGCATTCTTATCTGCTGCTCTATGTTGTATGCGCTTCTCTGATGTTCGTTTGGAACTTATTTTCCCAGGGTCACATTATTTTGGTTACAAACAAGCAAAACACTGTGCTTGGCTGTATGGATGCATTGTGCAGGCTCTCTCTAGAAGGACTCCGTACTTATTGCACCATGTGGCTTGAAATGTGTGTTCTATGTTTACCATTCCTGTTTTATTGATTTATGCACACGCGTTTGTGCGGCACCAAACTTCCCGTTGTTAAAATTATTTTTGAATGTCTCCTTATCCGTATTATGATTGTATCAGTAGATGATATTTGATTATGGTATGAAGGATAATGCAAAAAAGGATCATGTGCTGATGATGTCAAAGATGCAATGTTCTGACTGAACTTTATCTTTTTGCTCCACATATTTACATACAACTTGTGATGGTGGCTTTGTTACAAGCTTTTGCATGGCACTTTAGGCAACTACTATTGCAAGAGCTTTTTTAGCACATACCATGGCCATGACAATGAGAGCAAGGGGCTGTTGTCGATGGCCACCATGGTCGGTATGGTACAAAGAGAAAACATGTTGGTTGAATAGGTTCAAATTTCAGCAAATCAGATATAGATGTATGGATTTGCTACTTTTTATGATGAAATCTGGGCAAACTAATTATAGCCTTTTATGATGAGATCTCTATGACATACTTTGATGCATTTCAATCATATTGGCCTACTCAGCAATGTTTACTTATATTTGATGCATTGCCTTTTGTGTTGGATTTCGTGCCTGGACTGGGCAACGCTTGGCGCGCTTTCTATCTATGCCGATATTGACCACCACTATGTCTCACTCTATCACAATTGAATGTTTTTTCTTCACTTTATTGTTATTATCTTATATGAATGCATATGTTAAACCTGAATTACTACTGACTTAGTATTACCTGCTTGATCAACACGTTGGGACCAGCACCCTCGCGTCAAGGCGCGATCCTGATCTAGTACTATAACTAGAGCGGCAGTCATTCGATTTTTCTGGTTTTTTTGAGTTTTTTTCAACATCTACTGTTCGTATTCACGGCAACGGCGGTGTCAGTGAACAGTAAGTACGTATGAACAGTAGCGCACATGAACAGTATCTTATAAAAACAGTGTTTTAAAAAATAATAAATTCTCATGGAGGAAAAAAATGCATTTAAAAAAAAATTATATATATATTTCACACAGCATTTCTTCCCCTTTCCTCCACCCCCACGTCCGTATATAGAGAGTTAGGATTTAGAATTTTCTATACATTATTTCTCGACACCGACGTATCGATGCACAACACCGGCGTACCAATACACAGCCACCTCAATCGTCTCCTAATTATTTCCGATGATAGTGTTGACAGAGCATAAAAACAGTAGCTCGGAATTGTATATTCGCACAAACAGTAAACCATGAAAAAAAATTCTAGACTGATTACTGCCCATTTTTACAACGTAACAACAATTAAAAGTGCACTAACAAATACCCGAACAATAACAGGACATTTTTCGAATGAACTCAGAACTACTAACCGAAACAATAGCCCAAATAAACCGAAACAACAACCCTGAATAAGCCGGGGCAACAAAACCAGCGAAACGGAACAACGCCTGAATAAACCGAAAATATTAACCCACACGAATCATAAAACTGAAACAACAACCGAATTTTATACCAAAACAATACACCCGAATAAACCAAAACAGCTAAAAAAAGGAAAAAAAAACCACTACGCATTCACGTGGACAAAAATCCATAAGAAATATATATAAAAAAACTGGAACTCCTCCCTAGACCCGAAACAATAAATCCAGTGAAACGGACCAACACCGGAATAAACCGAAAATATTAGCCCACACGAACCATAAAACTGGAACAGTAACCGAATTTTAAACCAAAACAATATACCTGGAAAAACTGAAACGAAAATCAGAATATTGTCCGAATGAACTCAGGACTACTAACCGAAACAATGGCCCAAGTAAACCGAAACAACAACTTCGAATAAACCGGAGCAATAAAACCAGTAAAACGGAACAACACCTGAATAAACCGAAAGCATTAATCTGCACGAACCATAAAACTGAAACAGTAACCGAATTTCAAACAAAACAAAACACCCGAATAAACCGGAATAACTAAAAAAAAAACAGAACCGCGCATTCATGTGAATAGTAATCCAATAAAATATATTAAAAAAGACAAAAAACCCGAGACTTCTCCCTCGACCCGAAACAGTAAAACCAGCAAAACAGAACAACACCGGAATAAACCGAAAACATTCACCCACCCGAACTATAAACCGAAACAGTACCTATTACCAAATACCCAAACAAAAACCGAACATTATCCAAATAAACTCAGAATTACTAACCAAAACAATGGCCCAAATAAACCGAAACAACAACTCCGAATAATTCCGAACAATAAAACCAGTAAAACGGAACAACATCTAAATAAACCAAAAACATTAACCCAAACGGAGCATAAAACCGAAACAATAATCAAATTTAAAAGCAGAACAATACACCTGAATAAATCGGACAAAAAAAAGGCACTATGCATTCACATGAACAGTAAATGAAAAGAAATGTAAAAAATATATATATATATACCACCACCATGACATTAAATGTCACAAGACCATATTAGAAGACTGAAAATATGTTGATTGGTACTTGAAAGCTAGACCAACTGAAAGTTGGCGATGAAGGCGCTATTTTTTTCATGAAGCCAAGAATATGTCAAGTCTGAAGCATCCTGGCAGTGTTCGGAAAGTAAAAGAACAATATATATGACGAAACAAGCCAACAAGCCATCTCCATACTCAATCAAAAGAAACCCACACATTTACAACATCCTTCTCCTCCATGCAAAGCGCAGCAAAAGAAACAAAAAAAAAAACACCGCTACAATCAACCTGATGAAACTATCACTCTTGGTTCCGTACCTTTAATAAGATCAACTCCAGAAATTTAAACAGGCACTACCACGGGCGCGGCGTGTGCCGCGCTTTTGGGCGCTAGTTACATTTATATGGTTATGTGTTTATACTTTTACTACGTACATTATTTATTTGCATTTGTGTTTTGAAAGTTTGATGCTATTTTATATGTTGTGTATCGGAACATTCGGTATTTATTTTCAATTTAGACAATTAGACTCAAACTCGCCCAGGTTTCACAAAAGTTCTGGCTCCGCCACTGATTTCATTGCGAGAACGAAAAGGTGGTGACCAGGTGATGCCACCAACTCAAACCTTTGTAAGTAAAAAATAAGAGTTGATATAGCAAGCAGAAGGGCAATTACGGAAGTTTTCTTTCCCTGTTACATCAAAGCAATGAAATCACTTGCTGGAAGTAACACACCCAACCGGCTCAGTAAGTAAATAAAATGAGCATATGTACACAAAACAGATACCTGCAACGAGCCTCCATTGCTTTGACAATAAGCGAGCATGTGGAAAGCTTACACCTATTAGCAGTGCTAAATTAAGCAGCATTATTTCTTGCAGATTATCTAAAAATTCTTGCCACAGGACCTTCATTTACCTATGTCCTGCTGCTTATGCATGATCAATTCGCAGGTCCATGAGGCAGTTGTATCTCTCTCTCAGTGACAGAGGAACTTTCTTACCAAGAAAAAAGCACACACACAGGACAGGAGCAACCTACAGGAGGTCCTGCGGGCACGCACCATATTCACAAAAGATGAGGAGCAAATCAACATTTTAGATTAGTACTAGCATCCATGCTAACGCTACAATAGGAAAATCCAGCTAAGCTCGATCGACTTAGCCGACAAAAGGGGGTCAAGGCTAAGAAACAGTAAACCACTGATACCTTGAAACAGTCCACTAGCACTATGATTACATTATGTCTAAAGTTCAAGGTGCGAATAGTTTTATGGAAACCAAAAGCAGCAGCACCCTAGATCATAGATAAATCGTAAGTGGGCTCAGCGCTTCCTCTTGTTTGACTGCTTCTGTTCAAGGACGAACTGGATGGTTTCTTCCAGTGTTGCTCTCCGACCGTCCTTGTTGCTCCACAGCTCTGGTACACCTACGCGGCTGCGGGGGTCGTACTCGTTGATCTCAAGCAGTGCATTTGTTACCAAGGCATAGACTTGTTCACCATGCTCTTCCTTTAACTTCTGAAGCTTGGCGTCATCCTTGGAGAGAATTCTCTATGCCAAAGTAAGTATGTACTATCAGATGAATCATGGAAATATTTGCGAGTAGATAAAAAGAAAGAAACTGTGTGCAAAACCAGATGGAATTGATAGATGTAATGTGCGGAATTGATCAGAATATATTTTGTTTTACAGATGACTCAAGGTTACAAAATAGAAACTACCAAAGCTAGGAAACTAGGAATGGTAGCTGAGATATTCTACAGCCTACATACCGTCTCTTTACCACCAACAGTGAACACCCTATACGGGCGCCAGTTTGGGTTTGTAATTTCATCTTGCCACTTGGAGCACAGAATATCTTAATTAACTTGTGCATCCTGCTGTGGTGCATTTTTGCTGCAAGCATTTGCAAACGCTCTTGGGTCAAGCTGACCCATCCATCTGACACCTATATGTGCTTGAGCATCTTTAAACTTATCCTCGGGCAAGGCCTGCAAAGAAGATTGACCAACTTGGTCATAAATAAATATAATGAAATATGATGCAAATGTATCAAAATACATACATGCCAGAAACCACTTTTCATTTATCTGATTTTTCCTTGTGAAAAAAGAAGTGCTGGTTTCTCACTTACCAACATCAGCACTTTCCGAGCATTCCAAGCATCTTGCAAGTCATCGTTTCTTTTTCTCTCCTTGGCAGCCAGCGCCTGGTTGAGCGCGTGAGTGTCGCCATCCTGCTCAATGTTTGGTTCAGGTATCACACCAAGCTGCTTTGACCTCGCATCCAGCTGCTTTGATCTCGCATCCAGCTGCTTGGATATCGCATCAAATTTCTTGGATGTCGCATCGATGGCCTTGGAGGCGGCGTCGATCTTCTCTAATGCCAAATCGATCTGCTTGGATCTCACTTCAACCTGATGTGTCTTGAGCAGCAGCTCCGAGCGGAGCTTTTGGATCTCATCGGAAGCTGATTGGTCGCTGCCAAGTGCCTGTTGGGCGAGTGATGCGCCGGGCTCCAGCGGCAACTGGAAGAGGTCTGGCCTCTGCCACCAAATGAGCCTTTGCAGGTACGCGCCATAGTAGCAGTCATGGTCACTCCTGTCCCTCTGAACCAGGTGCGCCATCTCGTCCCTCGCTTCGTCCGATATCAGCCTCGCCCAGTTGATCCCATGCCCGCCTCCCCACTCCAAATTAGGCAACAGGTGGCTCCGCGGGTGACGGTCCTTCCTGTTGACGGCAGCTTCTATATGCGCCATGACGTACGCCTTCGCGAACGCCACCGCCGCGGCGGACTCGACAGCGAGGCCCACGCCGGCCGGGGGACGCTCGGTGGGCGGCCATGGGAGGCGGAGCGCCTCCGCGAACGAGCCGATGGAGAGATCGATCCTGGCGCCACGGACGGCGCTCGACTCGAGATCGAAGTTGACGGATCTGTGGTTGGCGATGAGCTCGGCGACGAGGTCGGGGCGCGGGGTGCCGGAGGAGGGGAGGTCGAGGCGGACGAAGTCGAGGAGGCCGGCCTCGTGGGCGGCGGCGGGCGGGCCGTGGGGGCGGAGCTTGGCCCGCACTCGCTGGATGCGCTGCGCCAGGCTAGAGGAGTGGATCGATTTCGGGACTCCGGTTGGCGCTTCAGGGTGGGCGTTGGTAGGAGGTTTGGGTATCCGGCTCGGGGCCATTGGCGGAGCAGAGCTTGCGAGGAAGAAGGTGAGTTGAGCGGAAGGGGAGAAGGCGGGGGTTTAGGGATTGTTACCGATTGGGGAATTGTTCACCCACGCACTAAGAGCATCTACAGCGGCCAGACACCTCAAACACCCTCTTCTCTCATGCGCCCACAGATACGCCTGGTCGTGACCTAACAGAAAAGAAAAGAGAAGGAAAAAAGTGACTCAATCAGTTCTCTCGTATCATCTCTATACGTTTGGGCTGTCCGCGAGTCCTCATATTACGAATAAATATGAGGCCTCGCAAACACGCGCCCGGTTAGTCCGCCATGTAAGACGCGGCCTCACCTCGGACCACCTTTTCTCTTTCTTTATTCATTCTTTTCTTTCACTCTTTTTGTCTCCACCAATCACGTGTAAGTGACCGGACATATGAGGAAGAAAATAAGAAGTATGGTTACGCGGACGAATAAATAAGCGCGTCCATGGGTGTTTAGAGGGTCATATTTGCTAAGTCGGTTGTAGGTGCTCTAATAAGAAGAACGCGTATATTTGAGATATCTGCCAAAGGTGCTATTGATTTTTTTGCTGTTTTTTAACATATGACTCTATCAATTTCAAAGTGTGAGTTTATGGTTTCTCGTTGTACGTTTGCGACGGCGAGATTTGAAGTAACATACTTCAGATTGATTTAAGGGTTCAACGATAATAACTGCGGGTCCAGGGCGTTGGTCTGGAGCCGCGGGTCTTTAGAGGTACGTGCATGAAGGCTTCCTAGTTGTCATCGAAAGGTCAGGCCGACTCTGATAAGGAGTGGCGACACTGACGCGTCGGCGGCCCGTTCTGACAGTGATAGTGATCGTTTGATAATCTAGAGATCTCGACATAATATTTTTTTAAGTTTCAGTGTACATCTCCGGTGAACTTTTATAATAAATCTAGATGATATTTCACAAAAAGCAAAAGTCAGCTATCGTTATTTTCTCACGACATTCGCTCGATTCATGATATCCATTTCACCGCAAGTGGGACAGGGGATGTATAAAATCTCACGCCATTTATATCCACCAGCTAATTGCTCATGCGATGCAGCACGGGCATACATTCTAGTGATTTTAACATCAGTCGTATTCGACATAAATCTTACACCCATCATATTCTATATATTTTGGACAACAGTTTTTGCTTTTCTTTCTTTTTGTCGAAGAAAGGAGAGCCGATCTCCCCTAGCCTGTCCAGGAGAGTCTCTATTGCTGTCCTCTGAAAACCTCGTCGTCAGTGGGGAGGGGAGTCGCCAGATCACCGTGTGTGGATCGTTTTAGGCGCTAGTTGCTTAGGCTTTAGGCCGTTCATCGTTTTGGCTTCAGTGGCGGCGATGGAGGCATTGAATAAAGAATCTTCATATCCTTCCCTTACGAGGCGATAGGATCTATGGTTAGGGATGGATTTGGAAATCAATTTGTTCAAGTAAGGATCACGTGGCAGTGGCGGTATCCTCGTGGTGGACTTGTGTCCTCGGGCTTCGCCTTTGTGACGGTGTTTGCTCCAGCGTCGGCGTGGAGGTAGTCAGGAGCGGATACAGATTATGGTCTACATCGGCGGCATCTGGAAGATGATGAATCATGCGTTAGGTTCGTGGTTCGTGGATGGCAGGTACAGTTTTCTCCTCCGACGTCTTAGTCGTGTGGGAGTGTCAGATCTGGAGTTCGATGGCTTGTCCGAGGTGTTGCCCCGGTCTGATTCGTTCAACGGTAATGGTTTCGCCTTTGGTGAGTCACCTTGGAGGTCCGCAAAGCTGCATATCAGTGATGGAGCCGCGTCGAGCTCAGATAACGAGGTATTTCGTCGTTTCTTTTTCCTTTGGTGGCTGCTGTGGTGGTGCCAGAGGGAGGTGACAGACGTTGGTGTCAAGCTCAAAGGATTGTTCGGTTTTGTTTGTCCTTTTTGGTGGCTGCAAAATGAACGACCACACGCACACCCTATCCCTATGAGCAACTTCGAGAGACTGAGCCGGCATATCATCTTGAGATTTACGAAGTCACCGTAGGCGCTTTGTCGTCAACGGGAACGTCTCCTCCCACTGAAAGCACATCGCCGGAAATCCTGAAATAAATTCAGGAATAATGCGAGCATCAGGACTTGAACACTGGTGGACTGGGGATACCACTGCCCCTCTAACCATCCAACCACAGATTGGTTTGCTTGTACAATGAACATTATGATATAGATGAGACATGTATTACCATGCAAAAAAAATCTATATTTTTAAAATATTTGTTTTGATCTGAGTATAAGTAGGAGAAGGCAGAAAAGTTTTGATTTAGTTGAGGTTTTGATTTAGCTGGACCTTTCTAAAGCGTATGATCGGGTTGGTTGGAGATTCATGGAGCAAGTGATGCAAAAGATGGGCTTTGCGGACCGATGGGTGAGGTGGATTATGACTTGCGTCACCTTGGTTCGTTATTGTGTAAATCTGAATGGAGCCCTCTCAGATTCGTTTGCACCGTCGTGCGGGCTTCGGCAGGGAGATCCTCTTCCCCCGTTTTTGTTCCTTTTTGTGGCTGATGGTATGGCTACGCTTTTGAAACAAGGTGTTAATGCTCGAAGTTCGACGCCAGTGCGTGTGTGTCCTCGGGCGCCAGGCATCTCACATCTCTTGTTCGCAGATGACACATTATTGTTTTTTCCGGGCTACTGGGCAGGAGGCTTTGAATGTCAAAGAAGCACTAGCAAAATATGCATAGGCCACTGGACAATTGATCATCCCGCAGAAGTGTTCTATCCTCTTTGGTGAGCATTGTCGTGTGGATGACCGGGAGGCCGTTATTCGTGTTTTGGAGGTGCAGCAACATAGTTTTGAGGAATGCTACCTGGGTCTTCGTACTCCAAGGGGGCGCATGTCTAAGGATAGGTTCCAAAACTTGCAGCAAAAGTACATCAAGAGAATGATTGACTGGGATGGCTGTCATCTTGCTCAGAGTGGAAGATAAGTCCTCACAAAATCAATCGCCCAAGCGATCCCCACATATGTTATAAGTGTGTTTAAACTTCCGGCGTCCACTTGTGAGGACCTCATGAGAATGATACAGAATTTCTTTTGGGGAGTTGAGAAGGGGAAGAGAAAGATGCATTGGCATGCTGGGATCCATTTGATAAAACCAAAGGCGCAAGGGGGGCTTGGCTTCCGCGACCTATGCCTGTTTAACCAAGCTTTGCTCGCTCGCCAAGCATGGAGGCTCTTGACCAATCTGGATAGTCTGTGTGCTCGTCTTTTGAAGGCGACGTACTACCCGAATGGAAGCTTGGAAGATACAGTTTTCTCGGGAGGAGCTTCGGCGACTTGGCAGGCAGTTGAACACGGGCTGCAACTTCTCAAGTCTGGCTTAGTATGGCGCGTGGGGAACGCCAGGTCCATTTGAACTTGGCGAGACCGATGGATTCCACGGGATGGGGGACAACGACCGGCGACACCACAAGGCCGAAGCCGACTCCGCCGAGTGTCCGAGCTGTTGGATAATCATGGTGGATGGCGTATGGACGTTATTCATGACACGTTCCTTCCGGTGGATGTAGAGGAGATTGCCAAAATTCGAACTTCACCTCGTATGGGTGAGGATCTTCGTTCGTGGGGACCGGAGCGGAATGGTTGCTTCACGGTACGGAGTGCTTATCGACTTTCTTTGGAGGATCATCTTCGATCCTCTTCAGTCACGGCGAGCAGGGCACCGGATGGGCGACGAGTGATACGTCTCCAACGTATCTATAATTTTTTATTGTTCCATGCTATTATATTATCTATCTTGGATGTTTTACATGATATTTTATATGATTTTTGGGACTAACCTATTAACCTAGAGCCTAGTGCCAGTTTCTGTTTTTTCCTTGTTTTTGAGTTTTACAGAAAAGGAATATCAAACGGAGTCCAAATGAGCTGAAAATTTACGGTGATTTTTTATGGACCAGAAGAAGCCCCCGAAGTAAAAGAGTTGGGCCAGAAGAGTCCCGAGTCAACGACAAGGGTGGAGGGCGCGCCCACCCCCAGGGCGAGCCCCCCTGCCTTGTCGCTGACTCGTGGACCCCCCTGACGTGAAACCGACGCCAAAAATTCCTATAAATCTAGAAACCCCCAGAAACAAACCTAGATCGGGAGTTCCGCCGCCGCAAGCCTCTGTAGCCACGAAAAACCAATCGGGAGCCCGTTCCGGCACCCTGCCGGAGGGGGAAACCATCACCGGTGGCCATCTTCATCATCCCGGCGGTCTCCATGACGAGGAGGGAGTAGTTCACCCTTGGGGCTGAGGGTATGTACCAGTAGCTATGTGTTTGATCTCTCTCTCTCGTGTTCTTGATTTGGCACGATCTTGATGTACCGCGAGCTTTGTTACTATAGTTGTATCTTATGGTGTTCTTCCCCCTCTATCTCCTTGTGATGAAATGAGTCTTTTCCTTTGAGATTTTGTTATGTCGGATTGAATCTTTGGATGTGAGAGCACTTGATGTATGTCTTGCGATGGGATATCCATGGTGACAATGGGATGTTCTGTTGATCCACTTGATGTATGTTTTGGTTATCAACTTGCGGATTCCCGTGGTGACATTGGGGTAATCTATGCATAGGGGTTGGTACGCGTTTTCATATTCCTTTCTCCGATAGAAATCTTGGGATACTCTTGAAGTTCTTTGTGTTGGATTGAATGTTATGAATCTGAAGTTGTTTGATGCATATCATATAATTGACCCATGGATACTTGTGGTGACATTGGAGTATCTAGGTGACATTAGGGTTGATTGAAGTGTGTCATATGGTGTTATTTTACTACGAACTCTAGGGCTGTTTGTGACACTTATAGGAATAGCTCAATGGATTGATCGGAACGAATAACTTGGAGGTGGTTTCGTACCCTACAAGCAATTTCATCTTATGTTCTCCGTGATAGGAACTTTGGAGTGATTCTTCGTTGCATGTTGAGGGATTGGTATATGATCCAATTATGTTATCATTGTTGAGAGAACTTCACTAGTGAAAGTATGAACCCTAGGCCTTGTTTTCAAGCATTGCAATAACGTTTTTGCTCACTTTTGTTACTAGTTACCTCGCTGTTTTTATTTATTCAGATTATAAAAATATATTTCTACCATCCATATTACACTTGTATCACCATCTCTTCGCCGAACTAGTGCACCTATACAATTTACCACTGTATTGGGTGTGTTGGGGACACAAGAGACTCTTTGTTATTCGGTTGTTGGGTTGTTTGAGAGAGACCATCTTCATCCTACACCTCCCATGGATTGATAAACCTTAGGTCATCCACTTGAGGGAAATTTGCTACTGTCCTACAAAATTCTGCGCTTGGAGGCCCAACACGAGTCTACAAGAAGAAGGTTGATTAGTAGACATCAACGAGCCATCTGGGCTTCTATATGGAGGTTCCCTGCTCCTCCTAAGGTTTGCACCTTCACTTGGCGTTTGATCACAGATTGTCTACCTACGTGGGTTAATAAAAAACGGCGCGGTTTGGAAGTCTTTGACCACTGCCCCCTCTACGCGATGGAGCGAGAGGACACGTTTCATGAATTTTGCAGATGTCCTAGAGCGGTGGCACTTTGTCAAGCGTTGGCAGAACAGTGGCGGATCCCCCTGCCGGCGTCGTTTTAGCGAACGAGCTCAGAGTGGCTTACCCAAACACTTTGCGATCTACCGGACACGGAGAGAATGGAGCTCATGATGACACTATGGCGTTGTTGGCACGTTCACAATGAGATAACACACTATAAGTAGCCACCCCCAGTCGAACAATCCAAGAGGTATCTTCTAAGTTACGTGGACTCACTAATTTGTGTGCAGAACAACCCAGGTGCTGATCCAGTTAAAGGAAAGCAAGTTGTGGATGTGGTGACACCCAGCAAGCCATTACCACATGCTCAGCCCATCAATGGTGCCCCACCTAGGTGGTCTCCTCCGTTTGAAGGATGGGCAAAATTGAACGTTGACGGATCATTCTGCGCCACATCGGGAACTGCGGGGGCGGGCATGATTCTGCGCGGCTCCACCGGCGACATCATTTTCTCATCTTGTAGAGAGTTGCGTACATGTGCAAAACCATTGGAAGCTGAGCTCTCAGCTTGCATGGAGGGTATCAACCTGCAATGGACGGAGATGCCGATAGAAGTGGAGACGGACTGCCTTGTCACTCTTAACATGATTAATGGCCTGGACAGGGACCGGTCTTGCTATACCATGTTGGTTGATCAAATTCAAAGGATTTTAGGGTAAGGGAGGATGTTCAAGCTATCTCATGTTCGTAGGGAACATAATGGTGCAAGCCAGTATCTAGCCTCCTTTGGCAGGACAGAAGGTCACACCGTGGTGTGGCTTGGTTCATGACCAGGAGACGTCCCTGATATTTGTAAGAATGACTTATGTCAATGAAATAAAATCTCCCTTTCACTCGTAAAAAAAAGAATGGATTTGAGAGTATGGGTGGAGGAGACAAGGAAAGTTTGATTTAGACGAGAGTTTGGTAAATTTTGATTGGCAACGCTTTGCGTCGGGCGACCGGCTAGACTCCAGATCAGGTCACTGTGCCTTCCGCTGGATCGGAACGAACGTAAAAAAGTCATTGCCTCGTCTCCCTCGTCACGCCCCCTCATCGGCACCCGACGAGCAAAACCCTTCCCATCAGCGCGCGCTATGCGGGGTGCATCTCTGGCAAGGGACGGCTTGCACACGGCTCTGGTATACGTCTCTCGCCGGCACCTGCTCCCCCCAGCGCTTGATGCAAGAGCACCAACGGTCGTAGCCCTGCTTGACGCCGGTTGCAGCGTAACTCGTAGCGCCAGTCGAGATGCTCACGGCTCGTCTCGTAGTATGGCTCGATGTTGGTACAAGAACGGAAGCACCTCTCGCTACGGGTCATATCATTGTCGGCTAGTGGTCGCAGCTTCTCCCATCCTCGGTTGTTGCATCGTCGGCTCGTGGTCGTAGCTTCATCGGCCATCGGTCTTAGCATGGCTGAAATCACTGTTCTGACCTTGTCAGCATTTTTTGTTACAAACTGAACTCGACATGAAAGTATTTCACGATTTGACCCTTTTAGAAACACCAAAGCCCGCGGAGTTTCTGATCAACATAGAAACGCCAAGCCAGCTGATGTTTCTTCCCGGGCCCACTACCAGGCCGAGCACGCATTGCTCGCTGATGTGGCATGCCTGAAACGCCGAGGCAGCCGATGTTTCTGGAAACGCCAACATTTGTGGAGTTTCTGGTGCAGATATTTTAGGTGGCCATGGGGTTTTCACCCACCACTCACCACTCACTCTCTTCTCCCCCATTGGCCTATCCCGAGCTCTTGCCCTTTTCCCCCTTTGTGTCCCTCACTTAGCCCCTCTCAAATCCTTGCAAATCGATTGGGTTGGTCCGTGGATCCGGTGTCATTTCCAGGAACATGTGGTTCCTAACCCAAGTTTTGTTCATGTGGTTCCTAACCCTAGTTTTGAACATGGATCTATAATGTGTTGTTCTTGAGTAGTGTTGTTCCAATAGTGTTGCATTGTGATGTTGGTGAACATACCTTGTTGTTTCGATTATGCCTGATGTTAAGATTTAGGGTTAGGGTTAGGGTTATGCCTAATGTTAAGATTTAGGGTTAGGGTTAGTGGTTTTGTTAGCAATGTGGTATATTTAGCATTGTACATGTCTCATACTTATGTTTCC
Organism: Thinopyrum elongatum; assembly: GCA_011799875.1. Classification (NCBI taxonomy): domain Eukaryota; kingdom Viridiplantae; phylum Streptophyta; class Magnoliopsida; order Poales; family Poaceae; genus Thinopyrum; species Thinopyrum elongatum. Next base: position 577,543,988 of record CM022299.1, read on the forward strand.
CTTTTTTAGATGGACAAGATTTTGAATATTCATTATGTTGACAAAGAGGCATTCATGAATGTGGATATTGTTGACAAGTATGAGGAAGTGTTGATATTTCTTGAGAGTCCTAGTTATGAAGAGGTTGTGGAAGAAACACGGATAAGATTAAAGTGGGTGGATGCAAGTGACCAAGTTGAATTAGTAGGAAGATATGATGTTGGGTCGGCACACAAGTGTCGAATGAAGACAATGCCTATCAAGTCCAATTTGCATTGGGTTGCATATAAGGAGGTTGTTGCATCCTCGGCAGTCAAGTCACTCGAAGTCTTTGCAATTAAGGTGGTCAAGGCTCCTCTCTTTCATGTTGACTTGAACCAAACCTTAGTAGATGATGTGAGCCCGATTAGTAGTGTGCCGCCTATTGTTGAGCATAAAGTTGAAGTGGAAGCCCCTGAGTATCCCTAATATGAGTTTGGAGGTAGTGCACCTATCAATGATGATAGTCATGACTCCGACGAAGAGTATGAGAGGCACCACAACATTGTTGGTGACGTAGAGGCTGAAGTAAGGCATAAGGACATGGATCCTTACATTATCTATCAGCGTGCTTGTGTGGATGACTCAAATGATGAAGGCCCGGTGAATGAGTTGGACGAGGATGGCTTGACTGAGAAAGAAGCAGAGTGGTACACAAAAATCACCGGTAGGAATCACAAAGTTCCCTTGTTTTGTGATGTTAGCCTTGAAGATAAGGCTATAGTCGACGGTGGCAGGAGCAAGACAATTGAGGCTAGACAGTTCCCAAGTAGTACACCCAACGTGATTTCGATGTCTTACGTAAGGAAAGGTTTGATGTTTGAGCACATGCTAGAATTCAGGATGTGGTTGTGTGAGTATGCTGTCAAACACGACAGACCTTTCATAGTTGTTCACTCGGACTGCAACAAGCGATACACCATGAAATGTGAGGTAGAAAGATGCAAATGGAAAGTCAATGGAGGACTCACAAAAGATGGTTGGTGGAAGATAACTAGTTGCAAAGCCACTCACCAATGCACACCGCCGGCCATAGAAGCACGGAAGACACATGTGGCACCCTGGCTCATAGAACCGGAATGCCAGTGTTCCCAGCCCAGAGATCATTGTCTTCTGGAAACACTCAACATCTTGGCAACAGAAACATAGCTGACTTCTATTGATAATAAAGAGTACAAGCTTACAAGACCCTCGAGGCCAGAGCACAACAAGTGCTATACAGTATGTACATTATTTATCAAACATGATGGGCCTCGGCATAACTTAGCGATACTACAGCGGAAAGCTAAAGCGTAGCAGAATATGGCAGCAACTCCATCCACAGGGACACTGCTGTGGACACATCCTAGGCATTATAACACGAACCTCCAAGACCTGCGTCTTAGTCTTCTCCTGCATCTGGCATGATACGCCAGGTGAGTACTTTGAATGTACTCGCAAGCACATGACAACCAAATAATGCAGCAAGTAATAGCATGGCAATAAACATGTTGAGTCTTAAATGCTGAGATCACGGTCATCAACTTACTCATATCCGGGTTGCTTCACAACCCACGGAGTACTCCACCTCACTGAGTACTTCCGCACATAAGACAAGTTCTTTCATCAGTATCATTATTACGGTTGATCTCCTACGGAGGTCTGGACGGGCTGTCCAATTCCGTGGACACGGCTATTCGAATAGATTTAACACTCTGCAGAGGTTGCGCACTTTACCCACACTATGGAGAACTGACCTCGTGATCCCATTCGGGTGGACCAGCGTTGCTCCAACGAAACCTGCCTGACCCGTGACTCTCCCATCGTACCACCGGCAATCGCACTCCCTCGGAGTCAAGCCTTGGGTGGCCCCTTGTCACCTCGTGACACCTGCCACCGTCGTGGCCAAACTATACTGTCCCAAACGGGGACGCCGGCACAAAACTCAACTGGGCTCACAAGGTTATCGCCGCCTACCGGGCCAGGGTAGCGCGCACGCATAACCTTCCCTGTCGGGCAGTACCGATGAAAGAGCACGCGATCAGACCAAGTCAAGGCCGTCCCATACCGGCAAATGTGGTTGCACGGATAAGTCCGGACAGGTGACTCAAGATCAACCATGAAATATCTAATCCCCGAATAATATTTCCGTCATGGCTGACACTCCGATAACCAGTATGCTTAAGCCACTGCTACTAATTCATCTCTATGAACTGCCGGATGAACTCCAAAATAATCATAGACAGTGATCTCAACATCACAATATCAACAAGTGGGTAAGCTACTAGTCACTAATAATCCGGTACTCAACATGGTAGTCACCTATCCGAGAATTAACTCGAGCATTGCATAATCCAATTCATTTCACAGATACTCATACTTGCTGATAAAGCAAATAGTCAAACCGTGCCCAGCCTCGCCTCCTCTGTTCCATCTGTCGGGAGGAAGGGGATGGAGCCGGAAGGAGAGAAGAGGTCAGCGCGGGACCCGCCCGTCAGCTTCAGGCGTTGACTCCGCCCCGGGCCCGCGCGCGTTTTAAGTGAAAGCGTAGTTCTGAGTTTACGCTTTCGTTTCAGTGAAAGCGTAATGTTCTACGGCTTCGGCCGGAAATGCGTTTTCACTGTCCCGAAAGCGTAGTTACTGGAATACGTTTTCTGTTTTCCTCTCAGGGACTTGTTTGTAGTAATATTATTACAGATTGGTCCCTGATCTTCCACCCTCTATAACTTTTCAACTGTAACTCCGATCGAGGTGAATCCAACGCCCACGTCTTCGTCTCGTCGAGCCCGTCATGCTGGTATTAATTTCACTATGTGGTCCCATAGTGAAAATGACCATTTTGCCCTTGTCCGTAAACAGCCCCTCCGAGAGAGAACTGTTTCTGGCAATTTCCTCCGCGACCATTCCGCACTCCTTTCCGATGATTCCTTCACCCCCAGGCAAGCCACAACTCTCATCTGCATCATCGCATTGCAATGTCATAGTTTCACTATTTGCTTTATCAGCAAGTATGAGTATCTGTGATATGGATTGGATTATGCAATATTCGAGTTAATTCTCGGATAGGTGACTACCATGTTGAGTACCGGATTATTAGTGACTAGTAGCTTACCCACTTGTTGATATTGTGATGTTGAGATCACTGTCTATGATTATTTTGGAGTTCATCCGGCAGTTCATAGAGATGAATTAGTAGCAGTGGCTTAAGCATATTGGTTATTGGATTGCTATGATATTGGAGTGTCAGCCATGACAGAGATTGTTTGAGGATTAGATATTTCATGGTTGACCTTGAGTCACCTATCCGGACTTATCCGTGCAACCACATTTGCCGGTATGGGACGGCCTTGACTTGGTCTGATCGCGTGCTCTTTCATCGGTACTGCCCGACAGGGAAGGTTATGCGTGCGCGCTACCCTGGCCCGGTAGGCGGCGATAACCTTGTGAGCCCAGTTGAGTTTTGTGCCGGCGTCCCCGTTTGGGACAGTATAGTTTGGCCACGACGGTGGCAGGTGTCACGAGGTGACAAGGGGCCACCCAAGGCTTGACTCCGAGGGAGTGCGATTGCCGGTGGTACGATGGGAGAGTCACGGGTCAGGCAGGTTTCGTTGGAGCAACGCTGGTCCACCCGAATGGGATCACGAGGTCAGTGCTCCATAGTGTGGGTAAAGTGCGCAACCTCTGCAGAGTGTAAAATCTATTCGAATAGCCGTGTCCACGGTATTGGACAGTCCGTCCAGACCTCACTAGGTGGTCAACCATGGTAGTGATGATAATGATGGAAGAACTCGTCGTATGATCAGAAGTACTCGGTGGTTCTTGAGTATTCTAAGGGTTGTGAGACAACCCGGAGGAGAGTAAGTTTGTCAGACTTGTCGTGTAGATGGAATCAGGTATTTGATATGTTAGCCATGGGATGGCTGTGAGTTGAGTGGTCGGATGACCACATGCTTGGGGATTGGACTTGGTACATGTTCGGATTGGAGCCTGAGATTATTTGAAGTATGGATTTAATACGCTTTACCTTACTGCAGTCATTTCAGTAGCTACCTTGCTAGATAACCATGCTGGTTAATTTTGGATTGTTATGATGTTGTCTTTCTTTAATGCTGATGTTTGCTGTGAGCTTGCGAGTACATTCAAAGTGCTCACCTGGCGTGTCATGCCAGTTTGCAGGTCATGCCGTGATTGCTTGCTTGCCGAGGATCCTGTGCTTGCGATCTAGGATACGCGTTCTAGCCAGAGTCCCTGCGGAGTGGAGTCCATCACCGCCGTCGTTGTTCCGCTGCCAAGAGAGTTACTCCGCTGTTAGCATAGAGCTACCCCGGGTAGGCGTAGTGTCGCCGTGCTGATGTAATCCATGTACCCTTTGTAACCATATTCATTGAAATAAAGAGCTGATTTGTTCTATGCCAACAGTGCCGTATTCCAGAAGACTTGTCTCTGGGCTGGAATACGGGGCGTTCCGGTTTCCTCTGAGCCGGGGTGCCACAGAAGTTGGTCTGCTGAGTTGTTCAAAAACTCTGGTTCTTCAACTCCAAGGTTTTCACCTTCTGAAAATAATCAAAAACAGCAAAGAAAAATATCAAGCAACACTGTTTAATGTTCCAGAAATTCTGTGAGTAAAATAAAAATGTGAAACTTGGTGGAAAAATAGAGCATTGAGGTGTGGACCCAATGCAAAAAGAATCATTTGAATTGGACCTTTCTGTTAAAAGTTATTAACAGTCAAAGGTCTCTGTTACATCAGTTTTGTTTAAAAATCAAATAAAACAAAACGGAGTAACTGGGCCGGCCCACGTCGATAATGCACTGGCCCAGGGCCACTTACCCCTTCATTTCAAACGAAACAGAGGAGGAAGAGGAGGCCGAGGGGGAGGCGGCACTCCGGCGAGCAGCACCGGCGATCTGGGCGGGATGGAGGGAGCTCGGAGAGGCGGTTCGCCTCGTACCCGTGGCGTGGCCGGGGATGCAGTGACGGCGTCGCCCCCTTCTTCTCCGGCGGCCGGCACTTTCGGGCGTCAGCGAACTCGTCTATTCCGGCGAGGATTGGCCACGACGATGGGTCGGGGAGCTCCACGGGACCTCACTGAGCTCACTGGTGGTCGTGGTGGAGGCGGAGGTGGATCAGAGAGGGTATGAGGAAGAGAGGGCGGGCGGCGGAGCTCCGGTCGAGCTCGAGGCCAGGGGCCTCTATGCTTCGATTGGGGCTGCCAAGAGGAGCTTGGGTGGAGGAGGAGAGGGGTGAGGAACTCTGGGAGGCCGGGGAGGGGCTTTTATAGGCGGGGGAGCCGAGCGGCGATCTCTCCCGAACAATGGCGATGCGGGCCATGGCGACGGCGCTCGTACGCCTCGCTGGCTGGACGCGAGCGGCGACGAGACCGGAGAGGGCAGAGGGAGCATTCAATGCGGAGAGGACGAGGCGGGGAGAAGAGGACGCGCCGCACGTACAGTGTGGTCACGGGCCGAACATGGCGGCGGTGACGCGGCGGTCGGCGAGGGCCTCTTCGGCACAGGTGAGGTGACCTGAGGGGCTACGCGGCAGCCAGGGACCTAGTCGGCACGCGTGGACAAGCCATAGTGGCGAGGGAGCAGAGGGACGCGATGGCTCGGGCACGGGTGCTGCGCAGCGCGCGGCGACAGCCATGCCAGGCCCGTGCTCACCACGCCATCTTGCGCTCCACGGCCACGTTGCCCTGGCGACCTTGTCTGGCATGTCGACCATGGTCCATTCACATCACCTGAGGCTCTGGTTTGGCTTGAAGTGGTCTGTGCTGAGAGGTTTCATCAACAACAGTTCCTGACAGAAACATGGAGGGGCTTCTGGAGCTTAGGAGAAGATGAGGGGGAGCCAATGAGCTTGTCTGGTGTGATTCTGGTTGAATGAACGACAAGCTGACCAAGTTTGAGCTCATTTGGTTGAAGTTTGAGGGTAGCTCATGTGAAATGCACAAAACTGGCCTGAATCTGCAAATGGAAGTACTGATCAAAAGATAATTCTTGTAGAGCTGAAAATTTGTGGAGAGTGCTCATTTGGTGTTGTCTCATTGCTGTAAAAATTTGGTAGCAATTGGACAAACCAAAAATGCACTTCCTTCACAATGGCTGGTTCTGGACAGAGAGGAAAATGGATTTTTAAGCAAAATATTTGAACATGACCAAGGAATGTTTTTGAAGATTTGGTGGAGATATGGTCCAAGGGATTTTTAGGAATTAATTGAGAAGTTTAGGAGCATCAAAACTATAGGTTGCTTCACAACCTATGCCAATGCCCTAATTTCCCAATTAAAAGAAAAAAAAGCTTTTGAAAATGATTTGAATGGAAATTTGAGTACTTGAGGTTCCTGGCAGAACATTTGCAAGATGATGAGGCTAGGAACCACTTGGCAAAGATTCAAAAATGACCAAGTCCATGTGAAAGAATTTGAAATCCATTCAAATTCAAATAAAGTCAAGTCAAATTTTGAAAAGAAAAAGTTGGCAAAAATCAGGGTGTCACAAACCTACCCCCCTTAGAATGAATCTCGTCCTCGAGATTCGGTTGCTCAGGGAACAAATAGGAATAGGCAGGTCTTAGGAAGTCTTCTCTCTCCCAAGTAGCCTCTTCTTCCGTGTGGTGTTCCCACAGCACCTTATAGAACCTTATTGTCTTGCTTCTCGTGATTCTCTCCATCACATCCAAGATCTTAACTGGCTTTTCCTCGTATGTCAGGTCCTTTGCCAATTCCAATTCACTCATGTCTGCTTGTTTAGCTGGGGGTGCAATGCATTTTCTTAGCTGTGAGATGTGAAACACATCATGCACATCCGACAGTGCTGGTGGCAGCTCTAGCTGGTAAGCAACTCTCCCTTTCCTAGCAGTCACTAGGAAAGGACCAATATATCTCGGGGCTAACTTCCCTCGGGTTCCAAACCTTTTTACTCCCTTCATAGGAGTTACCCTTAGATAAGCATAATCTCCTGGTTCAAAGGTTACTTCCCGATGCTTCGGGTCGTAATAGCTCTTTTGGCGTGATTTGGCTGCTCGCAAGCGCTCTTTTATGTCCTTGACCTGTCTTTCTGCTTCGAGCATCAAGTCTATCCCAAAGATACGACTGTCTCCTGTCTGAGACCAGTTCAGTGGTGTGCGGCACTTCCGTCCGTACAAAGCCTCGAAAGGCGACATCTTGAGACTGGCTTGGTAGCTGTTGTTGTAGGAGAATTCTGCGTATGGCAGACTATCCTCCCACTTGGGTCCATGAGAAAGTGCACATGACCGAAGCATATCTTCCAATATTTGATTTACTCGCTCGGTCTGTCCATCTGTTTGAGGATGATACGCTGTGCTGTGCTTCAGCACAGTGCCCAAAGCTTGATGTAGCCGATACCAGAATGCTGAGGTAAAGAGGGAACCTCTATCTGAAGTGATAGTCATAGGTACCCCATGCAGACTTACGATCCGGGACATATATAGCTGTGCCAGCTGATTGGCCGTGTAAGTGGTCTTCACGGGGATGAAGTGAGCCACTTTTGTAAGTGTGTCCACTATGACCCAGATTGCGTCATTACCTTTTGCGGACTTAGGTAGTCCCACGATAAAATCCATGCATATATCATCCCATTTCCATTGGGGTACTGGTAACGGTTGCAGCAGTCCGGCTGGTTTTTGGTGTTCTGCCTTTACTTTGTTGCAAACATCACAACATGCGACATAATATGCAATGTCGTTCTTCATTCCAGGCCACCAAAATGTCTTCTTTAAGTCTTGGTACATCTTAGTACCACCTGGATGAATTGAGTAGGCAGATTCATGTGCTTCCTTAAGTATCTGCTGCCTCAAGTTATTTCGGTCGGGCACACAAATTCGATTCTTGAACCATACGGTTCCTTGTTCATCCTCCCGGAAGGACTTGTCCTTCCCTTTCTGAATCAATCCTTTAATTTCTCGGATTCCTTCATCCGTCTTTTGGGCTTCTTGGATTTCCTCCATCAAGGTTGGCTTAATCTCCAACGTGTTTGGAGTCATAGGACCACATAGTATCAAGTTAAGTTTAGCAAACTCTTCGCGTAAACTTTGGTTCATACCCTCCACTAGAGCATTTACGACAGCTTGCTTCCTGCTCAAGGCGTCTGCAACTACGTTCGCCTTGCCTGGATGATAGTTGATACCAACATCATAATCTTTGACAAGCTCAAGCCATCTGCGTTGCCTGAGGTTCAGGTCGGGTTGCGTGAAGATATACTTAAGACTCTTGTGGTCTGTATATACCTCACACCTTTGACCAATCAAATAGTGTCTCCAGATTTTCAAGGCATGCACTACTGCGGCTAGCTCCAGGTCATGAGTGGGATAATTTTCCTCATGAGGTCGTAGCTGTCGTGATGCATAAGCCACAACCTTTCCTTCTTGCATAAGTACACATCCAATCCCACGTCTGGACGCATCGCAGTAAATGTCAAAACTCTTATAAATATCAGGGAGGACTAGAACAGGGGCTGTTGTCAGCCTTGTCTTCAATTCCTTGAAGCTGTCCTCACACTCAGTGGTCCAGATAAACTTCTGGTTCTTCTTTAATAGCTCTGTCATAGGCTTGGCTATTTTTTAAAAGCCTTCAATGAAGCGGCGGTAGTATCCCGCCAATCCAAGGAAACTACGGATTTCTGTCACCGTAGCTGGTGTCTTCCAATTTAAGACAGCCGTAACCTTGCCAGGGTCAACGGCTATACTATTTTCCGACAAGATGTGCCCAAGAAATCCCACCTCCTTGAGCCAAAATTCGCACTTGCTGAATTTGGCGTATAATTGATGGATTCTCAATCTTTCCAGAACAGCTCGAAGGTGTTGCTTATGCTCCTCTTCATCCTTAGAGTATATGAGTATATCGACGATGAACACTACCATGAACTTATCCAGGAAGTCCATGAAAACTTTGTTCATCATGTTCATAAAGTATGCGGGAGCATTTGTCAGCCCGAACGCCATGACTGTGAATTCATATAGTCCATAGCGAGTAGTAAATGCTGTTTTGGGGATATCTTCTTCGCGGATCTTCAATTGGTGATATCCCGTCCGAAGATCAATCTTTGAAAATACCCGGGCTCCACTTAATTGATCAAATAGATCATCAATTCGCGGCAGCGGGTACTTATTCTTGATAGTTACCTCATTGAGCTGTCGATAGTCTACGCACATCCGTAGACTCCCATCTTTCTTCTTCACAAACAGTACTGGTGATCCCCATGGTGAAATGCTGGGACGAATGTATCCCTTCTGAAGCAACTCGTCTAGCTGCTTTTTCAACTCGGCCAGCTCCGGACCTGGCATTCGATAATACTTCTTGTATATGGGGGCTGTGCCAGGAACTATTTCAATGGCAAACTCCAGTTCTCTATCTGGCGGCATTCCTGGTAATTCCTCCGGAAACATGTCCGGAAATTCACATACCACCGGAATCAAGTTCATATCAGTGGCAGTGGTGTGATATGCTGAGCCTTTTCTAGTTATCATTCGACTGGCTAGGAATTGGATCATCTGTCCAGCGGGGTTTACCAACGTTACCGTTCTGGTGGCACAGTTAATGCACACCTGGTGCGGGGTTAACCAATCCATTCCCAGAATTATATCCAATCCTGGGGAATCGATAGCAACCAAGGTGGCTGGAAATTGTACTCCATGAATGGAGATTTCTAGGCCCCTATATACAATATTGGTTCTGAGCATGGAACCGGGGGATTGTATCACCATGATTTTGTCCAAAACCGATGGGGAAAGATTATGCAAGTTGGCAAAACTCCGAGAAATGAACGAATGGGAAGCCCCGGAATCAAACAAAATAAGTGCAGGTATGTTATTAACAGTAAACATACCAAGTACGATGTCGGGGGCTTCGCATACTTCCTCGGCTGAGATGTGATGGACGCATCCGTGATGGACATTGCGGCGTCCAAGGTGGTTAACCTGCGACTTGGGGTCTGTTGGCTGCTTTCCAGCATTGGCAGGACACTGTTTAGCATAGTGCCCGCTCTGTCCGCAGGTGAAGCAAGTATTGTTGCGGCGACAGTCTTCCGCAACAGGCTGCTTGCCGAGGGCTTTAGTCTGGGTGCCGAGCTTGTTGTTGTTACCGTTGTTGTTCCACGCAGGCTTGCTCTCTGTTGGGACAGGTTGCCAACTGTGCAACTTCTGAGCATATGGTTCCTTATTATCCTTCTTTGGCTCGAATTTTCTTTTATGCTCATTGTTTACAAGCTTGTGTTCACGTTCGGCGATGTAGGCCTTGTTCACCAGTGTCTGGAAATCAGCAAAATCCAACATACATAACTGGCACCGGAGGGCATGATTCAGTCCCCCGAGGAAGCGGTCTATCTTCCTTTCCTCCGTATCCACATCGTGAGGTGAGTATCGAGCCAAGTTATTGAACTTGTTCAAGTATTCTGCCACAGTCATACTCCCTTGCGTGAGGGACAGAAATTCCTTCTGCTTGATCTTCATAATTCCCGTGGGGATATGGTATTTGCGGAACAATTCCTTGAATCGCTCCCAAGTGATTTCTTCTCCGGTTGGCCACGTTAGCTTAGTATTATCCCACCAGATTGCGGCGGGACCTTCAAGATAGTGGGTAACAAATGGAACCTTGTCCGCTTCATCGCAGCGGGCATTTTCCAGTTTCTTCTCCATTGTTCTAAGCTAGTCATCTGCCTCAATAGGATCAACGGCCTGGCCAAAGCTAGGCGGTTTGGTCCGCTGAAAATCTGTCAGCTTAGAGTGCACCCCGTTACCATTGTTTCGACCAACCACTGTCTGCATAGTTCTGAGGAACTCCATAAAGTCCTGGTTCCTCTTCTCTTCAAACATCCTCATGATTTGTTCAGTTGTAGGTGCTTGTGGTGGTGGAGGCGGTAAGTCTTCGGGCTCTTACCCTGCCTGTCTGGCTGAGCGACGGACTGGGGTTCCATCACTGCCTTGACTGCCACTGCCTCTCTTCATCTTGATTTTGTTCCCAAAGCAAATACCGAATCGATGAGCAAGATCCATAAGGGTAAAATATAATTATGTGACACCCAAAAGAAATCATTAAGCAACGGCGAATAACAACATAATTATACAAGACCTCCCAACATAATACATGGCAAGCTAGTAGTGGATAACATGATAAACTGCTCAAACGGCAGTTGACAAATGCAATGATGCATGCATAATTACTCCAACTCTAGTCTAGTGGCGTCGATGGCACGGACACTGCTCTTCTGAAGAGTCATCATCAGACCCTGAGTCTGAGTCTGAGTCAGAACTGATGATGTGGGTTGCTAGGTCAAAGGAAACACGACGACGCTGACGAGACGTCTCCCCTTCCGCAGAAAAGGAAGCGCGTCGCCTCAGCATCGGCGGAGCAGGAGTGGCGAGGAGCGAGGCCCACTCAGCTGGGGTCTCACGTCGGCTATCAGACGATATGCCTGATGGCCCAGAGGAACTAGAAGGCACGCTAAACATATGTGGGGGTGGAACTGGTGGCGAATACACTGGTGGAACTACAGGATGGGGTGCGGGAGTCACTGCAGCAAGTGCCTCCTGCACACGATTAAGCTCCACAGCCAAGGATATGATCATGCGGTAACTGGCGTGAATATACTGGGATAACACACCAGCGGCACGATCAACCTCCGGATCGGTGGGTGAGAAAATGACTCGCCCTATCGTAGGGGACAGGGTGGGGTAATGGAAGAAACCTGGGTGTGTCTGCATCTGGACCTCGTGATAGCGCAAGTCGGTGATGGCCTCCATGGCAGCAAACTGGATCGCCAACTCCGGAGTAGAAGCTACTCCACCCTTAGCAGAGCGAGAAGAGCTTCCAATATCCGAGGTCGCGGTCAAGTAGGCCACTGCATGGTACTCATCCACTGACTCCGCCAGCTGATCCCGATACACCTGGTACACCGGGTCTTCTTCGTAGGGATACAGCCGAAGCCAGACACAGCGAGGCAGAGCTGAGAAAGAGTGGGGCTCTGGCTCATAGGTGAAATGGAATGGAACCGGTGCCATCTACACTCACCATGAAAAGAGTTAGTAATATAAGGATGCATGATGCATGATATGCGCAAACAAATGCAACAAGCAATATGCACACTCAAGGTCCTATACTACTCGCAGTTCTAGCGCGTGTTACCTAGGGTGTCCTACAGTCAGCACGACTCTGATACCAAGTGCTGTGGCACCCTGGCTCATAGAACCGGAATGCCAGTGTTCCAAGCCCAGAGATCATTGTCTTCTGGAAACACTCAACATCTTGGCAACAGAAACATAGCTAACTTTTATTGATAATAAAGAGTACAAGCTTACAAGACCCTCGAGGCCAGAGCACAACAAGTGCTATACAGTATGTACATTATTTATCAAACATGATGGGCCTCGGCATAACTTAGCGATACTACAGCGGAAAGCTAAAGCGTAGCGGAATATGGCAGCAACTCCATCCACAGGGACACTGCCGTGGACACATCCTAGGCATTATAACACGAACCTCCAAGACCTGCGTCTTAGTCTTCTCCTGCATCTGGCATGATACGCCAGGTGAGTACTTTGAATGTACTCGCAAGCACATGACAACCAAATAATGCAGCAAGTAATAGCATGGCAATAAACATGTTGAGTCTTAAATGCTGAGATCACGGTCATGAACTTACTCATATCCGGGTTGCTTCACAACCCACGGAGTACTCCACCTCACTGAGTACTTCCGCACATAAGACAAGTTCTTTCAGCAGTATCATTATTACGGTTGATCTCCTACGGAGGTCTGGACGGGCTGTCCAATTCCGTGGACACGGCTATTCGAATAGATTTAACACTCTGCAGAGGTTGCGCACTTTACCCACACTATGGAGCACTGACCTCGTGATCCCATTCGAGTGGACCAGCGTTGCTCTAACGAAACCTGCCTGACCCGTGACTCTCCCATCGTACCACCGGCAATCGCACTCCCTCGGAGTCAAGCCTTGGGTGGCCCCTTGTCACCTCGTGACACCTGCCATCGTTGTGGCCAAACTATACTGTCCCAAACGGGGACGCCGACACAAAACTCAACTGGGCTCACAAGGTTATCGCCACCTACCGGGCCAGGGTAGCGCGCACGCATAACCTTCCCTGTCGGGTAGTACCGATGAAAGAGCACGCGATCAGACCAAGTCAAGGCCGTCCCATACCGGCAAATTTGGTTGCACGGATAAGTCCGGACAGGTGACTCAAGATCAACCATGAAATATCTAATCCCCGAATAATATTTCCGTCATGGCTGACACTCCGATAACCAGTATGCTTAAGCCAGTGCTACTAATTCATCTCTACGAACTGCCGGATGAACTCCAAAATAATCATAGACAGTGATCTCAACATCACAATATCAACAAGTGGGTAAGCTACTAGTCACTAATAATCCGGTACTCAACATGGTAGTCACCTATCCGAGAATTAACTCGATCATTGCATAATCCAATTCATTTCACAGATACTCATACTTGCTGATAAAGCAAATAGTCAAACTATGACATTGCAATGCGATGATGCAGATGAGAGTTGTGGCTTGCCTTGTTCTGCTGAGTTGTTTAAAAACTCTGGTTCTTCAACTCCAAGGTTTTCACCTTCTGAAAATAATCAAAAACAACAAAGAAAAATATCAAGCAACACTGTTTAATGTTCCAGAAATTCTGTGAGTAAAATAAAAATGTGAAACTTGGTGGAAAAATAGAGCATTGAGGTGTGGACCCAATGCAAAAAGAATCATTTGAATTGGACCTTTCTGTTAAAAGTTATTAACAGTCAAAGGTCTCTGTTAAATCAGTTTTGTTTAAAAATCAAATAAAACAAACGGAGTAACTGGGCCGGCCCACGTCGACAATGCACTGGCCCAGGGCCAGTTACCCCTTCATTTCAAACGAAACAGAGGAGGAAGAGGAGGCCGAGGGGGAGGCGGCACTCCGGTGAGCAGCGCCGGCGATCTGGTCGGCGGGAGGGGCTGGCGATGGGCGGGATGGAGGGAGCTCGGAGAGGCGGTTCGCCTCGTACCCGTGGCGTGGCCGGGGATGCAGCGACGGCGTCGCCCCCTTCTTCTCTGGCTGCCGGCACTTTCGGGCGTCAGCGAACTCGTCTATTCCGGCAAGGATTGGCCACGGCGATGGGTCGGGGAGCTCCACGGGAACTCACTGAGCTCACTGGTGGTCGTGGTGGAGGCGGAGGTGGATCAGAGAGGGTAGGAGGAAGAGAGGGCGGGCGGCGGAGCTCCGGTCGAGTTCGAGGCCAGGGGCCTCTATGCTTCGATTGGGGCTGCCAGGAGGAGCTTGGGTGGAGGAGGAGAGGGGTGAGGAACTCTGGGAGGCCGGGGAGGGGCTTTTATAGGCGGGGGAGCCAAGCGGCGATCTCTCCCGAACAATGGCAATGCGGGCCATGGCGACGGCGCTCGTACGCCTCGCTGGCTGGACGCGAGCGGCGACGAGACCGGAGAGGGCAGAGGGAGCATTCAATGCGGAGAGGACGAGGCGGGGAGAAGAGGACCCACCGCACGTACAGTGTGGTCACGGGCCGAACATGGCGGCGGTGACGCGGCGGTCGGCGAGGGCCTCTTCGGCACAGGTGAGGTGACCTGAGGGGCTACGCGGCAGCCAGGGACCTAGTCAGTACGCGTGGACAAGCCATAGTGGCGAGGGAGCAGAGGGACGCGATGGCTCGGGCACGGGTGCTGCGCAGCGCGCGGCGACAGCCATGCCAGGCCCGTGCTCACCACGCCATCTTGCGCTCCACGGCCACGTTGCCCTGGCGACCTTGTCTGGCGTGTCGACCATGGTCCATTCACATCACCTGAGGCTCTGGTTTGGCTTGAAGTGGTCTGTGCTGAGAGGTTTCATCAACAACAGTTCCTGACAGAAACATGGAGGGGCTTCTGGAGCTTAGGAGAAGATGAGGGGGAGCCAATGAGCTTGTCTGGTGTGATTCTGGTTGAATGAACGACAAGCTGACCAAGTTTGAGCTCATTTGGTTGAAGTTTGAGGGTAGCTCATGTGAAATGCACAAAACTGGCCTGAATCTGCAAATGGAAGTACTGATCAAAAGATAATTCTTGTAGAGCTGAAAATTTGTGGAGAGTGCTCATTTGGTGTTGTCTCATTGCTGTAAAAATTTGGTAGCAATTGGACAAACCAAAAATGCACTTCCTTCACAATGGCTGGTTCTGGACAGAGAGGAAAATGGATTTTTAAGCAAAATATTTGAACATGACCAAGGAATGTTTTTGAAGATTTGGTGGAGATATGGTCCAAGGGATTTTTAGGAATTAATTGAGAAGTTTAGGAGCATCAAAACTATAGGTTGCTTCACAACCTATGCCAATGCCCTAATTTCCCAATTAAAAGAAAAAAAGCTTTTGAAAATGATTTGAATGGAAATTTGAGTACTTGAGGTTCCTGGCAGAACATTTGCAAGATGATGAGGCTAGGAACCACTTGGCAAAGATTCAAAAATGACCAAGTCCATGTGAAAGAATTTGAAATCCATTCAAATTCAAATAAAGTCAAGTCAAATTTTGAAAAGAAAAAGTTGGCAAAAATCAGGGTGTCACAACACACTGTCAGCTAACCTCGGAATTCATCAGTTATAAATACCAGGAACATATAGCCAAGGATTCAACCATTAAAGTTAAGTTGTTGATGAGTTGGGTTGAAGATAAGTTCAGATATAAGGTCAAGTACGGGAAGACATGGAAGGCCAAGCAAGTCGCTCTTAGAATATTGTACGGTGGATGGGAAGAGGCGTACAACATGCTACCCAGGTTGCTGGGAGCAATGTCGTATAGAAACCCAGGAATGTACCACTATGTCCAAGATATTGAAGAAGTGTTCCGTCGTGCCTTTTGGACGTTTGGCCCATGCATTGCAGCTTTTGAGCATTGTCGTCAGGTTTTGTTTATAGATGGGACATTCTTGATAGGCAAATACAAGGGCACACTCATGATAGCAATGGAACATGATGCTAATGATCATGTATTGCCTGTGGAATTTGCTTTGGTCTCCGTGGAGAACCAAGACAATTGGGAATGGTTCATGAGACTTGTTAGGAGCATGGTCATTCCTCTGAATAGGGAGGTATGCATCATATCTGATTGGCACCAAGGCATATTGAAGGCCGTGGATATTCACATTCCAGGGCATGCGAGGCTTCACCACCGACGGTGTATGAGGCACTTCATTGCAAACTTTTACAGGGCTTGTAAGAACAAGGATCTTACCTCCGCATGTGTAGCCTTCTCTGTTCAGTCATTCACGAGACGGTTGAACAAAATCTATGAGAAGGCAAACGAAGGTGGGAAATATTTCTTAGAAAGGAATATTGATGAGAGAAACAAGTGGTCACGGGCATGTGACGAAGGAGGCATGAGATATGGTGACATGACAAGCAATCTTGTTGAGTGCTTCAACTTTGTCTTGAAGGGTGCCCGTCAGTTGCCGGTGACGGAAATAGCGGAATATACCTTTTACAAGCTAAATGAGTATTTTCTGAAGCACTCCGATGAAATCAAGAAGTTGATTGCTGGTAGTGAGAAGCCTCCCAATGAAATTTATCCGAAGAAGGTTGCCAAGTGGCTGGAGTTTCAGAGAGACAAGTTAGCCATCCAGCGAGTCACTTGTTTCGATAATGTTGAAATGAAATACCAAGTGGATGAGCTAGGTGGGACAACCAAAGATGGACAATCATATGGTGGTCACTCATTTAAGGTAGCTCTTCGGACACGACATTGCACTTGTGAGCGGCCTAGTAAGTACCACTGGCCATGCTCACACATCATGACGGCAGCCCGCACCAGAAATTTGCCCGTCTCTGATGGAGTAGTTGTGAGGTTGCATGAATTCAACTTGCAAACTCATAAGTTAACATGGGCGTCTAGATTCCACCCTTTTCTAGACGCATCGCAATGGCCAGAGTATCATGGTCCTAACATTAGGCCCGATCCAGAGATGATGGTACAACCCAAGGGTCGAAGGAGAACAAAGCGATACAGGAATGATATGGAAAAACTCATGAGCACTAGAGAGTTTGGTAGTGGACATTTCATGGAGCCATGTGATAGGAATGAATGCGGTGGTTGCAATGAAATGACACACAACAAAAGGACTTGCAAAACAAACAAAACTTCAAAAGCGCACAATGCTTCTACTAGTGATGTCGGTGACAGATGTGGTTCAAGTGGTGGTGGCCGAGGTTCTGGTGGTGGACTTGGTGGTGGCCGAGGATCCGGTGATGGACTTGGTGGTGGCCGAGGATCCGGTGATGGAATTGGTGGTGGCCGAGGTTCCGATGATGGACTTGGTGGTAGCCGAGGTCCCGGTGGTGGACCTGGTGGTGGCCGAGGTTCCGGTGGTGGACTTGGATCGTTTTAGGCGCTAGTTGCTTATGCTTTAGGCCGTTCATCGTTTTGGCTTCAGTGGCGGCGATGGAGGCATTGAATAAAGAATCTTCATATCCTTCCCTTACAAGGAGATAGGCTCTATGGTTGAGGATGGATTTGGAAATCAATTTGTTCAAGTAAGGATGACGTGGCAGTGGCGGTATCCTCATGGTGGACTTGTGTCCTCGGGCTTCGCCTTTGTGTCGGTGTTTTCTCTAGTGTCGGCCCAGAGGTAGTCAGGAGTAGATGCAGATTGTGGTCTGCATTGGTGGCATCTCGAAGATGATGGATTGTGTGTTAGGTTCGTGGTTCGTGGATGGTAGGTACGGTTTTCTCCTCCGACGTCTTAGTCATGTGGGAGTGTCAGATCTGGAGTTCGATGGCTTGTCCGATTTTTTGCCCCGGTCTAATTCGTTCAACGGTAATGGTTTCGGCTTGGGTGAGTCACCTTGGAGGTCCGCAAAGCTACATATCAGTGATGGAGCCGCGTCGAGCTCAGATAACGAGGTATTTCGTCGTTTCTTTTTCCTTTGGTGGTTATTGTGGTGGTGCCAGAGGGAGGTGACGAAATTTGGTGTCAAGCTCAAAGGATTCTTCGGTTTTGTTTGTCCTTCTTGGTGGGGTCCCTTTCTGCAAAATGTTTTGTTATTTTTTTTTCAATTTTATCAGGTCGCTGTGTAACATGGCTTGTACATGAACATTTTTTTTGAACACACTACTAACGCAGACGCTCATACATACATGCATACACTCACCCCTATGAATGCCCACAAGCACACCCTACCCCTATGAGCAACTTTGAGAGACTGAGCCGGCATATCATCTTGAGATTTACGAAGTCACCGTAGATGCTTTGTCGTCAACGGGAACATCTCCTCACACTGAAAGCACATCGCCGAAAATCCTGAAATAAATCCAAGAATAATGCGAGCACCAGGACTTGAACCCCGGTGGACTGGGGATACCACTGTCCCTCTAACCATCCAACCACAGGTTGGTTTGCTTGTACAATGAACATTATGATATAGATGAGACATGTATTACCATGCAAAAAATCTATATTTTGATAAGATTTGTTTTGATCTGAGTATAAGTATTAGAAGCCAGGAAAGTTTTGATTTAGTTGAGGTTTTGATTTAGCTGTACCTTTCTAAAGCGTATGATCGGGTTGATTGGAGATTCATGGAATAAGTGATGCAAAAGATGGGCTTTGCGGACCGGTGGGTGAGGTGGATTATGACTTGTGTGACCTCGGTTCGTTATTGTGTAAATCTGAATGGAGCCCTCTCAGATTCATTTGCACCGTCGTGCGGGCTTCGGCAGGGAGATCCTCTTTCCCCGTTTTTGTTCCTTTTTGTGGTTGATGGTCTGGCTACGCTTTTGAAACAAGGTGTTAATGCTCGAAGTTCGGCGCCAGTGCGTGTGTGTCCTCGGGCGCCAGGCATCTCACATCTCTTGTTTGCAGATGACACATTATTGTTTTTTCCAGGCTACTGAGCAAGAGGCTTTGAATGTCAAAGAAGCACTAGCAAAATATGCACAGGCCATTGGACAATTGATCAACCCGCAGAAGTGTTCTATCCTCTTTGGTGAGCATTGTCGTGTGGATGACCGGGAGGCTGTTATTCGTGTTTTGGAGGTGCAACAACATTGTTTTGAGGAATGCTACCTGGGTCTTCCTACTCCAAGGGGGCGCATGTCTAAGGATAGGTTCCAAAACTTGCAGCAAAAGTACATCAAGAGAATGATTGACTGGGATGGCTGTCAGCTTGCTCAGAGTGGAAGAGAAGTCCTCATAATATCAATCGCCCAAGCGATCCCCACATATGTTATGAGTGTGTTTAAACTTCCGGCGTCCACTTGTGAGGACCTCATGAGAAAGATACGGAATTTCTTTTGGGGAGTTGAGAAGGGGAAGAGAAAGATGCATTGGCCTGCTTGGATCCATTTGATAAAACCAAAGGCGCAAGGGGGGCTTGGCTTCCGTGACCTATGCCTGTTTAACCAAGCTTTGCTCGCTCACCAAGCATGGAGGCTCTTGACCAATCCGGGTAGTTTGTGTGCTTGTCTTTTGAAGGCGAGGTACTACCCTAATGGAAGCTTGGAAGATACAGTTTTCTCAGGAGGAGCTAAAGCGACTTGGCAGGCAGTTGAACACGGGCTGCAACTTCTCATGTCCGGCTTAGTATGGCACGTGGGGAACAGCAGGTCCATTTGAATTTGGCGAGACCGATGGATTCACGAGATAGGAGAGGACGACCGGTGACACCACAAGGCCGAAGCCGTCTCCGCCGAGTGTCTGAGCTGTTGGATAATCATGGTGGACGGCGTATGGACGTTATTCATGACACGTTCCTTCCGGTGGATGCAGAGGAGATTGCCAAAATTCAAACTTCACCTCGCATGTTTGAGGACCTTCTTGTGTGGGGACCAGAGCGGAATGGTTGCTTCACGGTACGGAGTGCTTATCGACTTTCTTTGGAGGATCATCTTCAGTCCTATTCAGTCACGGCGAGCAGGGCACTGGATGGGCGACGAGCCATCTGGGCTTCTATATGGAGGTGCCCTGCTCCTCCTAAGGTTCGCACCTTCACTTGGCATTTGATCACAGATTTTCTACCTATGTGGGTTAATAAAAAATGGCGCGGTTTGGAAGTCTTTGACCACTGCCCCCTCTGCGTGATGGAGCCGGAGGACACGTTTCATTAATTTTGCATATGTCCTAGAGCGGTGGCACTTTGTCAAACGTTGGCAGAACACTGGCGGATCCCCCTGCCGGCGTCGTTTTAGCGGACGGGCTCGGAGTGGCTTGCCCAAACACTTTGTGACCTACTGGACACAGAGAGAATGGAGCTCATGATGACACTATGGCGTTGTTGGCACGTTTGTAATGAGATAACACACCATAAGCAGCCGCCCCCAGTCGAAGCATCTAGGAGGTATCTTCTAAGCTACATGGACTCACTAATTGGTGTGCAGAACAACCCAGGTGCTGATCCAGTTAAAGGAAAGCAAGTTGTGGATGTGGTGACACCCAGCAAGCCATTACCACATGCTCAGCCCATCAATGGTGCCCCACCTAGGTGGTCTCCTCCGTTTGAAGGATGGGCAAAATTGAACGTTGACGGATCATTCTGCGCCACATCGGGAACTGCGGGGGCGGGCATGATTCTGCGCGGCTCCACCGGCGACATCATTTTCTCATCTTGTAGAGAGTTGCGTACATGTGCAGAACCATTGGAAGCTGAGCTCTCAGCTTGCATGGAGGGTATCAACCTGCAATGGACGGAGATGCCGATAGAAGTGGAGACGGACTGCCTTGTCACTCTTAACATGATTAATGGCCTGGACAGGGACCGGTCTTGCTATACCATGTTGGTTGATCAAATTCAAAGGATTTTAGGGTAAGGGAGGATGTTCAAGCTATCTCATGTTCGTAGGGAACATAATGGTGCAAGCCAGTATCTGGCCTCCTTTGGCAGGACAGAAGGTCACACCATGGTGTGGCTTGGTTCATGACCAGGAGACGTCCCTGATATTTGTAAGAATGACTTATGTCAATGAAATAAAATATCCCTTTCACTCATAAAAAAAGAATGGATTTGAGAGTATGGTTGGAGGAGACAAGGAAAGTTTGATTTAGATGAGAGTTTGGTAAATTTTGATTGGCAACGCTTTGCGTCGTGCGACCGGCTAGACTCCAGATCAGGTCATTGTGCCTTCCACTGGATCGGAACAAATGTAAAAAAGTCACTCCCTCATCTCCCTCCTCACGCCCCCTTGTCGGCACCCGACGAGCAAAACCCTTCCCATCAGTGCGCGCCACGGTTTGGCGCGCAGCGTCGGCGCGGAGAGTCGTCCGGAGCGGATGCAGATTGTGGTCTGCATAGCGGCATCTCGAAATGATGGATAGGCTGTTGTTCGTGGTTCTGGATGGTAGGTACGGTTTTTCCTCTCGACTGTCTTAGTTGTTGTGGGAGTGTCAGATCTGGAGTTTTCGATGCTTGTTCCGAGTTTTTGCCCCGTCCTATTCATTCAGACGGTAATGGTTTCGGCTTTGGTGAGTCACCTTGGATGTCTCCAAAGCTTGCTAATCAGTGATATGAGCCCGCGTGAGCTCAGATAACGAGGTATTTCGTCGTTTCTTTTTCCTTTGGTGGTTTTGTGGTGGTGCCAGAGGGAGGTGACGAATTGGTGTCAGCTCAAAGGATTCTTGGTTTTTGTTTGTCCTTCTTGGTGGGGTCCCTTTCTAAAATGTTTTGTTATTTTTTTTTCAATTTTATCATTCGCTGTGTAACATGGCTTGTACATGAACATTTTTTTTGAACACACTACTACGCATACGCTCATACATACTCTGCATACACTCACCCCTATGATGCCCACAAGCACACACCTATCCCCTATGAGCAACTTCAGAGACTGAGCCGGCATATCATCTTGAGATTTACGAAGTCACCGTAGATGCTTTGTCGTCAATGGGAACATCTCCTCCCACTGAAAGCACTTCACCGGAAATCCTGGAATAAATCCAAGAATAATGCGAGCACCAGGACTTGAACCTTGGTGGACCGGGGATACCATTGTGCCTCTAACCATCCAACCACAGGTTGGTATGCTTGTACAATGAACATTATGATATAGATGAGACATGTATTACCATGCAAAAAAAGTTATATTTTGATAAGATTTGTTTTGATATGAGTATAAGTAGGAGAAGGCAGGAAAGTTTTGATTTAGTTGAGGTTTTGATTTAGCTAGACCTTTCTAAAGCGTATGATCGAGTTGATTGGAGATTCATAGAGCAAGTGATGCAAAAGATGGGCTTTGCGGACCGGTGGGTGAGGTGGATTATGACTTGTGACACCTCGGTTCATTATTGTGTAAATCTGAATGGAGCCCTCTCAGATTCATATGCACCGTCGCGCGGGCTTCGGCAGGGAGATCCTCTTTCCCCATTTTTGGTCCTTTTCATGGCTGATGGTCTGGCTGCGCTTTTGAAACAAGGTGTTAATGCTCAAGTTCGCCAGTGTCGTGTGTGTGCCTCGGCGGCCAGGCATCTCACATCTCTTGTTGTGCAGATGACACATTATTGTTTTTTTCCAGGCTACTGAGCAGGAGGCGTTTGAATGTCAAAGAAGCACTAGCAAAATAGCGCAGGCCATGGACAATTGTCAACCCGCAGAAGTGTTTCTATCCTCTTTGGTGAGCATTGTCCGTGTGATGATCGGGAGCGTTATTCGTGTTTTGGAGGTGCACAACATTGTTTTGAGGAATGCTACCCTGGGTCTCCCTACTCCAGGGGGGCATGTCTAAGGATAGGTTCCAAAACTTGAGCAAAGTACATCAGAGAAATGATTGACGGGATGGCTTCGCTTGCTCAGAGTGGAAGAGAAGTCCTCTAAATCAATCGCCAAGCGATCCCCACATAGTTATGAGTGTGTTTAAACTTCCGCGTCCACTTGTGAGGACCTCATGAGAAATGATACGTAATTTCTTTTGGGGAGTTGAGAAGGGGAAGAGAAAGATGCAGTTGCATGCTTGGATCCATTTGATAAACCAAAGGCGCAAGGGGGGCTTGGCTTCCGGACCTCGCCTGTTTAACCAGCTTTGCTTCGCTCCCAAGCTGGAGGCTCTTGACCAATCCGGTAGTTTTTGTGTGCTTGTCTTTTGTAAGAGGTACTACCCTAATGGAAGCTTGGAAGAACGTTTTCTCAGGAGGAGCTCGCGCCTTGGGCAGGCAGTTGAAACACGGCTGCAACTTCTCAGTCCGGCTTAGTATGGCACATGGGGAACGCAGGTCCATTTGAATTTGGCGAGACCGATGGATTCCACGGGATGGGGGATAATGACCGGCGACACCACAAGGCCGAAGCCGACTCCGCCGAGTGTCTGATCTGTTGGATAATCATGGTGGATTGCGTATGGACGTTATTCATGACACGTTCCTTCCGGTGGATGCAGAGGAACATCTCATCACCTTCCCCCATCTATATTCAGCGGTCCACTCTCCCGCAACCCGCTATACCGTCTACTTGAACATGGTGTTTTATGCTTCATATTATTATTCAATGATGTGTTGCCATCCTATGATGTTTGAGTAGATTTTTGTTGTCGTATCGGTGATTGGTGAATAGCTATGATTGGTTTAATTTGCTTGTGGTTATGTTGCTGTCCTTTGGTGCCCATCATATGAGCAAGCGTGTGGATCACACCATAGGGTTAGTTGTATGTTGATAGGACTATGTATTGGAGGGCAAGGGTGACAGCAGCTTCAGCCTATCATAGAAATTGATGCATAAGGATTGGAAGGGGGACCAATATATCTTAATGCTCTATGGTTGGGTTTACCTTAATGAACATTGTAGTTGCGGATGCTTGCTAATAGTTCCAATCATAAGTGCATAGAATTCCATGTAAGGATGACATGCTAGCAGTGGCCTCTTCCCACATAAAACTTGCTATCGCTCTAGTAACGGTAGTCAATTGCTAAGGACAATTCCGCAACTCCTACCCCACTTTTTCCACACATCCGCTATAACTACTTAATTGTTTATTTATCTAACAGACCCTAGTTTTTATTTACATGCTCTTTTATATCTGGCAAACCTATCCCATAACACCTACAAAGTACTTCTAGTTTCATACTTGTTCTAGGTAAAGCGAATGTTAAGCATGCGTAGAGTTGTATCGTGGTCGATAGAACTTGAGGAATATTTGTTCATACCTTAGCTCCTCGTTGGGTTCGACACTCTTAACTTATCGAAAGAGGCTACAATGATCCCCTCTACTTGTGGGTTATCAAGACCTTTTCTTCTGGCGCCATTGCGGGGAGCAAAGCGTGGGTGAATATTCTTGTGTGTGCTTGTTTGCTTTAATCACCAGTAGTTTTATTTCTGTTCTAAAGTTGTTCTCTATCTTTAGTTATGGATATGAACATGAAATACCAAAAAAATTAGGTGTACTTTGCTACTCATGTAGATGGGAACCTCCTAAAAACCCTCGATGCTCGTTATGTGAAAATATTAAACACTACTTTGATACTTGAAAAACCCCATTCAACTTGATAATGGAGACACGTTGGATCAACGTGAATCTTGATGGATTATCGCTTGACTCAAAACGGGAAACTATTTATGGTATCAAATTCATATGTTGCATTGGTATTCCTTGACATTTATGCCGAGATATGATTATACTTGTTGGCTCTAGGATGAAGGCTCCACACTTCCCTTTTCATGTAAATTTAATGATATAAAACCTTGGCTTCTTTATGCTAATGGTATATATGATTACTATGATTGTGAACGAATAGAATAATTTGTTTGTTTTTAAGGGTGCTTATGAATTGAATCTTTGTTTGAAAAGTGTTGAAATTATGATGATGCTGTTTACAGACCTGATTTTTTGCTAACCTTAAATATGCTATGGAATTATGAATATAATGCCAATATTAATGAGTTCATTGAAGAAGTTTTGGCTGTCCAACAAGAGACTAATATTTTGCAGGAATCTAGGAAGAAGAAATTGCATGACACTGTGAGCTCATTAGAAAAAGATGAAGAGAGCGCGAAGACAAAAGGAGGAAAGCAGATTGATCACCCTGCCCACCATTCTAATGAGAGTAACTCTTTATATCCCATACATTGTTTAATTTCCCTTCGTGCGTACCGAAGGATGAATGCTAGTGATAATTGCTATGATCCCTTTGATTCATTTTGAAATATCCCTTTTTGATGACTTGATGCTTGCTATGCTTTGTGCCATGATGCCAATATGAATTATGCTTATGAGATGAACTGCTATAGTTCCTTATGTTAAGAATGAAATTGTTGCTATTCACCCCGCATGATATCCTATTATCTTTTTGAATTCTCGCAACTACACTATATCAGAGAAGTTTGCGGTTATTAAGGATTATATTGATGGGGTGCGTTCTACTATTACACATGATGATTTTGATAGATATAATATGCATGTGCTTGCTGCTCCTACTTGCAGTTATTATGAGAGAGGAACTACATCTCCACCTCTTTATGTTTCCAATACAATAAAATTGCAAGAAACTGTTTATACTATGCATTAGCCTTTACTTTGTGTGCATGAATTGTTTTTTATGACATGCCAATGCATAGGAAGAGAGTTAGACTTAGTCATTGCATGATATAT
Organism: Thinopyrum elongatum; assembly: GCA_011799875.1. NCBI lineage: Eukaryota > Viridiplantae > Streptophyta > Magnoliopsida > Poales > Poaceae > Thinopyrum > Thinopyrum elongatum. Next base: position 577,569,559 of record CM022299.1, read on the forward strand.
GTTGCTTTGTGCTCACTACTAAATCACAAAACATTGTTAATTAAAATTGGCTTTGATATACCTTGGGATCCGGGTGGATCCATTACTTGAGCACTATATGCCTAGCTTAATGGCTTTAAAGAAAGCGCTACCAGGGAGACAACCTGGAAGTGTTAGAGAGTCATTTTATTCTATTGAGTTCTTTTAAAAAGTTTAAAAAAAAAATAAAGTGGGGAACCTAAAACTTTTCAAAAAGAAAAGTGAAAGTAAGAAGGACGAGCACCGTTGATGTGGGCGAGCTCCTTGAACTTTGTTCATGCCCATGGAAACTTTGTAAATCTTGAATTACAAAAACTTTTCAACAAAAATAATTATCCCCTTGTACAAATCCATTGTATTATAAAAATAATGTGCCAAGATTTACCTTTAGGATGTTTAGATTGCTTGTTTGGTGTGTGCAGTGCAAAAACAGAAACTTTGGCTGTAGTGTGTGATTTTTCATTTTTTACTGGAATTCTCGAATGTTTCTGAAATTTTTACAAAATACTTATATGGAATTTTTTTATTTTTTCCTAATTTTTCAGAATTTTTGGAGTTACAGAAATAGGGTAAATGTTCAGATTGCTACAGACTGTCCTGTTTTTGACTGATTCTGTTTTTGATGCATTGTTTTGTGTGTTTTGATGGAACTGTGGATTTTATCATGTGTATAAGCCATGGAGAAGTTAGAGTACAGTAGTTATAATGCAAAAATAAAATATGAATGGGTTTACAACATTACTTAAAGTTTTGTGTGATTGAAGTTTTCAAGTTTTGGGTGAGATCACGATGGATGAAGGAATAAGGAGTGGCGAGAGCTAAAGCTTGGGGATGCCCAAGGCACCCCAAGGTAATATTCAAGAACTCCCAAGCAACTAAGCTTGGGGATGCCCCGGAAGGCATCCCCTCTTTCTTCTAACGACCATCGGTAGTTTTACTTGGAGCTATATTTTTATTCATCACATGATATGCGTAAATTCTTGGAGCGTTGTGTGCTTTTTGATTTTTCTTTTAGTAATGCACCATGCTGGTATGAGATAGTCCTTGGTTGATTTATAGAATGCTTTTTGCACTTCACTTATATCTTTTGAGTATGGCTTTATAGAATGCTTCATGTGCTTCAGTTATATCATTTGAAGTTTGGATTGCCTGTTGCTCTTCACATAGAAAACCGTGATACGTCTCCAACGTATCTATAATTTTTGATTGTTCCATGCTATTATATTATCTGTTTTGGATGTTTTATATGCATTAATATGCTATTTTATATTATTTTTGGGACTAACTAGAGCCTAGTGCCAGTTTATGTTTTTTTCCTTGTTTTTGAGTTTTACAGAAAATGAATATCAAACGGAGTCCAAACGAGCTGAAAATTTACGGTGATTTTTTATGGACCAGAAGAGACCCACGGAGCATAGGAGTGGGGCCAGAAGAGTCCCGAGGCAACCACAAGCCTAGGGGGGCGCCCCCCTAGGGCGCGTCGCCCTGGCTTGTGGGCTCCTCGGGAACCCCCTGACTAGTTTCTGACGCCAAAAATTCCTATAAGTATAGAAACCTCCAGAAAGAAACCTAGATCGGAAGTTCCGCCGCCGCAAGCCTCTGTAGCCACAAAAAACCAATCGGGAACCCGTTCCGGCACCCTACCGGAGGGGGAAACCATCACCGGAGGCCATCTTCATCATCCCGGCGGTCTCCATGATGAGGAGGGAGTAGTTCACCCTCGGGGCTGAGGGTATGTGCCAGAGCTATGTGTTTGATCTCTCTCTCTCTCTCTCTCTCGTGTTCTTGATCTGGCACGATCTTGATGTACCGCGAGCTTTGTTACTATAGTTGAATCATATGGTGTTTTCCCCTCTCTATCTTTTTGTGATGAATTGAGTTTCTACCTTTGAGGTTTCACTATTATCGGATTGAATACTTTTACGGATTTGAGAACACTTGATGTATGTCTTGCGTGGGATACCGATGGTGACAAGGGGGTGTTCTATTGATTCACTTGATGTATGTTTTGGCACTCAACTTGCGGATTCCTGAGGTGACATTGGGGTAATCTATGCATAGGGGTTGATGCACATTTTCGTCCTTGTTTCTCCGATAGAAATCTTGAGGCACTCTTTGAAGTTCTTTGTGTTGGATTGAATATTATGAATCTGAAGTTGTTTGATGCATATCGTATAATTGACCCACAGATACTTGTGGTGACATTGGAGTATCTAGGTGACATTAGGGTTGATTGATGTGTGTCATATGGTGTTATTTTACTACGAACTCTAGGGCTGTTTGTGACACTTATAGGAATAGCTCAATGGATTGATCGGAAAGAATAACTTTGGGGTGGTTTCATACCCTACAAGCAATTTCATCTTATGTTCTCCGCGATAGGAACTTTGGAGTGACTCTTTGTCGCACGTTGAGGGATTGCCATATGATTTAATTATGTTATCATTGTTGAGAGACTTTGCACTAGTGAAAGTATGAACCCTAGTCCTTGTTTCCAAGCATTGCAATACCATTTTTGCTCACTTTTGTTACTTGCTACCTTGCTGTTTTTATATTTTCAGATTACAAAAACCTATATCTACTATCCATATTACACTTGTATCACCATCTCTTCACCGCACTAGTGCACCTATATAATTTACCATTGTATTGGGTGTGTTGGGGACACAAGAGACTCTTTGTTATTTGGTTGCAGGGTTGTTTGAGAGAGACCATCTCTCCTATCCTACGCCTCCCACGGATTGATAAACCTAGGTCATCCACTTGAGGGAAGTTTGCTACTGTCCTACAAAACTCTGCGCTTGGAGCCCAACACGAGTTCTACAGAAGAAGGTTGCGTAGTAGACATCAGCTCTTTTCTGGCGCCGTTGCCGGGAGGTGGTGCTTGAAGGTATATCTTAGATCTTGCAATTGAATCTTTTAGTTTCTTTTTTATCACTAGTTTAGTCTATAAAGAAACTACAAAAAAAAGGAATTGAGGTTGCCTCATATGCTTCATCTTTTTAATGTCTTTCGTGAAATGATGGAAAGGAAAATTGTCTCAAGTGTTAGAGGAAAGTTTAATAAAAATGTTTGGCATAAAATCCTTGATGATAAGCATGATTGCAATGTTGTTAGTATGAATTCTTTGAATATCCATGATGCTAATGATATGCAAAGCTACAAGCTTGGGGATGCTATGTTTGATGAAGATGATATTTTTAGTCCCTCAAGTTTTGATGAGAAAATTTATTATGATGAAAGCATGCCTCCTATTTATGATGATTATGTTGATGAAGGTGGGTTTCGAAGAGTGTCAACTCTAGGTAGTATTGATCCCACTATTTTGGAGGGTGTTGATTCTTATTTTAATAATTATGAAAGTGGATTTGGAGAGGTCATGACTTTATTTAGTGATGAATCCACTATTTTGGAAGAGGTTTCAATTGACTATGAGAACAAAGTTGCTACCTATGATGATTATTGTGATGATATGTGTGACGCCCCCGATTTGACCGTACACTAATCATACACGCAAATGTGTACGATCAAGATCAGGGACTCATGGGAAGATATCACAACACAACTCTAGACATAAATTAAAATAATACAAGCCAGGGGCCTCGAGGGCTCGAATACAAACGAGTCAGCGGAAGCAACAATATCTGGGTATAGACATAAGTTAAACAAGTTTGCCTTAAGAAGGCTAGCACAAATTAGCAATGATCGAAAAGGCAAGGCCTCCTGCCTGGGACCTCCTAACTACTCCTCGAAGTCGAACTCCACGTAGAATCATCTTCGGGATCCTCTGGCTCCTGGACTTCATCATATGATCTCATAACCGGAAAGGGGGAAAAAGAATACAAAGCAACGTGAGTACCATCAAAGTACTCGCAAGAGGATCTACACTACATATGCATCGATATCAATGAAAAGGTAGTATCTGTGGACTGAACTGCAGAATGCCAGAATAAGAAGGGGATAGCTAGTCCTATCAAAGACTACGCTTCTGGCAGCCTCTATCTTGAAGCATGTAGAAGAGAGTAGCTGGTAAATTCACCAAGTAACAACGTATAGCGTAATCCTACCCAGCGATCCTCTCCTCGTCGCCCTGTGGAAGAGCGATCACCGGGTTATCTTTGGAACTTATCTAGGTGTGTTTTATTAAGTATCCGGTTCTAGTTGTCATGAGGTCGGAATACAACTCCAGGTCGTTCGGTTACCGTGGACACGGCTATTCGAATAGATAAATCTTCATTGCAGGGGTGCACCACATTACCCAACATGCTCGATCACTTTGGTCGGACACACTTTCCTAGGTCATGCCCGGCCTCGGAAGATCAACACATTGCAGCCCTACCTAGGCCTAAGAGAGAGGTCAGCACGCCGGTCTAAATCCTATGCGCGCAGGGGTCTTGGGCCCATCGCCCGTTGCACACCTGCACGTTGCGTACGCGGCCGGTGAGCAGACCTGGCAGCCTCCATTACAAAGGAGGGTGCTTTACGCGGTCCAACCCGGCGCGCGCCGCTCAATCGCTAATGTCTAGAAGGCTTCGGCTGATACTACAACGTCAAGTGCCTATAATTGTTCCCGCGTGGTGGTTAGTGCTTATAGGCCAGTGACCAACTCAGATCAAATACCCAATCTCATTAAGCGTGTTATTTTGAAGTAACCGCGGACGCCGACCAGGACCAGGCCCACCTGTCTCCTAGGTGGTCACAACTTGCCCTGTCGCTCCGCCACAAAGATCCACTCAGAGGGCCATCGCGAAAGATGTCCTTTCAGCCCCCCGTCCGTGAATCACTTGCGGGTATTCTACGAGCCGACCCGACTTTAGTCACCACATGTATCATGTATAATATGTATGTATGTATATACCCGTGATCACCTCCCTAGTGATCACGGCCCGATAGTATAGCATGGCAGACGGACAAGTGTAGGGCCACTAATGGAATACTAGCATCCTATACTAAGCATTTAGGATTGCAGGTAAAGGTAACAACAGTAGCAACAATGACAGGCTATGCAACAGAATAGGAGCTATCGAACCAACAACAGTAACATACCTAATGCAAGAATATAAGAGAGAAGAGAGTGGGCGATATCTGGTTGATCAAGGGGGGTTTGCTTGCCTGGTTGCTCTGGCAAGGAGGGGTCGTCGACCCCGTAGTCGATCGGGGCAGCAGCAGTGGCGTCAGTCTCGAAGTCTACCGAAGAGAAGAGGGGGAAGAACAATAAATACAATGCAAACAGTTGCATGACGATGCATGACATGGCAATAAACGGTGCTAGGTGTGTCCTAACGCAGTACTAGGCGATACTGGCGGAGGGGGAAAACATCCAGGAAAGTATTCCCGGTGTTAGGCATTTTCGGACAGATGGACGGAGGGGGACGGTTGCATGTTCGCTATGCTAGGGATGTGTGGTAGACGAACGGAGTGCCTATTCTAATTCGTCTCATCTTTTTGAGCAACTTTCATGTACAAAGTATTTTTATCCGAGTTACAGATTATTTTATATTAATTTTCAAAGTTTTAAATAATTTTATAAATTATTTTAATTCGAAAATTAAATGTTTAAATTGCTAGATGTACCCAGGACAGTGTACACAAAAATGTACACTGGCTGATATGTGGGACCAGGGGGACCCAGCTGACCAGTCAACGTTTGACTGGTCAACAGGGGGTGGGCCCCCCTTGTCATACATAGATCTATCTAACTATCAGTTTATTAGTTAATTAGCAGGTTAATTAAAGTTAAGTTAATTTAGCAGACTTAATTAAGTTAATTAATTATTTAGTTAATTTTTATATTTTTTTTAACGTTCTCAGGGGCGTGGTCCCTGGCTGTCATAGGCCTGGGGCCATTCGGGCGGGCTACCGGGCGTAGCCCGAACGGGCGCGGGTGACGGGTTAAGGGCGCGGCCTGATCGGGCGCACGCCCAGGGGCGCGTGGGCATGGGCGCTGGCGGCCAGGGGCCAACGCACGCACGCGAGGGGTGGTCGAGCGGCGCACGGGCGCCGATGGTGAGCGGGATGGCGGGGCTGTTGGCTACGGTGAGCTAGGCAGGGAGCGGGGCGAAAGGCGCGGGATCTCCGAGCGGCGCAGCGGGGCAGTGGCCAGAGCGGGTGCGAGCCCGGTGCGGGTCGCGGCCGGCGAAGATGGGGCTGCGCTGCGTGCGCGTCGACGACGCGGGGCGGAGCAGGGCGAGGCGGGGCGACGGGCGGCGCAGGTGCGGGCGTCCGGCGTGACCGAGCGGTGAGGCGAGGGGGCGAGGGAGGCTGAGAGCGGGCGCCGGAGAGCGGTCGAGTGAGCGAGTAGGGGAGGACCTAGGCGGGGCCCATGCGTGAGTGGGCGCGGTCGTGCGCGGCCGTGCATGGCCATGGCGAGGGCGCGCCCGGGCGCTGCAGCGGCGAGCAGAGGGTGAGGCGGGCCCGCTGTGGCCGGGACGGGTGACGGGGATAGGAAGAGAGAGGGAGGTGCTCACGGCGGGGCCGTAGCGGAATGGCAGCGGGCTCGGGGAGGAGTCGGGGTCGGCGCGACGAGGCGGCGAGGTGCAGCGGCGGGGCGGCGTGCGTTGACGGCATCGGCGAAGTCCGGGTCGGGGAGGAGTCGGGGACGGGCGGCGGCGTCGCGCCCCCGATCTCGATTCAGATCGAGGGGGGGGGGGGGAGATCGGAGTGAGAAGTGGGGGGCGAGTGGGAAGGGGGTTAGGTTCGGTGGTGGACCGCAGGGGTGGGGGTAAGTAGGGGCGCGCCTGGGCCGCTAGGTTGGTGGGCCACGGGCCCCAGGGGGGAAGGTGTTCTTCTCATTTTTTATCTTTTGTTTATTTTCTTTTACTATTATGTTTTAATTTACAATTTGTTTTAGTTTTGTATAAAGTATGTAATTAGCATCTAAATTAGTATTTCAAAATATCCCAATGCCACAAAAATTTTGGTGACAAAAATAAAATAATTTATATTTTATTAATTGTAAAAGAGGCATTTTAATTAATTGTTTTTTGCTACTGTTTTATTTGATTTTAGGACATTCAAACACTTGTAAAGATGTGTAGTTTCTCCAACCATTATTACTTCTGCATTATTTAGTCACCTTTGAACATTTTAGTTTTTTAATGTTTTGAAATTTTTTTACCGCTTGAAACTGCACTTGGTTTTGAATTTGACTTTGTGCGAATGTTTTTCGAATCACGCGAGTTTTCAACGTAACCGAGGTGACGTGGCATCATTAGCAGAGGTTCACTGTAGCTTTAATTATCCGGCAGTTACAATATGTATGCAATAAGAGTATTGATATCCATGAAACTTGTCATCATGATTTTAATGTCCATTTGAATTATGTCAATGAGTATCTCATTATAGTTATTTTGTTGAGTTTGCTTCCATTACTACGAAGGAGATAAATTTGCTTATGTGGAGAGTAACAAAATTTCTATGCTTATGATCATGAAAAAATGCTTGATGTGATATTTTATATGTTGAATTCATTCATGATGCTACTGAAAATTATTTGGGAGAGAACATATGCTTTTACATTTTGCATAATATCAGTTTTCCTCTCTATGTGTTGAAAATCTTGAAGTTTTGCTTGCTTTGCCTTCCTATGCTACTTGATTCTTGTTCCCATAAATTGTTTTTATCACAAAATCCCTATGCATAGGAAGTGAGTTAGACTTAAACTGTGCTATTCTATTCTTCATGTGCTCCCATTATGTTTTCAATCTTTATCTTTTATGTGAGCATCATTGAAATCATCATGCCATGCTAAAAAGGGCATTAAAGAAAAGCGCTTGTTGTGAGACAACCCAACATTTACCCCTACTGTTTTTGTGTGTTCACATGATTAGGCTACTGTAGTAATCATGTTTTATAGCTTTTGTTTCAATAAAGTTCCAAGTAAATCCTTTGGGATAGTGTGGATGATAGTTGACTTGATTCTGTGCAAAAACAGAAACTTTTTCTCTCAGTCCAGGAATTTTGTAAATTCACTGGAACATGATTTTGATCTGAATTTTTGACACATGATTTATATACAAATTTCCTACGTTGTACTAAGTTTTAAGAATTTTTGGGAGTTATAGAAGTATACACCAAGTTTCCAGATTACACAGACTGTTCTTTTTTTGACAGATTCTGTTTTCATTGTGTGTTTTTGCTTATTTTTGATGAATCTATGAGTAGTATCGTAGGTATGAACCATGGAGAATTGGAACACAGTAGATATAACACCAATATAAATTTAGATGGGTTCACAACATACTAAGTGGTGATTTGCTTTATTAACTAACGGGCTTACATTTTCTGTTGAGTTTTTGTGTTGTGAAGTTTTCAAGTTTTGGGTAAGTTTTGATGGACTACGGAATAAGGAGTGGCAAGAGCCTAAGATTGGGTATTCCCAGGAACCCCAGGTAATTTCAAGGATAACCAAGCATCTAAGCTTGGGGATGCCCCGGATGGCATCCCCTCTTTTGTCTCAATCCATCGGTAATTTACTTTAGGCTATATTTTTATTCACCACATGATATGTGTTTTGCTTGGCGGCTCTTGTATGATATGAGTCTTTGCTTTTTAGTTGCCACAATCGTCCTTGCTGTACACACCTTTTGAGAGGGACACACATTAAAGTGAATTTATTAGAAACTCCTATATGCTTCAACTTATATCTTTTCAGTATGTAGTTGCTCTAGTGCTTCACTTATATCTTTTTAGAGCACAGCGGTGGTTCTATTTTACAAAATTGATGAACTCTCATGATTCATTATATTATTTTGAGAGTCTTTAATAGCATGGTAATTTGCTTAGGTTATGATTTAGTCCTTTTATGATGGGCATCCAAGAGGGATTAATAAAAACTTTTATAAGAGCATTGAATATTGGAAGTTTGATTCCTTGCATTTTGTTTTGAGATATAAGATGGTGATATTAGAGTCATGCTAGTGAGTAATAGTGGATTGGTATAAATACTTGTGTTAAGTTTGTGATTCCCGGAGCATGCACGTATGGTGAACCGTTATATGATGAAGTCGGGCAATGATTTATTTATTGATTGACTTCCTTATGAGTGGCGGTCGGGGACGAGCGATGGTCTTTGCCTACCAAGCTATCCTCCCCTAGAGCATGCGCATAGTAACTTGTTTCGATAGCTATAAGTTTTTTGCAATAAGTAAGTTGTTTATGACTATGTTGAGTCCATGGATATAACGCACTCTCACCCTTCCACCATTGCTAGCCTCTCTATTACCGCGCAACTCTCGCCAGTGCATACACCCACCATATACTTTTCCTCAAACAGCCACCATACTACCCTATTTGCATTTCCATAGCCATCCAAGATCCATTGCGCATGCAACTTCCACCGTTTCGTTTATTATGACACGCACCTTCTTTCATATTGCTTTGCATGGTCATGTAGTTGGCATAGTGTTTGTGGCAAGGCCACTGTTCACTATTGTTTATACATGTCACTCTTGATCGTTGAAATCCCGGTACACCCGTCGGAGGCATCCATATAGAGTCATATTTTTGTTTCTAGTATCGAGTGTGTAATTCTTGAGTTGTAAGTAAATAAAGTGTGATGATATCCATTATTAGAGCATTTTCCCATGTGAGGAAAGGACGATGGAAGCTATGATTCCCTCACAGGTTGGGTTGAGACTCCGGACTAAAAAAACAGAGGCCAAAGAGCCCAAAATAAAAAAAAAGGAGGTTAAAGAGCCAAAAAAAGAGAAAAATGTTAGAAAAAGGAGAAGGAACAATGTTACTATCCTTTTTCCCCACACTGTGCTTCAAAGTAGCACCATGATCTTCATGATAGAGAGTCTCCCTATTTTATCACACTTTCATATACTAGTGGGAATTTTTCATTATGAACTTGGCTTGAATATTCTCAATGATGGGCTTCCTCAAATTGCCCTAGGGTCTTCGTGAGCAAGCAAGTTGGATGCACACCCACTTATTTCTTTTTGAGGTTTCATACACCTTATAGCTCTAGTGCATCCATTGCATGGCAATCCCTACTCACTCACATTGATATCTATTGATGGGCATCTTCATAGCCCATTGATACGCCTAGTTTGATGTGAGACTATCTCCTTCTTCTTGTCTTCTCCTCACCACCTCACCCCATATTCTATCCACCTATAGTGCTATATCCATGGCTCACCGCTCATGTATTGCGTGAAAGTTGAAAAAGCTTGAGAACATTAAAAGTATGAAACAGTTGCTTGGCTTTCCATCGGGGTTGTGCATGATGAACATTTTTGTGTGATGAAGATGGAGCATAGCCAGACTATTGATTTTGTAGGGATAACTTTCTTTGGCCTGCTATTTTTGAGAAGACATTGATTGCTTTATTATAGTATGCTTGAAGTATTATTGTTTTTATGTCAATATTAACTTTGTTTTTGAATCTTATGGATCTGAATATTCATGCCACAATACTAAGATTACATTGATAAATATGCTAGGTAGCATTCCACATAAAAAAATCTGTTTTTAATCATTTACCTACTCGAGGGACGAGCAGGAATTAAGCTTGGGGTGCTTGATACGTCGGCAACGTATCTATAATTTTTTGATTGTTTCCATGCTATTATGTTTCTGTTTTGGATTTTTTTATGCATTAATATGCTATTTTATATTATTTTTGGACTAACCTATAACCTAGAGCCCAGTGCCAGTTATGTTTTTCCTTGTTTTTGAGTTTTACGAAAAGGAATATCAAACGGAGTCCAAACATCTGAAATTTACGTGATTTTTTATGGACCAGAGAGACCCACGGAGCATAGGAGTTGGCCCACAAGAGTCCTGAGGCAACCACAAGCCTAGGGGGGCGCCCCCCTAGGGCGCGCCCCCTGGCTTGTGGGCTCCTCGGGAACCCCCCCTGACTTGTGTTCCTCCGACGCCAAAATTCCTATAAATATAGAACCCTCCAGAAAGAAACCTAGATCGGAAGTTCCGTTGTCCGCAAGCCTCTATAGCCATGAAACAATCGGGAGCCGTCCTTCACCCTGCCGGAGGGGGAAAACACACGGATGCCATCTCATCATCGGCGGCGGTCTCCATGATGAGAGGGAGTATTTCACCACCTCGGGGCTGATGGTATGTGCCAGTAGCTATGTGTTTGATCTCTCTCTCTCTCGTTTCTTGTTTTGGCACGATCTTGATTCTACCGTGAGCTTTGTTACTATAGTTGGATCATATGTGTTTTCCCCTCTCTATCTTGTTGTGATGAATTGAGTTTCTACCTTTGAGGGTTTCACACTATTATCAGATTGAATACTTTATGATTTGAAGAACACTTGTATGTATGTCTTACGTGGGATACCCGTGTGACAATGGGGTGTTCTATTGATTCACCTTGATTTAGTTTTGGCACTCAACTTGCGGATTCCTGAGGTGACATTGGGGTAATCTATGCATAGGGGTTGATGCACCATTTCGTCCTTGTTTCTCTGGTAGAAATCTTGGGGCAGCTCTTGAAGTTCTTTGTGTTGGATTGAATATTATGGAATCTGAAGTTGTTTGATGTGCTTATCGTAATTGACCCACTGATACTTGTGGTGACATTGGAGTATCTAGGTGACATTAGGGTTGATTGATGTGTCATATGGTGTTATTTTACTACGAACTCTAGGCTGTTTGGTGACACTTATAGGAATAGCTCAATGGATTGATCGGAAAGAATAACTTTGAGGTGGTTTCATACCCTACAAAAGCAATTTCATCTTATGTTCTCCGGGATAGGAACTTTGGAGTGACTCTTTTTCGCACGTTGAGGGATTGCCATATGACTAAATTATGTTATCATTGTTGAGAGACTTTGCACTATTGTAAGGATGAACCTTAGGCCTTGTTTCCAAGCATTGCAATACCATTTTTGCTCACTTTTGTTACTTGCTACCTTGCTGTTTTTATATTTCCAGATAGAAAAACCTTATCTACTATCCATATTACACTTGTATCACCATCTCTTCGCCGAACTAGTGCACCTATACACTTTACCATTGTATTGGGTGTGTTGGGGACACAAGAGACTCTTTGTTATTTGGTTGCAGGGTTGTTTAAGAGATGAGCATCTTCATACTACGCCTCCCACGAATTGATACAACCTTAGGTCACTCCACTTGAGGGAAATTGCTACTGTCCTACAAAACTCTGCGCTTGAGGCCCAACACGAGTCTACAAGAAGAAGGTTGCGTAGTAGACATCAAGCTCTATTCTCGGCGCCATTGCCAGGGAGGTGAGTGCTTGAAGGTATATCTTTAGATGTTGCAATAGAATCTTTTAGTTTCTTGTTTTATCAGTAGTTTAGTCTACAAAAGAAACTACAAAAAATGGAATTGAGGTTGTCCTCATATGCTTCATCTTTTAATGTCTTTCGTAAATATTGAGTACTTGAGGTTCCTGGCAGAACATGGCAAGATGATGAGGCTAGGAACCACTTGGCAAAGATTCAAAATGACCAAGTCCATGTGAAAATTGAAATCCATTCAAATTCAAATAAGTCAAGTCAAATTTTGAAAAGAAAAAGTTGGCAAAATCAGGTGTCACAACACACTGTCACTCTAACCTCGGAATTCATCAGTTATAAATACCAGGAACATATAGCCAAGGATTCAACCATTAAAGTTAAGTTGTTGATGAGTTGGGTTGAGATAAGTTCAGATATAGGTCAAGTACGGGAAGACATGGAAGGCCAAGCAAGTCGCTCTTAGAATATTGTACGGTGGATGGGAGAGGCGTACAACATGCTACCCGTTGCTGGGAGCAATGTCGTATAGAACCCAGGAATGTACCACTAGTCCAAGATATTGAAGGAGTGTTCCGTCGTGCCTTTTGGACGTTTGGCCCATGCATTGCAGCTTTGAGCATTGTCGTCAGGTTTTGTCTATGATGGGACATTCTTGATAGGCAAATACAAGGGCACACTCATGATAGCAATGGAACATGATGCTAATGATCATGTATTGCCTGTGGAATTTGCTTTGGTCTCCATGGAGAACCAAGACATTGGGAATGGTTCATGAGACTTGTTAGGAGCATGGTCATTCCTCTGAATAGGGAGGTATGCATCATATCTGATTGGCACCAAGGCATATTGAAGGCCGTGGATATTCACATTCCAGGGCATGCGAGGCTTCACCACCGACGGTGTTGAGGCACTTCATTGCAAACTTTTACAGGGCTTGTGAACAAGGATCTTACCTCCGCATGTGTAGCCTTCTCTGTTCAGTCATTCATGAGACGGTTGAACAAAATCTATGGAAGGCAAACGAAGGTGGGAAAGATTTCTTAAGAAGGAATATTGATGAGAGACACAAGTGGTCACGGGCATGTGACGAAGGAGGCATGAGATAGGGTGACATGACAAGCAATCTTGTTGAGTGCTTCAACTTTGTCTTGAAGGGTGCCCGTCAGTTGCCGGTGACGGAAATAGCGGAATATACCTTTTACAAGCTAAATGAGTATTTTCTGAAGCACTCCGATGAAATCAAGAATTGATTGCTGGTAGTGAGAAGCCTCCCAATGAAATTTTCCGAAGAAGGTTGCCAAGTGGCTGGAGTTTCAGAGAGACAAGTTAGCCATCCAGCGAGTCCTTGTTTCGATAATGTTGAAATGAAATACCAAGTGGATGAGCTAGGTGGGACACCAAAAGGACAATCATATGGTGGTCACTCATTTAAGGTATCTCTCGGACACGACATTGCACTTGTGAGCGGCCTAGTAGTACCACTGGCCATGCTCACACATCATGACGGCAGCCCGCACCAGAATTTGCCCGTCTCTGATGGAGTAGTTGTGAGGTTGCATGAATTCAACTTGCAAACTCATAGTTAACATGGGCGTCTAGATTCCACCCTTTTCTAGACGCATCGCAATGGCCAGAGTATCATGGTCCTAACATTAGGCCCGATCCAGAGATGATGGTACAACCCAAGGGTCGAAGGAGAACAAAGCGATACAGGAATGATATGGAAAAACTCATGCACTAGAGTTTGGTAGTGGACATTCATGGGGCCATGTGATAGGAATGAATGCGGTGGTTGCAATGAAATGACACACAACAAAAGGACTTGCAAAACAACAAAACTTCAAAAGCGCACAATGCTTCTACTAGTGATGTCGGTGACAGATGTGGTTCAAGTGGTGGTGGCCGAGGTTCTGGTGGTGGACTTGGTGGTGGCCGAGGATCCGGTGATGGACTTGGTGGTGGCCGAGGATCCGGTGATGGACTTGGTGGTGCGCAGGTTCCGATGATGGACTTGGTGGTAGCCGGGTCCCGGTGGTGGACCTGGTGGTGGCCGAGGTTCCGGTGTGTGGACTTGGATCGTTTTAGGCGCTAGTTGCTTATGCTTTAGCCGTTCATCGTTTTTGGCTTCAGTGGCGGCGATGGAGGCATTGAATAAAGAATCTTCATATCCTTCCCTTACAAGGAGATAGGCTCTATGGTTGAGGATGGATTTGGAAATCAATTTGTTCAAGTAAGGATGACGGCAGTGGCGGTATCCTCATGGTGGACTTGTGTCTCGTGGGCTTCGCCTTTGTGTCGGTGTTTTCTCTAGTGTCGCCCAGAGGTAGTCAGGAGCAGATGCAGATTGTGGTCTGCATTGGTGGCATCTCGAAGATGATGGATTGTGTGTTGGTTCGTTGTTCGTGGTAGGTACGGTTTTCCTCCCGACGTCTTAGTCATTGGAGTGTCAGATCTGGGTTCGATGGCTGTTCCGATTTTTTTGCCCGGTCTAATTCGTTCAACGGTAATGGTTTCGGCTTGGGTGAGTCACCTTGGAGGTCCGAAAAGCTACATATCAGTGATGGAGCCGCGTCGAGCTCAGATAACGAGGTATTTTCGTCGTTTCTTTTTCCTTTGGTGGTTATTGTGGTGGTGCCAGAGGAGGTGACGAAATTTGGTGTCAAGCTCAAGATTCTTCGGTTTGTTTGTCCTTCTTGGTGGGGTCCCTTTCTGCAAAATGTTTTGTTATTTTTTTTTTCAATTTTATCAGGTCGCTGTAACATGGCTTGTACATGAACATTTTTTTTGACACACACTACTAACGCAGACGCTCATACATACATGCATACTCACCCCTATCCACACCATACCTGAGTGCAACTTCGAGAGACTGAGCCGGCATATCATCTTGAGATTTACGAAGTCACCGTAGATGCTTTGTCGTCAACGGGAACATCTCCTCACACTGAACACATCGCCGAAAATCCTGAATAAATCCAGATAATGCGAGCACCAGGCTTGAACCCCGTGGACTGGGGATACCACTGTCCCTCTAACCATCCAACCACAGGTTGGTTCGCTTGTACAATGAACATTATGATATAGATGAGACATGTATTACCATGCAAAAATCTATATTTTGATAGATTTGTTTTGATCGAGTATAGTATTAGAAGCCAGGAAAGTTTTTGATTTAGTTGAGGTTTTGATTAAGCTGTACCCTTTCTAAAGCGTATGATCGGGTTGATTGGAGATTCATGGATAAGTGATGCAAAAGATGGGCTTTGCGGACCGGTGGGTGAGGTGATTATGACTTGTGTGACCTCGTTTCGTTATTGTGTAAATCTGAATGGAGCCCTCTCAGATTCATTTGCACCGTCGTGCGGGCTTCGGCAGGAGATCCTCTTTCAAGGCTGGACAGTTCCCAAGTAGTACACCCAACGAGATTTCGATGTCTTGCGTAAGGAAAGGTTTGATGTTCGAGCACATGCTAGAATTCAGGATGTGGTTGTGTGAGTATGGTGTGAAACACCACATGCCTTTAATAGTTGTTCACTCATACTGCAACAAGTGATACACCGTGAAATGTGAGGTAGAAAGATGCAAATGGAAAGTCAATGGAAGACTCACAAAAGATGGTTGGTGGAAGATAATTAGTTGCAAAGCCACTCACCAATGCACACCACCGGCCGTAGAAGCAGGGAAGAGACACCGTCAGCTAACCTCGGAATTCATCTGTTATAAATACCTGGAACATATAGCCGAGGATCCAACCATTAAAGTGAAGTTGTTGATGAGTTGGGTTGAAGATAAGTTTGGATATAAGGTCAAGTACGGGAAGACATGGAAGGCCAAGCAAGTCGCTCTTAGAATGTTGTACGGTGGATGGGAAGAGGCGTACATCATTCTACCCAGGTTGCTGGGAGAGATGTCGTATAGAAACCCAGGAATGTACCACTATGTGCAAGATATTGAAGGAGTGTTCCGTCATGCCTTTTGGACGTTTGGCACATGCATTGCAGCTTTTGAGCATTGTCGTCCGGTTTTGTCTATAGATGGGACATTCTTGACAGGAAAATACAAGGGCACACTCATGATAGCAATGACACATGATGCTAATGATCAGGTGTTGCCTGTGGAATTTGCTTTGGTCTCCATGGAGAACCAAGACAATTGGGACTGGTTCATGAGACTTGTTAGGAGCACGATCATTCCTCCGAATAGGGAGGTATGCATCATATCCGATCGGCACCCAGGCATATTGAAGGCCGTGGATATTCACATTCCAGGGCATGCGAGGCTTCACCACCGATGGTGTATGAGGCACTTCGTTGCAAACTTTTATAGGGCTTGTAAGAATAAGGATCTTAACTCCGCATGTGTAGCCTTCTCCATTCAGTCATTCATAAGACGCTTGATCAAAATCTATGAGAAGGCAAACGAAGGTGGGAAAGAAGTCTTAGAAAGGAATATTGATGAGAGACACAAGTGGTCACGGGCATGTGACGAAGGAGGCATGAGATATGGTGACATGACAAGCAATCTTGTTGAGTGCTTCAACTTTGTCTTGAAGGGTGCCCGTCAGTTGCCGGTGACGGCAATAGCGGAATATACCTTTTACAAGATAAATGAGTATTTTCTGAAGCACTTCGATGAAATCGAGAAGTTGATTGCTGTTAGTGAGAATCCTCCCAATGAAATTTATCCGAAGAAGGTTGTCGAGTGGCTGGAGTTTCAGAGAGACAAGTCAGCCATCTAGCGAGTCACTTGTTTTGATAATGTTGAAATGAAATACCAAGTGGATGAGCCAGGTGGGATAACCAGAGATGGACAATCATATGGTGGTCGCTCATTTAAGGTAGCTCTTCGGACACGACATTGCACTTGTGAGCGGCCTAGTAAGTACCACTGGCCATGCTCACACATGATGATGGCGGCCCGCACCAGAAATTTGCCCGTCTCTAATGGAGTAGTTGTGAGGTTGCATGAATTCAACTTGCAAACTCATAAGTTAACATGGGCATCTAGATTCCACCCTTTTCTGGACACATCGCAGTGGCCAGAGTATCACGGTCCTAACATTAGGCCCGATCCGGAGATGATGGTACAACCCAAGGGTAGAAGGAGAACAAAGCGATACATGAATGATATGGATGAACTCATGAGCACCAAAGAGTTTGGTAGTGGACATTTCATGGAGCCATGTGATAGGAACCAATGCGGTGGTTGCAATGAAACGACACACAACAAAAGGACTTGCAAAACAAACAAAACTTCAAAAGGGCACAATGCTTCTACTAGTGATGTCGGTGGCAGATGTCATTCAAGTGGTGGTGGCCGAGGTTCCGGTGGTGGACTTGGTGGTGGCCGAGGATCCGGTGATGGACTTGGTGGTGGCCGAGGTTCCGATGATGGACTTGGTGGTGGCTGAGGTTCTGGTGGTGGACTTGGTGGTGGCCGAGGTTCTGGTGGTGGACTTGGATCGTTTTAGGTGCTAGTTGCTTAGGCTTTCGGTCGTTCATCATTTTGGCTTCAGTGGCGGTGATGGAGGCATTGAATAAAGAATCTTCATATCCTTCCCTTACGAGGCGATAGGCTCTATGGTTGGGGATGGATTTGGAAATCAATTTGTTCAAGTAAGGATGACATGGCAGTGGCGGTATCCTCGTGGTGGACTTGTTTCCTTGGGCTTCACCTTTGTGATGGTGTTTGCGCCAGCGTCGGCGCGGAGGTAGTCAGGAGCGGATGCAGATTGTGGTCTGCATAGGCGGCATCTGGAAGATGATGGATCATGCGTTAGATTCGTGGTTCATGGATGGTAGGTACGGTTTTATCCTTCGACTTCTTAGTTGTGTGGGAGTGTCAGGTCTGGAGTTCGATGGCTTGTTCGAGGTGTTGCCCCGGTCTGATTCATTCAGCGGTAATGGTTTCGCCTTTGGTGAGTCACCTTGGAGGTCTGCAAAGCTGCATATCAGTGATTGAGCCGCGTTGAGCTCAGATAACGAGGTATTTTGTCGTTTCTTTTTCCTTTGGTGGCTGCTGTGGTGGTGCCAGAGGGAGGTGACGGAAGTTGGTGTCAAGCTCAAAGGATTCTTTGGTTTTGTTTGTCCTTCTTGGTGGGGTCCCTTTCTACAAAATGTTCTGTTATTTTTTTTCAATTTTATCAGGTCGCTGTGTAACATGGCTTGTACAATGAACATTTTTTCTGAACACAGTACTGACGTAGACGCTCATACATACGCGCATACACTCACCCCTATGAACGCCCACACACACACCCTATCCCTATGAGCAACTTCAAGAGACTGAGCCGGCATATCATCTTGAGATTTACGAAGTCACCGTAGGCACTTTGTCTTCAATGGGAACATCTCCTCCCACTGAAAGCACTTCACCGGAAATCCTGGAATAAATCCAAGAATAATGCGAGCACCAGGACTTGAACCTTGGTGGACCGGGGATACCATTGTGCCTCTAACCATCCAACCACAGGTTGGTATGCTTGTACAATGAACATTATGATATAGATGAGACATGTATTACCATGCAAAAAAAGTTATATTTTGATCAGATTGGTTTTTGACAATATGAGTATAAGTATGGGGGGGAGAAGCAGGAAAAAGTTTTGATTAGTGAGGTTTTGATTTAGCTAGACCTTCTAAAGCATGATCGAGTTATTGAGATCATAGAGCAAGTGATGCAAAAGATGGGCTTTGCGGACCGGTGGGTGAGGTGGATTATGACTTGTGACACCTCGGTTCATTATTGTGTAAATCTGAATGGAGCCCTCTCAGATTCATATGCACCGTCGCGCGGGCTTCGGCAGGGAGATCCTCTTTCCCCATTTTTGGTCCTTTTCATGGCTGATGGTCTGGCTGCGCTTTTGAAACAAGGTGTTAATGCTCAAAGTTCAATGCCAGTGTGTGTGTGTGTGTCCTCGGGCGCCAGGCATCTCACATCTCTTGTTTGCAGATGACACATTATTGTTTTTTCCAGGCTACTGAGCAGGAGGCTTTGAATGTCAAAGAAGCACTAGCAAAATATGCGCAGGCCACTGGACAATTGATCAACCCGCAGAAGTGTTCTATCCTCTTTGGTGAGCATTGTCGTGTGGATGATCGGGAGACCGTTATTCGTGTTTTGGAGGTGCAGCAAGATTGTTTTGAGGAATGCTACCTGGGCTTCCTACTACCAAGGGGGCGCATGTCTAAGGATAGGTTCCAAAACTGCTAGCAAAAGTACATCAAGAGAATGATTGACTGGATGGGCTGTCAGCTTGCTCAGAGTGGAAGAGAAGTCCTCATAATATCAATCGCCCAAGCGATCCCCACATATGTATGAGGGGTTTAAACTTCCGCGTCCACTTGTGAGGACCTCATGAGAAAGATACGGAATTTCTTTTGGGGAGTTGAGAAGGGGAAGAGAAAGATGCATTGGCCTGCTTGGATCCATTTGATAAAACCAAAGGCGCAAGGGGGGCTTGGCTTCCGTGACCTGTGCCTGTTTAACCAAGCTTTGCTCGCTCACCAAGCATGGAGGCTCTTGACCAATCCGGATAGTTTGTGTGCTTGTCTTTTGAAAGTGAGGTACTACCCGAATGGAAGCTTGGAAGATACGGTTTTCTCAGGAGGAGCTTCGGCGACTTGGCAGGCAGTTGAACATGGGCTGCAACTTCTCAAGTCCGGCTTAGTATGGCACATGGGGAACGGTAGGTCCATTTGAATTTGGCGAGACCGATGGATTCCACGGGATGGGGGATAATGACCGGCGACACCACAAGGCCGAAGCCGACTCCGCCGAGTGTCTGATCTGTTGGATAATCATGGTGGATTGCGTATGGACGTTATTCATGACACGTTCCTTCCGGTGGATGCAGAGGAACATCTCATCACCTTCCCCCATCTATATTCAGCGGTCCACTCTCCCGCAACCCGCTATACACCGTCCCCTACTTGAAATGGTGTTTAGTCATATTATTATTTCACATGCAGGTTGCATCCTATGATGTTTTGAGTAGATTTTTGTTGTCGTATCGGGTGATTGGTGAATAGATATGATTGGTTAATTTGCTGTGGTTTATGTTGCTGTCCTTTGGTGCCCATCATATGTAGCAAGCGTGTGATCACACCATAGTGTTAGTTGTAGTGTTGGGAAAGGATATGTTTGGAGGGACAGGGTGGACAGCAGCTTCACACCTGGCATAGAAATGATGCATAAGGAGGTGAAGGGGGCCAATATATCTTAATGCTATGGGTTGGGTTTTCCTTAATGAACATTAGTATTGCGGATGCTTGCCTAAATAGTTCCCATCATAGTGCTAGAATTCCATGTAGGGATGACTGCTAGCAGTGCCTCTCCACATTAAAACTTGGCTATCTGTCTAGAAGTAGTCATTGCTAAGGGAACATTCCCCGCAAACTCCCTAACCACCCCACCTTTTCCCACTCTCGCTATAGCTAACTTAATGTTGTATGTATCTAAACCAGGACCTCTAGTTTTTATTGTACATGCTCTTTATTATCTTGCAAACCTATCCCAGAAACACTACAAGCAAGATTCTCTGTTCATACTGTTCTAGGTTAAAGCGAATGTAAGCATGCGTAGAGTTTGTATCGGTGGTCGAGAGAACTTGAGGGGGAATTTTGTTCTACCTTTAGCTCTCGTTGGGTTCGACATCTTACTTAATCGAAGAGGCACAAATGATCCCCTATACTTGGTGGGTTATCAAGACCTTTTTTTTCTGGCGGCCGTTGCCGGGGAGCCATCGTGGGGTGAATATTCTTGTGTGGTGCTTGGTTTGCTTTATATCACCAAGTAGTTTTTTATTTTCTGTTCTAAGTTGTTCTCGTATCTTTAGTTTGGATATGAACCTGAAGACCAAAAAAAATTAGGTGTACTTGCTACTCATGGAGATGGGGTACCTCCTAAAACCCTCGATGCTCGTTATGTGAAAAATATTAAACACTACTTTGATAATCTTGAGAACAACCCATTCAACTTGATAATGGGAGACCCGTTGGATCAACCGTGAATACTTTAGGGATTATCGGCTTGACTCAAAGGGACTATTATGGTATCAATTCATATGTTTGCATTGTCTTCTTGGAATTTATGCCGGGATATGATTTATACTTGTTGCTCTAGGATGAAGGCTCCACACCTTCCCTTTTCATGTAAATTTATGATATAACCTTGCATTTCTTATGCTAATTGTATAGATGATTACTAGATGGGAACGAATGAATAATTTGTTGTTTTTAAGGGTCTTATGAAATTTTGAATCTTTGTTTGAAAATGTGAAATTTATGATGATGCTGTTTACAGACCTGAAATTTTTGCTATACTTAAATATTGCTATGAGAATTATGAATATAATGCCAATATTAATGAGTTCATTGAGAAAGTTTTGGCTGTCCAACAAGAGACTAATATTTTGCAGGAATCTATGGAAGAAGAAATTGATGACACTGTGAGCTCATTAGATGAAAAAGATGAAGAGGAGAGCGAAGAACAAAAGGAGGAAGAGCAGATTGATCACCCGTGCCCACCTTCTAATGACAGGTAACACAAAAAAAAAAAACAATACAAAAAAAAAAAAAAACTAACAAAATACAAAAA